>JAQFVV010006558.1:470245-804016 GCA_028023455.1 Epiperipatus broadwayi | reverse complement strand
ATCTTCATTTCAATAAAAATTTTATTAACAATAAATAGTGATTACATACTAATAAAGGATAAATAAATGAATAAATTGTACAATAATATGATTATATAATGTTCTATGTGTCATCTGGCTAGATTAGGTTATGAGAGCACAATTGTTATACTCTTATGAGGTTAGGTATAGTGAAGAGATTCTAAGAACTTGTTTAATGGTATTAGCATTTTTAATATAAACATGAATATTTTCTTTTGTAATTGACTATTCTATAATGTTGGGTAGGTGGGAATTGATACTCAGGAAAAGGAAAGAGCAATTAAAGACCAGGTGTCAGAAAAGCCTTTACTGGAGGCAAGGCTGGTCACGTTTCTTGATTTTTTTGAGCGTTTGATAAAACAATGGTATGATTTGTGGTGGGGGTAATTCCATGAGACTTTTGCATCTCACTATCCATAAGGAATAAAAGACAAAGGTAGAAAGCCTTATTATTGAAAAAAATCCATTATGAATGGCATTTTCAAGTGAGAAAATCATATCAGGTCTTATGTTGGAATTGATTATAATTATATCTTTCAGAGTTTTAAGTCTTGGGCACCGGTGTATAATATGGTCTATGGTTTCATCTTCATGAGCACACAGACCACATATAGGGTCAATGCTGGTAAAACCTCTTTGGTGATAAAGAAACCAATTCGTGGGTAGCGCATTAAGATTTATTTTAATGATGAAGTCAAGGAATTTGGGTTCCAGACTCCATCTTTTGAAGTGTGTAATGAGTCTTTGGTTGGTTAATTTTAGGCTGGTTTTAATGAGTTGTTGATTATAGTTGATTATATTGTATGCTTCCCATAAGGTGATTTTTTGGTTAAGGTTAAAGGGTATTATCGGGTTATAAAGTTGTAGGTGTTGTATTAGGGATGCTATCCATGAACTGGAAGATCTGTCGGTGTAATTTTTTTAATAATGTTAGAGTATCCGCAGGAGAGGATCAGATTATATAGAGTGTTGTGGGTTTTCTGTAAAATGATTACTTGTATTGAATGGAATGACAGTCCATTGAACCTGCATGGTCATTGGATACCTCGCAAGCTAATAGCAACTGTCCTTCCTTTCCAGAGAAGTTTGGTGCATAATCGGTTAATTTTATTTTGAAACTGTTTAGACATTTTAACGAATGGAAGATAATATGAGATTTTTGGCATTATGATCATGTTGAGGAGGCCAACTTTTCCATATTATGAAAGGTATACTCTAGAGAGTGAAGTGGTGATGGCTTCAGTTGAATGGAGGATTGCATCTTGAATCTCTCTTGCCATTGCAGTTGGAGTTTTGTAGATTGGGAAACCTAGGTATCTTTGGAGTTTTGCAGAAAAGGGAGAGTTAATTTGTTTATCAGACATTATCTTCCAGATGGAAGATTTGTTAAAATTTATTTGTAGGCCAAGTTTCGCTGAATTTCTGTTTAATATGTTCATGAGATGGGGAAGGTATTTAATGCTGGGAAGCACAATCATGATGTCATCTATATATGCAAATACATTGAAGTTTTTATTGAGAGAGGGAAGGAAAATTCCAGGGAGGTTTTTTTTTCTATATCCGTCAGAAGAGAGTTGATGTATGCTGTGAAGAAAAGGGCACTGAGCAGGGATCCTTGAGGGATCGACTTGTATGGCTTGAAGCCTGGTGTGATCTTGCCATCAAGCGAGAGAAAAATCTCTCTGTTGTTGAGCAGATTGCTGACCATCTGTACAATCCCAGCTGGAATGTCGCATTCCAACAGAATATCCAGGAGGATGTTTATCTGGACTGAGTCAAATGCTGCTGCAACATCCAGCTGACAGCAATAGGTTTTGATTTATGATGTCCTCTGATGTAATTGAACAGTGCAGTTACATTGGACATAGCATGCGAGGTTGATGATCCCTTTTTTCTGTATTGGTTTGACGAGATATGGCTAAGAATTTGAGTTTGGATTTGATCTTTAATGACTGACTCAATTATCTTGGTAAGCAATGGGGTCATGGAAATTATCCGGATACTGTTAATGTCATTTAGTGGTTTTGCTTTTTTAATAAAAGGCACAAGTGCCACTGGGTAAAGATCTGTTATGTTTCTGTTGCCGGAGGCTAGGTGATCAATCATTTTTTTAATAATTGGCACAGTGAATTGACTGAGGTGTTTGAGAAGGAAATTTGGGATGCCATGAAGGCCAGGATGAACACCATCAGGGAGAGATGTTATCTTCTTTTTGATTTGGATTTCCATGATGCCATGTTCACCGGGGTCACCAGCATCCAACCAGCTGTTTATAGGAGGAGCTCCATCTTTTTGCATTAATTGGCAGAATTGTTTGCTGATGTGCTGCATCATTGGAAAGCCAATAAGATTGGTTCCATTAGTATTAATGGATAAGGGAGTGATTTGTTTTTTATTGTATCCCAGTGCCCATCTGAGATAGTCTCTCATCCAGCAGTGTTGTTGTGCTAAGAAACATTGGGCTCTTATGATGGATACATATTCTGCAAGGGACTTTTGCTTGATTTTGTAGAGATTTTTAAGGAAGATAATTTTTTCTGTATTTGTGAAATTTTGCTGTGATGCTTGAAGTTGTATATTAATGTCTGTTAGGTCATTTAGAAGGCCATTAGGTCCTTTGATTTTCCTGGTGTGGTGATTTAATATGGACTGAAGTATTCCAATGAAGGAAAACCGGCCCTCCTCAGCAGGATGGGAAAGAATGTTTATTTTCTGGAAAAGGATGTATGCCTCAGACAATATCGCTCGGTCATATTTGATTGGGTGATCATGCGCATGGTTTTACCAGGTCCATCAATAGGTGTAGGGATTGAAATAGGTATACGTTGTAAGATTAGAGCCATATGATCAGAGAAAGCAACAGGGGCCAAAGCTGCATCAAGGTTGAAATGGCGGTCTGGGGTGTAGAAAACCAAATCAATCAGGGACTTTTTAGTTTTAGTATAGAAAGAGTAGGCTTCAGGAGGGAAGAAACCCTCTCCACACATTAATCTGCGATTTATTAGATGTAAAAATCTCTTGTTGAAGTCATTGTATGTGGTGTTAAAGTCTCCCAGAAGAATAGTAGGGGAGGCTCTGTTAGCATTGATGGCATTTAGGATATGGATTATTTTTAGATATTGAGAGGTGTCTTTGGCTGTATATATATAAGCTATGATGATCGGATAACCCCAATAGTCTATTTCTATGACAATAATATTGGCATCTAGGAATAGAATGCTAAAACTGTTTGGTGGTGTTGACTTGTTGAGATAATACCGACTCCACCTGAAGCAGAATGGCCTATGGAAAATCTAGTAAATCCGAGAGCTGAGAGAAGAGATAATATTTTATGATCAGTCTTATGGTGATATTTAGTTTCACCCATAAGAAGTATATGAGGGGAGGAGAGCGAGAGCCAGTTTTTGATAGCTAGAACTCTATCTATTGAGTTGATGCCGCGAATGTTAATGCCAGCAATTTTGCAGAACATGATAGATTAATCCAAACCGTCCTCAGCAAAGTGTACCAAGTCAATGTGGGACATCTCCATGTTAATGAGTTCTGATGTTGTTTGGCAATCAGAGTCTTGTGATTGAACTTGTGGATGGATTGGTGATATATTTGTTGGTTGAGGAAACGCATCCATGAAGTCTTCGGTGTCTGATGAAGTAGTGTAATCTGTCTGAGATTCGTCAGATGGATCAATGGTATCGATGGTTATAGGATCCATGGTTTTCCTCTTTTTTTCCTATGGATTTGTGAAGCTTTGTGCTGAATATATCTGAAATTTGTTTTTTGCTAGCAGGTGGTGGTGAATAATGTATTGTATGGGAGCTGTCATCATCAGAGCTTGATTTATCTGAGCGAATTGATTTTCTTTTAATTTTCTTATTTGTATTTTGGGTATTTGTTGTGTTGGTTTTTTGGGGGTTTTTAAGTTTAATAGTGTTGTTTTCTTTTTCCTGTTCTTTTGATGAAAGTGTTTTTTTATTGTTATAAGAATTTGGTTTAAATTTTAGACCCAAGTCATTTTCGGTTTGCTGTAACTGTTGTGAAACATTAATTATGCTGACTTTCGGGTTGAGTGTTTGATAAGTCTTTTCATCTGGATGGTTAATTATTGCAGGCGTTGAAGAATTGAGGACAGTTTGTGGATCACTTTGTTTAGGTTTGTTAGACTTAGCTGGCCCGAATGATGATGCATCATTGGTTTTAAGCTGGGTGGGAGTTGTTATAGATGAATTGTTTTGAAATTTTTTAAGTGTATTTTCTTCATCGCCTGGGTTTTCCTTGCTCTCATTAGATGGTTTGGTCATATTGTCTTCTTTTGTAGAAAGAGTTTGGCCTAGCATTGTTTCTCGGGGATTAGTACAATATGTATCGTATGAATGATCTTGAGTATTATTGGTTTGAGAGATTGGTTTAGTAGCAGTATATGTTATTGCTTGGTTCTCTGATTCACTACTATTAGTGTAGAGGTTGGTGTTTGTTCTTTCTTGAAGATTTTCATTTTGAAAGATAGGTTTGGATGTGAAATGGTTTGTTGGAGGATTTACTTGAATCAGATTGTCTGGGTTTGTGAGGTTGCTGTTTGAATTAGTCCCATGTGGTGATTGTCTATTTAAGGATGTGATAGCCGTATTAATAGGTCTACCAGGGAATCTGTGAACTTTATTCTTTTTAATACCACAGTGTGTGTATATTCTTGCTGCACAATCTTTAACAAGATGTGTTCTTTGAAGACAGAAGAAGCATTGTGGCTGTACTCCCCTGAAGGTCAAAACCATAGGAGAGCCTCTTGCAGTAATAATGGTGGGTATGTCAGTGGGTATAATGTTTTTCTTTAATGTAAGTGTGAAGATAACTGTATTGGACAGGATTTGATCTTCGAAGTGAGGGTTTAATAGGTGTTTAAATTTTCTAACTGAACCATAATTAATAAGGATGTCTTGTAGTTCTTGTTCTTTCAAGTGGGCGAGGCAGTTTTGAATTCTGCCGGATAGTGTAACTGGACGGTTCATATCTATGGAGCATAGTATATAATTTCCTAAAGATCGGTAGTTATTTTTAAAGTTCATATGGTCCGCCCACGTTTTAAACTCAACGATAACATAGCGGTCATTGGGATGATTAAGGATCATGTGAATGCCTCTGCCTAATTGATTTTGATTGATTAGACTGTATAGTTGTTCTAGAGGGAACTTATATAATGCACATTGTTGATTTGTTATGGCTAAGATTAACGACTTATCACTGTAGTAGTTTGTAAACGATTTATACAGAGTGTTGGGAATCGTTTTGTTGAAATCGTTATTTATTTTTAGGAACATGTCGTCATTAAGATCATTTATATTAAATGAGACATTTTCCAGAGTGTTTGATTCTTGTTCTGTGTCTAATTCTGAAATATTCAAATATAGTTCATTGAAATTATCGGCCTTAATATTTTCGGAGATGCTCTCAGAATTTTTAGACCTTACGATATTTGCGTACGTAGAGGAATTTTTCAATATTGGAATTGAGGAAATTGGTTTAGATTGCAAGTTGGCTGATGTAGCAATGGATTGTTCTGTGCTATAATCTTTGTTTGTTTTGGAATGAGATTTATTAGTTTTAAAATTTATTTCTTCTTTTTGATTTTTTAAATTTACTGTTGACAAACTGTAATGTGACAGTGCTGGTTTTGTTGACCTCTGGTGGAAAAGTTTTAATTTTAAAAAATTTGCCGAAATCATCTTGTTGGAAATTTTGTCTATTATTTTCAGATATGGTTTTCAGGGTATTATTGGGCAAAGGAAATTGCTCATTAGAGTCTTCTGAGGGAGCGTAAAGTCTTTGGAGAGGAGATGATTGGTTTTTGCTTGTATTCGGAGAGGAGATAATTGGTTTTTGCTTGTATTTTTAAGGATTTCAATAGTTTCGCTTGATGAGATATTTATCCTATTGATTATATTAGAGGTAAGTTGAATATTTTCTAAACTTTTGTTGATATTTGCGATGGTGTTTTAATTTGATTTATTGGTTTGTGGGTTTTCATTTGTAGTAGAAGTTAGTTTAGTTGCATTTAGATTAGATCTAAGACTATAATATTTACGACCGATGCCTGCATTGCTAGATTGAATGCTGAGATCGGGGTTAACATTAATTTGAGAGTTATCGATTATATTATCACTTTCCATAATATATAATGATTAAAACCGACTTACCTTGAATAAAAAACGTAAAGGTAAGGGGACTGAATCGCTAAGGGACGCTTTTTATAAGACCAGTTGCAAAGATGGCTGCCAAAAGCAGAAGCTCGGTTCGCTATTATCTTAAAATATAAATATTTTGGTATCTCAATTTTAGAGATATATACTCAACTTTAAAGAATACTTTCCCATATAACTTACTATACTATTAAAGTAGAAGACACAATGGCTACAGATGCCTGAATTGAAGCTCAACCTATCAAATACTTGAATGTCACGTGATGTTCCAAATGACTCATCATTTGTTGTTGTTTTTTTTTTGTTTTGTTTTTTAATAAGCACTTAGGTTATTAAGGTACAATATATATGAGGGTAAAAATGCTTAATCCCTAATCTACATCTTATACGAATTTTTCTTAAGCTATATTTTGAATTGATGATATTGGTTTCTGCACTCACGAACATAAATATTCCATAAAGTGGTTTTGCAATTACCAAAAGTTACTTGTACTTTTTTTTACTGGTCCCCCCCCTTTTTGTCTGAGCAAAACTTCAAACAAATCCTAAGTTATGCTCAACTGTGTATAGTGTGAAACATTTTTTGAAAAATGATGATTTTCTGTGTATTAGTATAGAAACATTAACAATATGGTCTTTATAAATAATGAGCATTATCATAAACAGATTGTGTAGATCATGTGATGTTCAAGGAACTATATGGCAAAGTGATCACAGCTGCAACAAATCTTTTCAATTGATCAAGCTGACTTTTTTTCTTTATTCAGTTGAAAATGTTATCTAGATACCTTCAATTTTGGAATCTATTATTTTATCTTAAAGTAAATGCTACGCAATTCCTTAAATGATACACCATGAAGGACAAAATGACTAAGACATTTTCTGATTGAATCGGCATCAAAGTCACTTATTTCAATTCCTGTAATTTTTTAATGTAAAAATAGAAAAAAAATTCATTTTCAATATTAGTACTTTTAAAAATATTCCCACAGTGTTATTACACACCACATAGTCTATTTCAAATGGAATTTTAAGAACAGTAATTTAGAATACAATCTTCTAATTTTGAGCTATTGTTGACAATATGGAATAATATTGCATCCATAATCCATTCATTCATTACAAACCACTAGCAGTAAATTATGAGCCATTATAACTCACAAAAAAAAAATCTAGAGAGAAAGATTAAGAAGTAAAATTAACTCATAATTGCAAATTCATTCACATATGTCATCCCATGCTAATTCTTTGGTCGAATATGCAAGGTGCTAGGAGACCAGAAAAGTGGCTGGAATTAAATAAAGCAATTGAAAATGAAGGGTTTGAGGTATTAGCAGTAATGGAAACTCATTTAAGAGAAGAAGAAGAATCTATTTCGGAAGAGGTAGTATGGCAGGGTATAAACAGAAAAGAAAAAAAAAGGGGGGTATAGGTGTTATATCGAAAAAATATTTAAATATTGTTAAATGTCAAGAGCATTTGTGGTTTGAAATAAGGTTGGGTAGACAAGAATGGATGGTGACTGTAGTGAATATCACCACTGGAGATAGTCGAACTGTAATGCAGTGGAACAATAGTATATATGAATGCCTAGTTAAGGATATACAGAGTTTTAAAGAAAGGGTGAAGAGAATAATGGTTATTGGGGATATGAATGGACATATTGAAGAAATTGATGATGTAGATAATAAGAATTGTCAGTTTTTGAATGAATTTTGTCAAAGAGTAAATTTGAGCATTGGGAATTTATTAAATGTGTATGAGGGACAATACACATGGCCTAGGAATAATATATTTCACACAATAGATTATGTATTGGTAGAGAAAGAGGGAATGAATAAAATACGGAAAATTAAGGTGTTTGATAATGAAGAGAGAGTATGTAATAGTGATCATAACTTTATTGTAATAGAAATGGTTAGTAATGTGATGGAGGATAGAAATAAAGGTAGAAATAATAGTGAAAAAATGTGGATGGAGAGTGAATGATAAGAATAAGTTGGAAGAGTATAACTGGTGTGGTGAAATAGAAAAAGTGGCAAATAGGATTTTAGTCAAGCATATGCAGAAGAATAAAAGTAATAAAAAAAATGAGAGTTAGTAAAAGTGTAAAAGAGAGGAAAGAAGCATGCAGAGAATATAAGTGTGCTATTAAGAATAAAAAAAGTGAAAATGATATTAATGCTAAATGGGGAAAGTACTTAGAAAAGAAGAAGCTAGCTAAAATGGATAATTATAGAGAGAGGATGAAGTTAAATAATAAATTGTTGGAGGATATTAATAAAAGTGGAAGAGATGGGAGTAAAAAATTTTGGAATTACATTAAAAGGAGAAATGTAGGGGAAAGAGAGACAGTATTAATAGAGGATGAGGGAATAGAATGTAGCTCTAGAGGTGAGCTAGATAAAATCTTAAATAGATATGTAATGGATATAGAAAAGATGTTAGATGTGAAGGAATTAGTGATAAAAAACATAAAAGCAGTTAGTAATGAGAATATTAGGTTCACAAAAAATGAACTGAATGAGGCAGGGAAGAGATTGAAAAGTGGAAAGGTGAGAGGTTTAGATGGATGGGCAGCAGAAATGGTAATGAATTTAGGGCATAGAGCAAAAGCAA
The DNA here is from genome assembly GCA_028023455.1 of Epiperipatus broadwayi. Lineage (NCBI taxonomy): Eukaryota > Metazoa > Onychophora > Udeonychophora > Euonychophora > Peripatidae > Epiperipatus > Epiperipatus broadwayi. The sequence continues at coordinate 795,185 of JAQFVV010006558.1, read as the reverse complement.
AGTTATTATCATGTTTTAATAAGATGGCACAGAAGACAGTTTTTCCAGGTAGTTGGAGTAATACAATAATAAGATTATTATTTAAAGAAAAGGGTAAAGATCATAGAAAGTTAAATAATTGTAGACCGATAGCGCTAACATCAGTTTTATATAAAGTTTTCGCATATATGTTAGCTGGAATAGTTGTAAAATGGATGGAAGAGAATAATGTAGTGGGGGAAATGCAAGAAGGTTTTAGTCAGATAGGCGTATAGGAGATAGTTTGTTTGTAGTTACACAACTTATGGAGATGAGTAGGAATTCAGGTAGATCATTATATATGAGTTTTATAGATATAGAGAAAGCATATGATAGAGTAAATAGAAATAGATTATGGGTAAGATTAGCCAATTTGAGAATGGATGAAGCTTTAGTAAATATTATTAAGAAATTATATGAAAATAATTATTATACTTACCAATTAGGGGATATAGAATCAATTAAAGTTAAAAATGGGGTGGGATTAAGGCAAGGATGCCCTATGTCACCAATTTTGTTTTTGTTGTTTTTGAGTGAAATGGAGAAAGCAATAGAAAGACTAGGAAGAGGGGTAGAGATACCATTAATAGGTGGCAAAGGAGTATATACTTTGTCGGGTCTTTTTTTGCGGATATCTTTTTATGTGCAGAAAAAAGAGAAGATATGGATATTATGTTGAGGACATGTGCAAGGGTGGGTAAAGAGATGGGGATTAAATTTAGTGAAGAAAAATCAAATATAATGATGGTTAATACTGGGGAAAGAGAGGATGTAGTTTTTTTATTGGGGGATATAAAGTTAAGTGTGATGATTTGGGAATCATCTTATGTAATCAGGAAAATTGCTTGGATGAATGGGAGAAAAAATTGGTAAATGAAGCAAAGAAAAGAAAGGGTTTGGTAAAGAAACTAACAGTATTTTCATATAATAAATAGGATGTAGCTAATATTTTCATATAATAAATATGATGTAGCTAAAATTGTATGAAAGGGAGTTGCAGTAACAGGGTTAACATATGGTAATGATGCATTACAAAGGATTTTAAGATTATTTAGAGAAAGTACAAAGGGAAGTAGGAAGACATGCATTAGATGCAGAGATGTGGACAGCAAAGAAGGCAATTCAAGAAGAAATGGGATGGTCAAGTTTCTATATGAGAGGGGCAAAAAGTAAAATGAAAATGTTTGGTAGGTTGCAGTTTATGGATAGTAAAACAATAGCTAAAATAGTGTTTACTTGGATTATGAGTAAAGGGCAGGTAACAAGATGGGTGAGAAAGGTAATGTGGTATGCAAAAGATTTGGACAAAGAATTTATATCGGTATACTTGTATAAAAGATGGAATGATTGTGTTAGGAGGATTGTTGAGTGTTATAGTGGTAAGGAATGGGATAAAAGAATAGAAGCATTAATAAAAAATAGGGAGTTGGAGAGATGGAGTAGTAGTATGGAGGGTAAGAAGAGTTTAAATATATATAGAAGTAAACGGAATATTGGAAGCGAGTTAATTTATGATAATAGTAAGGAAAGTAGTTTATTTTTTAAGGCTCGAACGGGATCTTTAGCAACAAGAGAATATACATGTAAATGGAAAACTATGGGTGATTTAGCATGCAAATTATGTAAGGAAGGTATAGAAAATATTAGGCATCTATTGATTGAATGTAAATGCTTGAAATCAGAAATGGTACAGATAATGAAGTTATGGGAGAATAGGTATGAACAAAGTGACTATACAGAAAGTGAGTTATTAGTTTGTATGTTGGGTTTGTGAAAAGATAAGGGGGATTTAGATTTAAAGGCCATAGAGTTGGCAAAGATTATGTTGTGGAAATAGGATGGGGCAGAATATGGGAAGACTTAGAGTGGGGAATGGAAAATAAAGTGGCTAACAGGTTTATCTGGGCATAGTTGCTGAGATATTCTTGACTTCCTTTAAGGAGAAGCCAAATACATCACATCACATCACATCCACTTATTTGGCAATGTCCAAAGATGTCTATTAACTTCTTATACAGCAAAGTTATTTTTTTAATTAAAAACTAATATTTTCTTAAAGTCAGTGCTATACTGGATTTTATTATCAGCCACAGATAATAAAAGCAATCAATGTTGTATCTTTTCAGAGTGTAACAGAAAATGTTTTAGCTTAAAATTTCGATAGGTATGTAATATTAGTCCAGTGGTGAGACTTCACATAGGTATTAGTATGGCAATATTTATTTGGAAAAATGACGATGTCTAACTTTATTTACTGAAAATGATACAAATGTCTACTAACACGGATTTACTTTTTTTGTGTGTGTGAGAAATAATCTTCCACCATCTAAATTTATAAAGATTTTTTATTTTGAAAAATAGTCACCTATAAGTTTATTTAATAGAAATAAATCAAACAACACGTTTTGGTGAGAAATAATCTTCCAACAAGTAAACCTTTAACAATCTAAATTTATTACAAGTGGTAACTAAACCAAAAAAAAATACATTTTGACTAATAACTTTCTCACCACGGGAATATTATCTAATATTCACTTATAAAATTAATTCATTTTTTTAGAAGGTTGTAAATGTGTTTAATTAAGTCTTGATATGCACATTTGTTTGTGCTGGTGACTTTCATCACTGCTGGACTAATACGTAAGTAAATACCAAAATTTTTAAATCCGATTTTTAGAAAAATATTATGAATGCAGATTTTTAATATATATTGATTTATTTTGATTTAATTATAACTTTTGTTGTTGTTCATAAATCACTATCTTGCTGTCTCTACTTAAATACTATCAAGAGCAGAAACTATTGGCAAAGCATTTCCTTTTGAAATGAGTTCTAAATAGATTTCAAATTATGACCATACTATAAATACATACTGAGAGATAATGAAAAAGAAAAACCTTCAAAAAATATCTATCCAATTAATTTAGATTTTGTTCAAAAAGCAATAATAATCAAATAGCTAATTGCTTAAAAGGTCGTGCAATCCTTTGAGCATCCAAAAGATATATTGAGAGCAAGGAGTTTTATTCAAATATTTTTATTTATTTTTTTGCTTTAATAGACTGAAAAAGTTTTAGCTTTTAGCATATGAATTCACAAGAAAAGTCAAGAGTGCAAGATATTGGAACAGGTTTTTGCAAATTGTATTACAGAATAACAAACAGAAAAATTCTTGGAAAATGAAGGTTTGCAAGTAAGAGTAAAGATACAAAAATATCTGCCATTTTCATTTACAGCACAGAAGCTAAGCTACAGATATTATTAAAATTCTAACATCAGACCCTTTAATGAAAGTGATTACAATAGTTTACACACATAAAAACCAACATACAGATGTTGTAACTTAACTAAAAGCATTAAAAAAAGCATTTTCTAACAGTGATAATGTAGAATTCACAATGCAAATATTTTAAAGTGAAATATAATAAAATAGAATGTATTTATTTTTTTATATTATAATGCTGTGAACATAACCTGAAGCAATAACTCTTTAGAACAAGTCAATTAAATAGTATTCTTTTAGAATGTGCATTCTATCTTTTAAAAAGGCTTCATCTTGTGTTTGGAAAGGAGAGTATTCAGTATAAATAGTGTTCCATCTGTAAAGTGCATATGCTGTGGTTTAAGTTATTATTTATAATGTGCAAGTATATATATGCAAATGTAATATGTGTAAAGGATTGTAACTTGGATTAAGTAAATAAATAGATAAAATTAATAAAACTTCTTAAAATAATTATAATGAAATAAACTTAATTTATGTAATTTTGTTTGAATAAAAAAAATAGCTTAAGAAAAAGTTAAGCTATGTAACTATATTTTAAAAAAAAAAAAATTGATTGGATTTGTAGATAACAAAAAAAAATAGACAAATTTATTAATTGATGAAACTAAAAATAAATAAATTCAGAAATCTATTATTTAATTAAAGCAAAGAAAAGGTGTTTAATATTTCTTTGAAAAATAGAGATCAAGTCAAAAATGATGGAGACATTTTTTTATCATTGAACTGCAGTGTGATTAAAATATGTATATATTCAGTCTAGAAGCTGCCAGCAGAGAGAACTATACTATAAAAGAGGAGAGTCTATGGTTTCTTTGTAAACTATAACTCTTGTTCAGTTACATATATATTGCTGTCCTGGAAAAAAACTGTCTCCAAATACACATTGTGGCTAAAAGAAATAAAAGCACTTTACTCATTGGCTAATTTCTTTGTAAAAAAGCTACAAAATATAGTGCTAATTTGATCTAAGGGTACATCAGCTGAAGCCATGATTATGTCTACAAAATATAGTGCTAATTTGATCTAAGGGTACATCAGCTGAAGCCATGATTATGTCTACAAAATATAGTGCTAATTTGATCTAAGGGTACATCAGCTGAAGCCATGATTATGTAACCATCTCTTGGAATTATCTTCAACTCTATTCATAAATGCCACAACATCTGGATAATTTATAGGTCACCTGTCCCTGTGAAGGAAGTGTGCTCCAGCATGGTCTGCAACTAAATATTTAAATATATATAGAATAGAACAAAAAAAATGTCAGTTAAATAACTGGATCAATAGAAGAATAATAAGCATTGCATAATATGTCCATGCTCATCGGTCTTGGAGTTCAAAAAATATACAATTAATTTAATGACAGCTTGCTTCAATGTTCAGATGTTTCCCTTTAAAACTTTTGAAAAGAAAAGGCCTTAATAAGTTCATATTAATTGCAATTCATTTGTAGTAGTTTTATTTGGTTAGTAGTTATTTTATTTTGTAGTTTTATCACTTCATTCGGAAAAGTTTTATTTTTTTTAATTATATAATATAAATAATTTTACAAAATTTTATTTGACAGTGCTATTTCATATTTTAGATTTTATTTCAAATATCACCCTAGCACTTACAATTTCAGTATTGATATAAAACTAGAGAGTGTGTGTGTGTTTAACCATTGAGAAATTGCCAAAAATGTTAGCAGAGACTGAGGGAGATGGGAGGTGTAGAAAATTTTTTTTTCAGATTTCTTTCCACATAAAATGATGGCATGCTAATAAAGATCATGAAAGCATACCTTTATCATTAGTTATCTAAAAATAAATTAGTTCTGGATGGGAAAGCCTATTTTTAATTCCTAGGGTTGATTTTGATGAGGTGCTTATAATATAACTTATTTTAGGTTCAATCATCACCATCATTATCTACTTTATTTATGATTGTATGAAAGTTAGAATAGTTACAGTTATATTAAAAGGCACTCCTTCCAAGTTACCAGCACAATATTTTCAATTATTAGATATTCAATTCCATTAATAACTAAACTAAACATTGTAACTCTCAAAATATGACTAATCACTAATGAATAAGTGGAGAAATCTGGAAAATATCTGTAATTTCCATTTACAATAAAGAAGCTATGTTATAAATATTGTTAAAATCTTACACCAGTCACTTTGATTCTTTGTAGTTAATATTTTTTTTAAAAAGCATTGTAAATTTTATAATACAAGATATCTTAAGATAGTGAAATATAATAAAATAGAATGTATACTTTTTTATACTTTTAATTATCAGATGTGCCATTCCAATAATTACTAAATAGCTTCTTTATCACTAAACATACTTAAGATATTACAGTGACGTAAGTTAGTAAATATTCATCTCAATTGAGTGAGTAAGTGGAAAAATCTGAAAATGCATTTTCCAGGGTACCATTGAATATCCTTATGATGAAATTCTTATGAAAGAATATTGGAAAAAAAAATCACACTCAATATATATGGACTTAATAATTACTTTTGCAAAATAATAATTTCACATTCCACTCCATTTGCAGCTTTTATTTCCAAGATTATTTTTAAATAGAACACGGAGTGAAGGAATCCAGCATTAATTTATAAAATAAATTAATCTTAAATAATAATAAAAAATTTAAATAACGCTGAAGTTTAGAAAAACAACTTGAAAAATCATAAATTTCATATGGAATGCGATTTTTATGTATTATTAAATATTTAACAAAGAAAAGAATTTGATAAATGAGGAAAACAGATTGTAAGTTTGAGTGCAGATAAAAGTTGGGTGCATAAGGTTGAAAATATAAAAATATCACAATAAATTGAAACATAGTGAATTAAAGCTCTGCCTATCCCTCACATATATATATATGTAACTGGATTATTCTCCAGTACACAATGGGTCAGAATGACTAACGGTCAACATGGGTAGGATGACTACCATGGCACTAACATGGTCTTTGAATATTCCATCATCAGATTTTCAATGAAATTGATGGCTGAAGAGTTGTGGGTTGGAGTAGTTTGAAGCCTCTCCATTAAAATATGAAGATTGGCTATCTTAATATAAAGCTGAGCACTGATTGTATATAGGTGTGGAGATAGTAATCTGGACCAACTGATGATTGCTGTTTTAGCATGAAATACGTATATTGGTGATTATTTACCTTTCCAACCTATGTGTGATCAGGTGGGTCAGCAATATGAGATGGCTTGGAGAGTTGATGGTTGCATGAAAGTCTGAGTTTGAATCCCTTATATAATAAATAAAATTATTTATTAAACGTGAAGAGAAATTTCACTTGATTCATTCTGCATAAACTATATACAATATATGAATTATAAAATAAGAATAGGAAAAAAAGGAATTTATAAATTACCTTAATATAGTAATTATGAGTATTTCAAGACTAAAAATAATATAATATATAATACTTTGTAAAACATGCACATGAGAAAATTTTGAATAATGATGCTGATTTTAAAAATGTCTTCACTTTAAATATTATAATTGCACTTGTATATTTCTATACGCATTAGAACACATTCTGGCATCCATTGATTACTCTGGTTGGCACTGAATGGCACTACTGTATGGAGAGTTTTGCCTGTTTTAATAACATTCTATGAAATAGAGTGATATGTAAAAGTCAGATAAAATAAGAAAGTTAGTCTGATTAGCATTATATTTTTGATGTGTAAATGAAAACTTTTATCATCTTAACATTTCTCTTTTATAGACAGAACTCTAAAGATTGTGGTAAGACATATGTGATAAAAAGTTAATGTCACTTTGATAAGCCCGTGAAAAGAAATATATACCACTAAATTTAAAAGAAACTCCAAATTACTGGTACCTGATTAGTTCTAAAAAGTTGTAAGATAATTTCAACAATAATGAAAGATAAATTGAAGCAATAATCAGAAACAAATGGTAAAGATTCAATAGAAAATTATACACAGATCAGCACACACATATCTTACCCACCACAAGTTTTGCAAACAGACATTATAATTAAATTAAGCCTTTCAATAGGACTAGTTTTCCTTATAATCACCAGGTGGCCTGTCTACAACACTATCTTTCAGTTAAATAGGGTGAATCAGCAATAAAGCATTTAATCATTTTGGAGCACAAGCTTCATCACACAAGTAAAAAATTGTCTTCAGACAATATTGTAAATAATCAATGTAAACATGTTTCAATCCAACAACTCAGACAATCAAATATTCATCCAAGAAGCATGAAGAAGATCTTATCATAAATCTCAATCTCTCTTAATATCATTCATGTTCTAATACCAAATTTTATATTGGAGATTTGACATTTTTTTGCATAAAGTATGACTTAATATTAATCTAGATCACTATCCAAGTATTATATAATTCAATCCCACAAGAATAAGCTGAATAGTAGACACAATGTCACTATTCCAAATACTTGGTCCAAACCTTGGATGTATTTGTACGTATATATTATCAGAAGCATATATAGATAACAAAGTTGATAAAATTTAATCATAACTTTTAAAAAAAAGAGAGCAAATAATAACATGTAATAGACCTCCAAGAAAATACAATACTAAGCTAAGAGAATGTATATATTGGCTATATAACTATATTATTTTGAAGTATGTGCATTTCTTTCATTTAACTTACAAAAAGTAAACTTACAAGCAGAGAAATCAGAAATGAATAGATATATGGATGGAAATATTAATTTACTTTAATGACTTCAAAAAATTCTGCTCATGGTAGTTCTACAGTTTGGTTCTGCTTGTGATCACAAGATCCCAGGGATTACTGCTATACTAATTCACCTGTGTTGCCAACTTTAATTAGCTTTTATCCATCTGCTCAAGTGGGCCAGCCATTTTTTAGCACTTTGAATCAAATTGTTCATTGACTCTACTTGAAATATAAACAGACTCTTAAATCTCTGAAGACTTTAAATGTTTGTTCTAGTTTTTTATCCCTCCTGAGGTTATGTTTTCTTGTTATCAATTATAATGCTGCTTTTATTTTAAAGAGTGGCTGAGTGGCAGCTAAAATGTCCAGTAGTGCAAGAAAATTGTCTCTTTCTTTAAGTTTTTCAAGCTTGTTATGATCTGTCACTTTATTTTATTATAACAATTATTCCTAATTTTCCTAAAATAAAGCCATCTACCTAGTAAGCTATAGGCATTTCCACAAAGGGAAATGAAAAATAGGATAGATAATTAGTATCTGAATTGTGATTATTCACATTAATATCACAACCAACTGTTGCTTGAAAGAAGTGAAAATTCTTTCCTCCTTTTCTCTCCCTTAAAGCTTTTCACCATCATTAATACCATAATTGGAAAATAGATAAAATTCAAATAAAAATTATTATTAATTATAATAGTTTCTGGCAGCATAAGTTCATCCTTTCTTTTATCACATCTCTATGATTATTTCACAATTTAGTAAATATGTATTTTACTATATATTTTTTGTTTCATTTCTTTCTTCAAACATTAAAGACATAATTGTAGAATTAAAAAGTTCTAATATCAGTCCTCTGAGTAATTTAATATTTAAATTAGCTAATAAATTACAAATATCTAAATATTAAAATGAGTAATTATAAACATTTCAGTAATAATTAATATGTGTCATATTCTTTTCTTAGGCAATTATCATCTTAATAAGATCACAAATAAATTCATATCTTTAAATTTCAATAGATTTTAATAGTTTTAATGAATATAAGTAATTATCTCTATGAATACTAAAGATAAGATTTAGTAGAAAATGTTTTTTTATCATAAAGCATATAAAAATTAATAAGAAATAAATTTCTTATATCTTTACATTTTAGATAGTAAAACATTTTAGTAATGTGCAGTTTCTCTTATTGAAGTACATTTTATCCAAGTGAATGGAGTTTTGTTCCAGCCATTATCATAAGTTTGTAGTTAGCCTATGTAGCGTACCAATGAGGATAGTTTGTTTCTTATTCCATGATGAAATTAATTAACCAAAAGACTGTTTCTTACGAAGCTCCTCGTCGACATCTGAAATCACTCTAACTCAGCCAGTTTTTATACGAAAATATTCGTTAAACACGTATTGAATTCGTTTTTAAAAGTTCTGTACGATGGTGACATCTTCCGATTTATTTTAGAAGTAAAAAATAGAAAAAAAATGCATTTAAACCTAAACAAAGAAGGAACATTATTTGTGATTGGTTCTTAGCATGCTCTCAGCCGAAAAAGACATTCTGATTGGCTGGAAAGAACAAAGAAACTGCCTGATCAAAGAAAATAAAGAAAAACGCTGAGATTTTCATTTCGAATACGATTTAATTATTATAAAAGAATATTTTGAGAAATTAAAATTATTTTCAGAGAGAATAATAAAAAAACAAAATTATTTTCGAAAAATATTGAAGATTTAAGTAAACATATTGAAGATGTAGTAAAAAGAAATATTTACTTTTCTATAACGTAAAAGTCGATCTTTTTGTTTACATTATAACTTTTATGTTGCCGATATTGAATATTTTAGAATAAATAAATAGCAATTTATTTTTGAAAGAACTTTCGTTTTCTTCATAACCTGAAAAATTAATTATATACTTTTTATAAACGTATCTGAGTTGAATTTAATATTATAGGCGAATATGTTTTAACAATAGGCTTTGTCTTCAGTTTGTGAGTTGGCCAATTAAAAGATTTGATTTTTATCTGATACAACCAATGATAAAATTAGCGGTTAAAAGGTTAACAAACTTAAAATGAATTCCATGTTTTTAGAATTATTGTTATTAACTTTTACTACTAAAATAATATTTTAACAAATTTACACTTAAAAAATTTTTATGACAAGAAAATATGTTTTCCTCCTTTAATGATTGCTTGATTATCTCCTTCAATCATCTCCTTATCTTCTATTTATATGAAAACTTTTACAATATCTGATTGGTTAATTAACTTCAGACATCTAACTAAAATGAATATTAATTACTGATTACAATTTTAAAAATGAATTATAACTAATATTATTAAATCAACATTTATTAATTTAATAATGCAAAATATAACATATTTTAATAATAAAATACACTTTACTTAAAAATCAAACTTTAACACTGAAGTTTTATAATTTACATTGTTATTCTAATTATTTATTTTGTGAACTTTTTTATGAAATCTATATGATTAAAAATATTTATTTAATATTTAAATAACTAACAAATTGATCACTATATCAGGAAGTAAATTTCATTTATTATTAAATAAATGTGAAGCATGTCCTAATTATTTTAACATTAATTAAATAATTTTTAAATAACAAATAGCAATTTTCAATTTATTATTAATAATTATAAGAAATCTTAATTTTAATCATTATAATTACTAATTAAAAATATTTTACATTACCTTAATTATTATTTACATTTTATTTTAAAATTAATAGTACAGTTTATAGCTCAAAACTATAATTTATGTAGATTATAACTATTTAAAGAAAGTTAATTCAAAGTTAGCACTAAAGAAACAATGTATTTAAATTCTTCTACATTACCTTAATTATTATTTACATTTTATTTTAAAATTAATAGTATAGTTTATAGCTCAAAACTATAATTTATGTAGATTATAACTATTTAAAGAAAGTTAATTCAAAGTTAGCACTAAAGAAACAATGTATTTAAATTCTTCTATAAATTAAATAATAGGTTTTTAAGTCATTGCATAAAATTTAAATTTTTTATTAAAATTGATCATTAACAACAACCATGCAATGATGTACTAAATAGAAAGGCTACAATGTACACTAAACAATGATAAAGAAATGTATAAGGGATTGTGGTGTGGGCCAAGTGATGAGTGCTAGTTCAGCACAAAATGTGCATCTTGGGGATAATATATCTTTTTCACATGTCTTGGTCATATGTTTATGATTATATCCCTCCACAAAGTGTTAAAAGTGAATAGAAACCATTCCTTGCTTTGTGTGAGAGTGGTGTAGTGAAAATTACACTACAGAAATATTATTTATTAAAGACTAAAACTTATTTATATTTATTATTTTATTAAGAGATTTGTGTCAATGTTGCACATTTGATAATTATCAAATAAACTGTAATAATTTGCTCTCTCTATATACACCTGGGTTTCTTTTTATGCGGACTTATTTAACATGATTTTGAAGTTACGTGATTCGTGTTTCACCGGAAGTCGATTTCCGATAATGCGCTATTACTTTAAATAATAAATTTCACGCACTTACATTATATTGAAAGTAATAGCACATTATTGGAATTTGACTTCCATCTTAGTAATTTCAATATTTTCAGTGCTTTATAATAGTAAGATTTTATGCAATAATGAAATTAAAATCATGATTTCCACATTTTATGTATGCACATATTAAATTTTACAAGATTTGTAAATTTGTTCAAACATTGTGCACGTTAATTTTGCATTTTAAATCACATTCTGTTTTTGCTTTTTAAAAAAGAACGTAATCAATTATTATTTTTTTATTAATGACACTAATCATTAATGTGCTCTTAAATGCCAACGAGAGCTAAATGGTTGTATGTCTGGATATTGCAAGCTTTGTAAACAATTAATAAAATCATCGTCTCAAAAATTAATTACTAATTACATTGTCACCAGAAAATCATAGTAATTAAAACGTATATAAAAAAAATGTAAATTACTGTACTGTAAATTATGCATAAAAATATATTATTTTGAATAAAATTAAATATTATAGTTAAAAAAAGTTTGTCTTGTATAAATTTTTTTCAAATTTGAAATTTTTATTAGCCATATTTTATTTCCTTATTTTTTTTTTTTTGCGCGAATTTTAAAGTAATTTACGTTGGTGCTTTGCTTTTACGCGAATTTTGAAAAATCACAGACCGCATCCCCCCTTTTTCAATGTAAGTTACGTCTATTTTTGTGCAATTTTGTTTGCGCATGTTTTCTGAGGAACCTATCTATCACATAAAATGAGACCCAGGTGTATATATATATATTGAATAATGATATAAATATGTATAAGTGTGCATCTTGGTGATCATAGATCTTTTTCATATGTCTTTAGTCATATGTTTAAGATTACATCCCTCCACAAGGTGTTAAAAGTGAATAGAATCCATTCCCTACTTTTTGTGAGAGTAGTGGAGTAAAAATTACACTACAGAAATATTATTCATTAAAGACTAAAACTTATTTATATTGCATTTGGCCTAATACCTGATTTAATTCCTTAAGCATTACCCTTTATAAATTGTTTTTAACATACTTATATTGTTTTGTTTGTTAAAAGACTGCTTCATTGCTCTTTTATCTATAATATCAGCTAGCAGATAGATTGTGAAAATCAAGATCCATCATGTACTATAGTAGTACTCCATCATCAATAAATTGAAATCTGGAGGTTACACTTTTGTTATTGATTGATTCAAATTAAAAATTTCTACCATCAAACTTATATTGCATCTTTATATAAATAAACATTTATTTTATATAGTGTATGTTTACATTCAAATATCAGCCTTTCAAGCTAATTGTGCATATGCTTTTGCGAGTGTTAATAAAAATAAATGAATACTTTCTCTCCAATACAAGATATAGTATTTATGCAGGAATAAAATGAATCACTTATTCCTACGACCCAAATGTGAATAAGTGATTCATTTTATTCCTGCATAAATACTATATCTTGTATTGGAAAGAGAAAGTATTCATTTATTATTATTAACACTTGCAAAAGCGTATGCACAATTAGTTTGAAAGGCTGATATTTGAATGTAATTGCATCTTTATGTAAAGTTGAATATAAACAGTTATAAAAACCACTATTAATACAGTGTACAGGCTTACACCTGCATTTATATATGTAATATATGTGGGATTCAAACTCAGAATTTTATATGACCTACAACTCTCAGTGCCATTTTATATTGCTGACTCACCTGATCACACACATATTGAAAAGATAAATAATCACCAATATACATATTTCGTGCTAAGCCAGCACTCATCAGTTGGTCCAGATTACCATCTCCCCATATACATACAATCAGTACTCAGACCAACTGATGAGCGCTAGTTTAGCATGAAATACGTATATTGGTGATTATTTATCTTTTCACCATGTGTGTGATCAGGTGGGTCAGCAATATAAGATGGCACTGAGAGTTGTAGGTCATGTGAAAGTCTGAGATTGAAAAACCACTATTATAAAAATATATAAAACTTTGAACTATAACACATGTCCATGTAGCCCCAATTTTCATTTTCAATACCTCAGATTTTCCATCGGCAGGAATAAAACTTCCTTTAATACCATCATAGAAAAACTGTACAACATGAAGATATACTTTCACATCAATGAGATAGCAATAGCAAAATATCATCGAATTCACCAACAATATATAAACTATAATAATGCTTAAAATATATAAAGTGATTAATCTTTATAGCACTTCCTAAATGATGCGATATCCTTTGAAAAGAAACGTCAACCGCTATCTATATCAAAAGACTGCATCCGAAATGAAGACAGTATAGTCATTCCGACGATAGGCAAGAATTAATTGCTTTTTTAAAAAAAATTGAATAAACACTTTTTTTAATAAAATGGTTTTAATATGATAATGACTTGAGTTTCTGAAAAGAGAATTACTTAAGCACTTCCCTTTTTTAAATATAATTTTGCTATGTTATTTTTTTTTAAAAAAATTAAGATCTGACATATCAAAAAGAAAGCTATTTCAATCAGACAATTACTCAATTAAGAATTTTCTTTTAACTATTAAAAGAATGTCCTCTTTTTTTATAAATTTAAATCCATTAGTTTTGAACATTTATTTGGCAATACAACTGAAAAATCAATCTTCCGTTTATTTAAACCCTCACTCTGCTAATGAGAAATATTTAGTTAGTCAATTAAAACACATTAATTTTTTTCTTTATAAAAATATAAAGAGCATATTTCAAAAAATATCAAATATAATTTGATAAACTGAAAATTGAAATAAGCATTTTTGACAAGTTGGAAATCAAATATCATTATATGACCAGTTGCTTGGGAGGTCTTGTCACCCTCTAGCATCCAAGTAACAATATTATAGTATGGCGTAACACAATAATATGAATTTCATTCAGCTGTTCATAAAGCAATGAAGTCTAAAGCCCTTAATTTTAGTTGGCAATTATGAGGTATATATTTCTATGAAGATTTGCCAAATTTTCAAAACAGCAATAAATTACTCAGATTATTTATAGTGCATTTTATATATAGCTATGGACTTTTTTTTTAACCAGCTTAACTAAAAATATCACAAATCTATAAATATTAAATTTTTTTATATACCATTGTATCAATAGATTTGGAAATAATGTATCTATGTGCATGGCACATCTACAAAAGTCTGTGGGTATTAAATTCCAGTAATGCAGCAGATGATCATAACTACTATGGGTTGCCCTACTATATGGGTTGTCCTGAATCTGTTGAAACATCTCCACTAATATCTAGAAAAATCAAATCAAGCTGGCTTTACAGTTGAATCTGGAAAAAGAAATTTACTTTGAATTTCATAATAAGCCATTTTTTATGCTCAATTTTTCAATTGATTGAAAGAGAGGCATGCTCAGATAATCCACATTGCCTTACAGAAACATTTTAATAGTTAACATATGAGCATCTTGAGTTAATTAGCATAATGATAGACTGGTGAATAAATTTAGAATTAATTTTTAACTTTTTAACCACTTTCAACATTATAACAATATAAATTAAACTTCATGGAGTATATAATGAGAACTATACATGCATTATTTTGAAATAATTAACATGTCGAGAATTTTAATAATTTTGTTCAAGAACTTGTGATTAGCCTTTAACCTGAATGCTCAAATACCACATTATCTAAATAATAGATTATACGATTACAAACACACACATATATAATTAAAGGACAAGAGCTTTGAATATTTCATCATCAAATTTTCATTAATATAAATGGCTGAAGAATTGGAGAGTGGAGAGGACTGAAGCCTGTTCATTAAAGTTTGCAGATTTGCTATCTTAGTATATATATATATATATATGTGTGTGTGTGTGTGTGTGTGTGTTTTCATTCCCATATGGCTATTTAAGTTAGATAGAGGATTGGAAGACATATGGATGTCTGAAAATTTCAGATTTTCTACTTAATAGTTATATATTAGATAAAATGCTGGGCTTGTCCTGGTATTTTTAATCTAATGCTTGAATATCCTAGCACCTCACTGAGGATGCTGGTAGCAGAAACCGTTTTGGGGTTGGGGATATTCTACAAAGCTTGTTAAGAGCTTATTTGCAAGCTCTATATATAACATCTGGACCTACTGATGAGTGCTGGTTTAGCATGAAATATTTATATTAGCGATCATTTATCTTTTTCACATGTATGTGGTCATGTGTATCAGTTATATTAGATGGAATGGATGACTGAACAGTGCTTACAAGTCTGAATTCAAATCCCCTTTAATTACATCTAGCTTAAGAATATATACTATACTTGTATTTAATATTATGTATATATATAAAACTAAATACTTAACATATATATCTAATTTACTGTAAGATGAAAAGAATTATTTTAATTCACAGTGCTGTACATCAATTTTTTTTTTAAAAAAAAGATTTAAATTGATAATGGAATTTAAACAGAAAAAAAAATAATATGAGTTTGCTCAATTGAACGGAATTGTTTTGCTTAATACTTCAATGTCATATGACTTCCTAAAAATATACTCATGTGAAGCAGGTATTTACTAAACTACCTCTGTGTATTAAATGGAAAATATTACTTTAGTAGATTTTGACTATGCCAAAATAATAATGTAAAATTATATGTTCATGTATATTTGTATTCATGTATTTGTATTATGTTTGTCATAGTTCTGAAGAAGATTGCTGGGGCAATCAAAACTGTCAATAGTGGGTTGTAAAAAGCATTGTAAAAGTAATAAAGAATGTAGATTATATTAATACTATACAAAATAATAATGTTTAAAATGCTCCTTTTGCCAAATTATTGGGTTTAACTTGCATCAAAAACAAAAATTCTTGCAAATCTTAATCATTCAACAAGCATGATAAAGATTATATAATTAAGTAACAAAATTAGAAATCTCTCTTTTATACAGTTCAGAAGACATATTCTGAAATGAAATAATTTCAGCAATTACTTGGCTCCAAATCATAATATTTTATTTGTGGATAAACTGTTAGTATTAACTAGATCATAAATCACATTCAATAACTTAAATAATGTTTATGTAATAAGTTCAATATCTTAAAATCCAACTTATACCAGTTATAAATCTTAATGAGATATTAGATTTCTTTCTTTTTTCTTAGTAGAATAAATTTTTATTGAAGAAAGTAAACAAAGATGTAAATTAAATTACATGTAGCAATTACAATATAATATTAATACAACCTCGGTAGATTTTTATTTGCTATTACAAGATAATCTTAATATACATTTTCACATTCCTTATATTATGATCCAAAGCTTCCCATGTTAAGCATAGGTTCATGATTTGTTTTCCATACAACTTGATCTTCTATCATCTGTTGACTGCCATACTATATCTCTCTACACATGTGAACCTCATTCACAGGTTTTAAATTATCGTAATTGTGTCTCTACATTTGTATCCAAAATAGTACCAGCCTTTTCAAAATAATGGGCCATCAATTATCAGATTACCAATGAAACATTTCATGATCTCCACTTGTTTCTAGCATCTGCATGAAAAGTAGTAATTGTATTGGATCCACTCTAGAGCCACCTATTTTAATCTTAGAAAATTAATGAGTGCTACATTTAAGTGATATCTCTCACTAATGAAAGCCAAGGGCAGAAATAATAGATGACTATACAACAGAAAAAAAACAAAATAATTTATTGCTCCTAATGCAAATAATCAAATTAATAGCTGACAGCTATTTTTTTTATATTAAAATAAAATGTTTTTACTTCTATTCGGAGAAATTCAAATACATGAAAGAAGTTCATTGAAATAATATATTTATATGTATTTTAAAGAATTTATAAATAATTTATTTCTCATCAAATAATGTACTTCACTTGTCTTTATATTATTACTAATAATTTAATTTATTGGGTCAAAAATTCATCTATAAAATTATTACAAGCAATAAATAAAAACAACAATCCCATTTTTCATCCTACACAGTAAAAACACTTCACTCAGCATAGCAAACATAAAATAATAAGGATATAAATCATGGATGTGTAATCTCTTTTGAAGATTTTATATATATATATTGTAAGGGTAAGCTTACAATCTTATTAAGCTCGCTTGTTTATGTGCAATGTCAAACCTTTAACTTAAAAATATAATTTTTATTAATAAACAATAAATACGTTATCCTTTTACATTTAAATAACCATATACACACGTATATGACTTAAACATTAGTCTATAGAATTTTAACAGTAAAAAACCAAATCAAATAAAGTTATTTTAATGAAATAAAAGAGTAAAATAATTAGTTTCCAATTATTTATATATGTATAAAATATTTATTTGATTTAACTAATATCACTAATCAAGTTGCAAAAACATAGAGATAACCTTAGGTCAAGTCGTATCTTAGCAACTAAATGTGAAGGAAATAAAATTAGAGCTCAATCACACATTTATTAATTATGATGCATCCAACAATAATCAAATACAAAATCATGAAATGAAATAGTAATTTAATACATGTTAATTACTGGAAGTCAATTCCACTATAAAATATAAATCAAATAATTTCAAAATCAGTTCTATTTTTTACAAATGAATTAGTCACTATGCATAGTTATTTTGCTGTGTTTGAATACCAAACACATTAGAAATATGGATCAATAGTTTGAACAAATTTTCCTTATTTATAAAATCTTCATTAGCAGAGAACTCTAATATCACTCAAGTAGAGGGTAAATAAATTACTCTTTAATATCATTAATAATTTCAAAAACGAGATTATCTTTAATAGAATAATTAGAAAAATTCTTAACAATATCACTCTAAACTTAAATTTTAAGGAAAATTAAGTACACCTAGGTCTCTTTTTACGTGGACTTATTTAACACGATTTTGAAGTTACGCAATTCATATGTTTCACCAGAAGTCAAACTCCGATAATGTGATATTACTTTAAATAATAAATTTCGTGCACTTACGTTATATTGAAAGTAATAGCACATTATTGGAATTCGACTTTCATCTTAGTAATTTCAATATTTTCAGTGCTTTATAATAGTAAGATTTTATGCAATAATGAAATTAAAATCATGATTTCCACATTTTATGTATACACACATTAAATTTTACAAGATTATAATGTAAATTTGTTCAAACATTGTGCGTGTTAATTTTGCATTTTAAATCACATTCTGTTTTTGCTTTTTAAAAAAGAATGTAATCAATTATTAATCATTTAGTGTCCACAAGTTTATTTTTAAAAGGTCAGTAATAGCAGTGGGCACAATTAAATTTGACAATTAAAAATTAAAATCTGATTTTTAATTGTAATTAACAATTTAAAAATTACTTACGGTGACTTGAAATAATGTGATGTGAAATTTGATTTTTAAACGGAATTGAAAATTAAAGACAAAAATAAGAATTTAATTTTTAGTTGTTAGTTTTAATTAAATTTTTCCTAGCAGTGGTGAATAAATGTCTTTTTATTATCATAAGTCTAAGTTCATAAACAATTAATAAAATCATCATCTCAAAGATTAATTACTAATTACATTGTCAATGAAAACCATTAACACAATGTGAGAGTGAACTTGGTGCTAGTTGTATTTCCTCTTGTGAAGAATCTATTTTTTAGCAGTTTGCAAACGAAACTGTTTATCAGCAAATGGCGATAATAATTAAAACGTGTATAAAAAAATGTAAATTACTGTACTGTAAATTATGCATAAAAATATATTATTTTGAATAAAATTAAATATTATAGGTAAAAAAAGTTTGTCTTGTATCAATTTTTTTCAAATTTGAAATTTTTTATTAGTCATATTTTATTTCCTTATTTTTTTTTTTTTTTTGCACGAATTTTAAAGTAATTTTTACGTTGGTGCTTTGCTTTTACACGGGTTTTGAAAAATCACAGTCCATATCCCCCCTTTTTCAAGGTAAGTTATGTCTATTTTTGTGCAATTTCATTTGCGCGTGTTTTCTGAGGAACCTATCTATCGCGTAAAACGAGACCCAGGTGTATATTAAAAAAATTTATATATCTAAACAAATTTATTTGAGGAAAATTTCAAGTTATAGAAAATGCATCATGAGTAAAAACAATTTGCCATAGGATTAAATGCTATTGTTCTAACCTAAAGCAGTGTAATTATTCAATCCTACTGAAATGCCTAAAATATATATATCATTTATATTCAACATCCAACTTTGGTTTACAGCAAGATAATTTAAGGAAACAGATGTCAATGTCATGCAAGAGAAATATTTATGAAACAATGGAATATACTTATTGCCTCACCAACAATTGATGACCAGAAATAAAAGAACTTTATTCCTCATAAACATTGCTACTTAAATTTTGTAAAATGAATAGGACAATACCATAAACTTTAAATACATCATATTATTTTTGCATATCAACATCTATAAATATTTAATTTTATTTCCCTTGCCTTTAAAACCTACTTACTTTGGAATAATCCATTTTGGAAAATCATTAGATGAAAAATGAGAAAAGGTCATTGTGTTAAATATTTTTTTTATTTAATAAAATTTAGGTCTTCCTTATGCAGCACCTTGACTAGGTTAATAATTAAACTTAATATGAAGGTAAGATTTTAGTGTTCTTCATATTAAATTCATTCACTTATGACATGACAGAATTCTTGTTTATTATTAAGTTAATTAATTTATTAATATTTGATTGTTTATTATTCAGTATAAATGACTAATATCTTTGGACAAATGGTCTTTTCTTTCAATGATAAAGACTTTACATAGATGGGAGGTCTTATAAAAATGGAATTTCCTCAAAAGGATTTGATATTACAAAAGTCTTCATTCATACTTATATTGTTTAATTTAAATTTAGTTAGTTAGTGTTATCATAATTTTTGAAATTATAAAATGTTTTTTTTTTTTTTGCAATCTATTAAATATTGTTTGTGCTATGATATATATCTACTATGGTATATGGGAAGATATAATTTTCAAAAATTTATGCTACTATAATAGAAATGTATTTAAACACTTATAATTAAAAATTCTATTATATAAAGATAAATTTAAATCGTTTTCAATTAATAAATATTGTTAAATTTATTTTAAATTTAAGGAGGTCTCTGATTTATTTAAATTATTTATTTTATTTTCATAATAAAATAAAATTGAACATATATGTCACATATACATATCATCCTGACTTAATATGATGATAACTTGGTTGGAATGAATTTTGAGAATCTATAAAACTTATATAAAAGTATTACTGCTACAAGATATCAATTGACACCTGAAGAGAATTAAGTGTAAAATTTACCATGAGTTCGAATACTGAGCATAATGGAATAGTAAAGAGAGATGAAAATTGGATGAACTGATCTAAGTTGTATCTTTATTGAATGTTTAAATATTAAATTATCATATTTAAAATAGATGCAATCATGGATTAAATTTTTATAGCATCATTCATGGCATCCTACATGAAGACCCTAGGTCCAACTATAGTTAGATGCATTCACCTTCATTCCTTAAAGGAATGCAGACCATTACAATATATATATATATACAATAATATATAAATAACCAACTGTGCTGAAGTTAAATACTCAAATATAATAACAAACTCTCAATACAATAAAAGTCATTAATACACATCTAAGAAGATATGCATTTGTTTAAAATAATAATAAAATTCTATGGTTAATTGCTTAGATCACTATACACAACAGTCCCACTTAATTAACCAAACAGGCTCCCCCCTCCACCAATTTATTTACTATATTGAGAATTAATCCACAAAATATATCTCAAGTCCACACCACTATGATAGATTTTGTGATGGTAATTAAGCAATAGTTAGACAAAGATTTTTGCATATCACAATAGTGTATGCCTCTTCGAAAGTTGCAATGGTATTTTACAAGATAATATCTGTTGTCATTACTAACTCTTATTTTTAAAATAATATATATTGGCAATTCACATTTGCATATATAGTTTAGCTATCAAAGTTTGAAAAAGAACAATTATTTACATGGATATGTCATATCCAATTTGAATATATATTGTTCTCTAAAACACTCAAAAAATGTATGTAGCTTTTTTAATTAAGTCTTTTTCACTCCATAAAGATTGTACAAAATAGTAATTAAATCAGCCCACACTTTAATCAATTTCAATATTTAACAATAATAATCTTAACAAAACTACCTTAGCGTCAAATCAGCCCACACTTTAATCAATTTCAATATTTAACAATAATAATCTTAACAAAACTACCTTAGCGTCTATCAATAAAGTTCTCAAAATTAGCATCTAACAATTTTTTAGTTTTTAAAAATGTATTTTCAAAATAATATCCATTTGTAAAATATCAGCATTTAAAATGTCACTCAAATCTATAAGACTGATTTCTGGAAAAATAGTAGTTACTATCACTAAAAACTGAGCATCTATTTAGAACTATCTTATAAACAAAATCAACAATCTTATCAACTGTTTCTTCTTCTGCTATCGTACTAAATAGGACACTTATTTCCATATCCATTGCTATCCTGTTCATATATTCAGACTAGGTTCTGGCTTATCTTCATTAGTGAGAATGTTAGACCTAGATCTAGTGCATCTGAATATGAATTTGATAGGCATTACCATCTAGTATCTATGGAAAAAAAAATTGAGCTTACAATGGATGCCAGCACAGGAGATTATATTAAGCTTGTTCTTGAAAAGCATCATAAGTTAGAGATCATGTGATGTTTTATATCAGGATAAAAAACCTTTTTTTCTACCAAAAGCCATTTGAATATTTGTAATATCATTACAGGCCATACAAAATTATCAAGTTAAAAATTAGCCTGCTGTATTGATCAAAAACTTAATTAGGTTGTCTAATCAGTTGGGGAGGGGCAACCTTTTCAACTGACAGATTAATTTCAGCTTTCCATTTTAAAACAAGTGCCAAAATTTTTTTGTGAATTAAAAATAAAGTAAATGTTCCACATTTAATGACAATGTTTCCAATTTGCCTTGTAACTATTTTTCACAACATATTTATATCCTTGAATTTCTTTTTTATGTTCTGGACAGATCAATTTTACAGCAACTAGGATGTAGTCTTTTATAAATTCCCCTTCAGAAAATGGTTTCAAATTTTCTGACTTGCTAATACTTTTTATGAAACATGTCAGCCAGATGATGAAACTCATTTTCAAATTTTCTATTTACATATCCCCCCCCCCCCGACAACTTTTATGATTTGACAAATAGTGCATTTTAATGTTGTGTACTTTATTAATTGAAATATCTTTCAGACATATCAAGTACATCAATCTATAAAAACATGTGTTGGTCCATTGCAATTTTCTGTGTCAATTTTTTTTCTTATTTGGTGTAATCATTCCCACAAAAATAAATTAATTCAAAATAATAACAATAAAACAAAGTAAAATTCTAATTTTATTTTTGCTAGTATATCTCTATCTGTGAAAATCACTCTAAAAACAAACAAAATGCTCTCAGCAATATAGATTAAATCTGTAATCAGATAGACCCTACAATATAGATAGATAACTTGTTGGAATAGTGCACTTTTGATAGAACGAACTAGAACTATTATATAGGTTGGAAAGAAAAAAAAGGTGTAGTAAAGAAAATAAATATTCTATTTTATTTAATTTTTCATTCAATATTTGAACTACACATGTGTTTAAATACAAGTTTTATACAGAGTCATTTTATATACATTTTAAAAACTGTTCAGTGGTGCATTGAGAGCTTTCAAGAATCAGAATTGTCCCTTGGATCTGAGGTTTCCCACAACTGTTTAATATCAATCACATTCTTCCACTACTATTCTTCAAAATGGGTTGTGGAAAGAAAAATGACTGTCAAAATTTAGAAAATTCATTTTTAAAAAATTGCTTTAGTGGCACAAATTTCAACAAAATCTTACCTTCGTATTAAGTTTATTTTGATTTTGATCAAGTTGTTTTATGGGAAAGTCCTAAATTTTATTAATTAAAAAAATATTTAACTTAATGATCTTTCCATTTTTCATTTTTAAAAAATTGCTTTAGTGGCACAAATTTCCAAGACAACATTAATAAAGACTACCTTCATAAAAATAAAAAAGAAAGCCAAAACTAGTACACATACATCAATTTTCATTTCAAAAACTTCAAACCCTCTATCACTAATAATAACATTCTCATACAACCATGTCTCAGCTACATAATATTAACAAAACTTCCTATTTTCAAACAGTGATACAGACCCTTTGATTGACTAAGTTAAATATCTTAACCAAATCAATAAAAATAATATATAAATTACATTTTTACTCATGACAGTTTTCTTGCATTTTCCTGACAAGAAAAACATATTTATAGTATTTTTTGATTCTCTAAAACCATATGGAATCTTTTATAATATTTACTTTGATTCTTTAAAACTATATAGAGTTTTCCAAAATATTTATTATACTTTTATATGACTGAAAGCAAGCAAATTCCTTGGGGACATTTTGCTATAGTAGATAATAGGAATAGTTTATAATAATTATTGTATCTCTTTATAAATTCCCTCAAAAATAATATGTCAAATACTTTGGAATTTATAGTTGTGATGAGAGTGTGGGGAGGTCATGAGGTGGATGTTTAAGCACTGAAAGTAATAGGTTAAACTAAGATTCAAGAATCTTTAATCCACAAACTCTTCATTTGAATACTGGCTATAAAAGCATCATTAAGATCAGATGGTGCAATTTCATGGGTCCACTTTAAAAAAAAAACCACACAATAAACAATGTTTTTTTTTCTGTATTATATCAGAATCTTTCTGATTATAAGAATATAATGTTTTAATTTCAATGCAGTGACAGCATTTGTATCCTTATATCATTATTTAAAAACTGATCAGATATTGATGAAGAAACTAAATAAAGCAAGAATGTGAGATCAGCTTATAGCTCCCCAAATGAGCTATAATACCACATAGCAGCTAATCAAGTTGAACAATTAAAGAAGAACAAAGTTGAAAGCCATCAACGATATACATAAAACAGCAAGAATCCATAGACAGGCTTGGGTACTTTGAAAGACTTGAACAACACATAAAGAACTTAAACAGGCAAAAGAGTGGACTAATATTAAATTCTTAATATGGCAACATTTAGCATCATAGCAAAATTTTAACCCTGTATATATGAAGTTTAATAAATTCTTGATAAAAAAAAAACTCATCCAATTTTTCAAAATATCGTCATTATTGCATAAGATTAAATGCAACACCTAAATAAAATAATAATGATTTTTTTATAAATAATAAATATTAAGTTGAAGTACAGTACAAAATTTTTATAATGTTGGGGGGGGGGGATAAACAGCCTTTTAAATAAATAACCCATTGCTGAACAAAAGCGTTACTCCATAACCTTCTCAGAGAGAAATGATGAGAAAAAACGCAGTACACAATTCTTGTTTACCCATGTATTGTCTAATGGTGGATGGTTATCTGAACTGGCTAAGAATTAGCTACCTTAAAAAAAATCCTAAGCCTCTTGATTTTTTTTATTTAGGCTGGATTCAAATCCCACATTATAGATATGGCAAGCGCATGGGTTAATTCTGCACCACGAAGACCGTTCACTATTATATTATATTATAAATAAAAGATGAATACACAGAATAATCCATCCTTAGGAATAAAATCTTTATAAATGAATAATGCAAACCTAGTCATGCTATTTATTAGGAGACATAGATATTTAAAAGAATAATCAATCGCTTTTTTGTGTATGTATTATGTGTGTGTGTGAGAGAGAGAGAGAGAAAGTGAGAGATATTATGTGCATAGAAACATAAAATACCTTTTCATACATTTGCCTACCAATATGTACATACACTGCCATCTATGATATATATTGTAAATCGTTTTAAAAATAGTATTTTATAAACAGTTGCAAAAAATACCTTTTTTTCTTTTTTACTATCAGTGGAGAATAATTCGATAGTTAAATAATTAATACTGTTATTTTATAAATGCACTTATATTAAACTGTAATCAATAATTCATTTTTTTTAAAAAGGCATAACAATAATTCAATTTTTTTCAAACGGAATCATATAGTTAGAAAATTTTGATAATTTAATGAACCATTTTAAATAATTTTTTTTTTATAAAGTAAAAATATTTAATAGCTTATATTCCCAACCTTATAATAAATACAAAGCTCGCAGTCAAAATTTAATAAAATTATGATATATTTGATAAATGAATAGAATTAAAGTTGTGATATTGTTGTTGGTATTAAACTTATATAAATAATCGATTTCAATAAAGCTTCTTTGTAGTTTATTAAAAATAATACTTTTGCACTAATTATTATTTATTGCCAAACAAATTTATATAACTCAACTTTTTTCTTAATTTAAAGGCTTAGAGATGATTGGAGGGAGGGTGGCATTAAACGTCATATCAAAACTAATCTATCTAATTAAGAAATAATTTAGTGCGACTCTTCATTATTTTTCGGGTGAAAAAACATTATGACTAAAAATAAAAAGCTTACAGGGTAAAGGTAATGTCACCCTTATCAATAAGTATCAATCGTATCACAATCGTACTTTCTTTTTATAGTCAGCACAATGAAACTGACCTAACTAAAGTGGTTTAATTTGGAAACTTTTAGTTAAAAATATTAGAAACTGTTTAACAATAGAGATTGGCTAATGTGTCAACCAAACGAAAAAAAAATACCCAGGCATGTTAAAAATTTGGAGGAAAAAAAATATTTCACCTGGATTTAAATCCTAATTTTTAATAATAAGATCTGCTGCCCGTGTTTGCAAGAGCAGAATGCTGTATTCTTCTCCAGTTGGGGGGGTGCAAAGGCAGAATACCGTAGCTGTAACTTTTTAATATGGCATTTTGCCGTCACAAACATGGGCAACAGGTCTATTATGTAAGTACCTATAATAGTAATCAAGTGGTTTATCACTTAAGAATTCATAAAACATTTGAAAATTAGAAATTATAGGTTCCCGAGTCTGCCATTTATAATATGCAATAAACTATACAAGATATATTAGATTATAAACAAATCAAATAGATGTGCTAATCAATAAGCCATGTAGACCTTGAAAAACTGTTAGTGAAACATTACGTTTTGGACAGACTTAAAAAAAAAATGCTAATTACATTTTATTAACCACTTTACTAACTGCAAAGTCTTAATAGGCTTCAATAAGTAAATATTTATTGACACAAATCATTACTTGTTTTTTCATTTATATTTCTTTTTACTCATATGTGAGGACAGTTTGAAATGACCTGTGTATTAAGTATTATTCTAAAAATGCACTGTAATATGTTTTATTCAATGTAATTTTAATTAGTCCAAAATATTATCTGATAATATTCCTGTACATTAAAATAAAGCAATCGACTTCCTCCTCCCCATGTTTTTTTTTTTTTACAAGTAACAATAACAAAAATACTTTTCCTATGAATTTAATACATGCAAATCATTATTTTCTAATGTAATTTCTACTATTCAACAGTTTTCCTTATTTGTTAACAAAATTGTGTGTATTGTTGTTGTCATTACTTACAAATCAATCATTCATAAACTTATTCCAAAAACATTTAAATATGTGTTTAAGTGCCATAACTTAAAAAATTAATGGTGGATAAAAATATTTCAATCAACCCTTTGAATTTAAGTGAAATAATCTTTTTTCTAGCAAGCTAATTTTAATGAAAAAAAAATCAAAAAATTAAAATGAAGTAAAAAAAACAAATTGTTCATTATCAAATAAACCTAGAAATAAGCATAGAATTTATTATTTCAGAAGGTAGTACTGAAGAAGAGAAAATGTTGCCAAATATGATGAAAAAAATAAGCATAATAGCAAAACATGCCAAAAAAAGAGATGCTTGGGTAATCATAGTAGCAGAGCTATCAGTTGACTGAGTTGTTCTTATAAAAAAAAAGGCATATGCTTTGTTGCTTACGAATTCATAAGTTTCAGTGCCAGACTTATGAGCACCAGAATCGATCCTGGGACCTGTATACAGTCTTATTGTTCATGAGTTCATAAGAAATTCGAGCATCAGAATCAGTCCTCAGACCTGCATATAATCTTATTGGTCAGGAGTTCATAAGAGAAGTCAAAGCACCAGCCCTGTGAGCACCAGAATCAAGTCCTGGAACCCACATATAGCCTTATTGTTTGGGAATTCATAAGAAATTTAAACACCAGATCTGTGAGCACCAGAATCAATCCTGGGACCTGCATGTAGCCTTATTGTTATCTTGGGATCCACATATAGCATTATTGCTTGAGAGATGATAAGAAGTTCAAGTGCCAGAATTGGTCCTGGGATCTCCAGATCCCAAGTCAGTTATGCCAAACCATATAAGGCAGTTGTTCTTACGAGATGATACAACAAAAACAATAAGCATTCATATTTAATACTTATTAGAGCAATTTAAAAAAGCCTTTAATAAAGCTACTGTCAATTTTTGATGCTAAATTAGTATACAACCTTTATAGTGGGAACATGCACAGGGATGCAAAATTATAATGTTGATCAAAATGGATCAACAAAGTTTAAGTTAAAAAAAGTAATAAAAAAAAGACTCCCTCTATCTTGCTTGTAGGTAAACTACTTGCTATGTTAATAACAAGTATAAATATGTTGTGCAGAAATTTTAAAATTATTCAATATTACTTTTAATACTTATAATAATATTTAATTTTTTTTCATTTTAATATGTAATTCAGTTCTTCAATGTAAAATTTTATTCATAAACTAAACATTTGAAATTGAATGGCCAAAATAATATGCATCACTCTAACCTAATATATTAATAATTGTTAATTATTTAATAGAATGCAACATCATCTAGCTGTTATCATTCAATAAGATAGTGAATCATCAAATCTTTATGGGATTCAACATGATAATTTTAATCCCTCTTGAAGTAAGAGTTCTTCACTCTATTGATACCGATTAAATCTAAGTGATAAAGATCCAATACAATTAACAAAAATATATTAATAATTCTTATACAAAATAACTTGTGACAGTGATGCAATGTATGATCAATTCACATTCAACATAAGTCTCTGAGAATGTGTGGATTTCAAGAAAGAGTATAGGAAAAGTAATCAAATTTTTATTTAAATAAACACATTTTTAAAAATAAGTGTGAACAATTCAGATGAATTCTCGGCTTCTTGATACAGGTCTGGACATCTCCATAGTCTATTATTTCAATATATGTACTGATTTATTTAGATGTCACAAGGAGAATAAAAGTTTTAGTTTCATAGAATGATTACAAAATTACAATTATATAACATTCTGATACAAAATAAACAGAATGTTATTAAACAATGGCTTTCTATATATGTAATATAGGGAGACTCCAATAGCTCAAATAAGCTCTTAATTGATAAGTGTGGTAAGAAAAAATATTTAAAATCTATCTGGAACATCCCCATCCCCAGACCAATTGGTTCTGAACTTTTGGCTCATGTCAGTGAGGTCTAGTATAACCCCTCACTGAGGTGAGCCAAAAGTTCAAAACCAATTGGTCTAGGGATGGAAACATTCCAGATAGAGAAAAGTTCAAAACCAATTTGTCTGGGGATGGAAATGTTCCAGATAGAGATTTTAAATATTTTCTCTTAATGCACTTATCAATTAAGAGCTTGTTTGAGTTATTGGTATGCTCCCTAAATTACATAGTTGTAAATACAAGCTCATAAAAGCATAGATATATAAACACTATTGGCAATAATGACTTCTAACTTCTAATTTAACTTGAAAATTATTTTCTTTGTTATTGGAATTTAAATCTTGAGTAAGTAATTTAAATGATCACTAATTACATATTGAATTTAATTATACCTTTATAATTAAAATAAAGACTTTTTTTCTTGCTGAGATTCAAATTAATGACTAAATGACAAATATTGACAGTCATATAATCTTTAATGATAATTTAATAGAAAGCAATATCATCTAGCTGTTATCATTCAATAAGATATCGAATCATCAAATCTTTATGGAATTCACAATATTTAATTTTAATCCCTCTTCTTCCGTCCATTAATATCGATTATAATCGATGAAGATCCAATACAATTAACAAATATCAAACTCTTTGAATTAACATTAACTACATATATTCTATTAATTTTGACCAACATGTAAATAAATAAAGCTATTAAATATGTGACAGTAATACTTCACATGAGCACTATAAAAATCTTTCACAAGATATCCTTTCTAAATCATTTTAATAAAGTTGCAAATAATGCCCTCTTGGGTTAATCAGATGGAAAAAGACCAACTTCATAACTGATTTATATAAAACAAAATGTGCACGTATGAAAAATGATTTCTTCAAAAATGTTAACTATATATTGTAACGGTATACATATGTCCTTACATTATTTTAAAATTAAAATAAAGAGGAAAATAAATCTTAAATAAAATTGATTTATTAAAAACTAAAAGAAAATTAAGAGTTATATTTAACATATATATTATCGCACAGATGGAAAACTTTTTTAAAAAAAGTATTTAAAAGTACTTTTATGTAGAAAAAAATAAAGATCTAAAGATAGATTAATATTTTTGTTTTAAGTAATATAAAAGAAAGTAGAAACAAATGTCAATTAGTGAATGGAAATGATTGAAATATAATTGAATGTAAAGCAAACTAGCCCTTGGGGCACTTATATGATTGTAAGGTCAGACAAGAGATATAAAAAAATTAAAGATTGACCAATGCAAGCACCAAGCCACACACAGGCCAAAAAAGAAAACATCCAGACCTTAAGATCAGTAATGTCATGTTTGATAGATCTGTAGGATTTATGATAAGGGAGGCCTAATACTACAACGAAAAATAATTGATTGTTGTTGGAATCTGATTATTGATCTTGCAGCTGTATTGCGGACTCCATGATATAGAGGTCTTGCAATAAAATTAGTTTCCTTTGCATGCATCAGCTGAGGCCTCCCGATGACAGTTACTGAGCCAAGTATTGGCAAACAGCAGTTTCATCTCCAAAGAGAACAATCTACAAAAAATGTGAGACTTAGGATGGACTTCCATAAACCTACCACAACCAGGAAGATTTGTAAAGACTTACTCTGGGAAGTATAAACTTTTTTCAATATGAACTTATAGATCGATCTCTTAAACAAGCTTTTAATGCATCAGCTAAACATAACTTTTAAAAGAACTCTTATCTGACCAAGAATAGGATGCTAGATCAGTTAATCATTTTTTTTTTTACTAATCAATCATTTCCATTTTTCTTTATTTATTTTTGTATTTATTAACTATATTATTAAAATGTATTAAATTTTAAGTTGGGTATAGATGGCTGCATAGATTCATTAAAATTTATGTTAGTTTTAAGGAGGTTAATTTCAGACTATTTGTTTCGTAGATGAGTCGATGCTGGTAGAGGGATAAGTGGGTGTTTATATCAATGTAATGTAAAGCATGTTAGCATACAGAGCAATGTGCCCAAATGAATGTATGGCCCCAGAGGTGTAGCCATCACATTGCAAGGGATGTGGAGTACTTACCTGCCATCAATTTCCCTTTTTGCTCTATGGATATGGACTATATGTCGGCAAAGACCGCTCTCCCTCCATATGAAACATTTCTTTTAATGTTTTATATATACATGATTCCTTCACCAGACAGACACACATTTCTGTACTGGATGAGGATGATTTCTTTTAAAAAATATCATGCTGCAGATGCACATTCCTGTCAGCGTGGTTTTACGCTAACATCTTCATATTGCAATGGTTGTGTCTGTATATCAGGAAGTGAGAGTTGGTTTTACTATGAACGTTTAGCCCGAGGTTAGATATTTTTGAAAAGTTTTAATTGAATAATCTATGTAGCTTATCTATGCTCAACATTCTAAACCAAAATTATATAAACTGTCCATCTGTGTGGATTTTAACTAAAGTAGAAAATAATAATAACAAATTAAAATAAGATTAATTTATTCCTCAAATTTAAATTTATATATATATGTGCGACAATAAACGTTTTTGTGTTATTACTGGCAGTGGCTTATTTTATTTTTTGTTTTAATATGGGAATACATCTAATAAGTTATATATTAAATCTCTGCATCTCCTTGAGCTAGTGGCATGAGCTAACAGTCAAAGTAGAATCTTAACAATAAGTATCTGCCTACATTATAAATATTCTAGGTTCAAATGGTCTAGTGGCGCCTCGTATGGCAGATAGTAAAAATGTCCATCATTATTCCCCGATCCTTATAATATATAATATAATGTATACACAATCAATGTATGAAACAGAGTAATATACTTTATGTCTGTATGGTTTATGACCATAGTAGAGTCATTGGCCTTGAAGGACTATGTATTATGGTCAAACTCCCAAACAATAAATTATTTAATTGTTTTCTAAATATACATTAAAATATTAGCAGCAGAGCATACTTTTCTTGCCATATATCAGATTTATAAAAATTAAAAAACAAACACCCATTAACTTATGATCAAAATTCCAAAGCAAGAGTCAATTTATTTAACCTCTTATTCATAATGTTATTAAAATTAGTAATATATCAGGCTTTTTTAATTTTTCTTTTCTGATCATTTGATTCATTAAATACAATGCTGGTCATAAGACAACTATTTGGCCCAGATCTTTCTCATGACTAAAGAAAATTAAACTAAGTTGAGAATTAGATTTTTTTATATTAGTAAATACCTGCCTAAGTTGTTCTGATAACCTAACTATAGTTTCACCATAGTAAATGGCTGAACAATTAACTCTCCTTATACAAGAGGATATACAATTTGATTTCTCGGTCTGATTTCTATTTTTAGTATTATTTATCATTTCATTTAATTAAAGATAGAAGAAATATAAATCTTTAAAACACTTTTTTTTTTTCAATTTTAAATATAATCTAAGACTGGGAGATAATGAAACCCATGCCTTATTAATCTTATTATATTTTAATTTAACTTTTTATTAAAACAACTTTAAATATCTCATTATAAGTGACCTTTCTCAAAAGTTTATATAATTCTCAACATTTTATGTTCTACCTGACTTAAATTTACATAAATAAAAATCCATTATTTTTTGTAAAACAAAACCAATAATTATTCTCTTTTCTGGATTAATTTAATATTCAAATAAATGTTGTGAACATTCATACAGAAAAGGTAACCTTGGTAATTTTAACTTTATCAATGCCTAGAATGAATGCTTTTGATGTGTGAAATATTATATTCATAACAATCCATCTTCTTTAATATTCTATGAATTTATATATATTTGGTAATTATTTTAAATATTTAACATGTTTAATCTTAATATTTAAAGATATTTAAATTTATTTAAATTGCCACTTCTTCGAGAGGGGAATATCTGTATCTTTTCTGTTTATTGAGTATAGGGCTTTTGCTATTGCCCAGAAGTGAACTATTTAAATATTGTTAAATATTAAGACTAATTAAATACTTAAAATAATTATCAAATGTATATAAAAACTGGGAACATTAAAGAAGATAGATTGCTGTGAAAATGATATTTCACATATCAAAAGCATGCTAAGCATAAATAAAATTTAAATTATTATGGCTATCTTTTTTGTATAAATGTCTATAATATTTTCTTGAATATAAATAAAAATTACAATATAAAAATATTTACTTATACTTTAAAGACAATCTAATAAAAAATTTATAAATTCTCTTACATTCAAAGATTTTACAATCATTTTGTAATCCAATTCATTACTAATTTTAGAAACACGTCCATCTAAATATTTTAAATATTTCTTACTATCATATTCAATCATTCAGGGTAAACCTGACATGATTGTCACCCTAAGAAAATTTGCATTGAATGTAATGAATCAAACTAGAAAAAGAAAAATTAGGGAAGCCTGGTACATTACTAATTCTACTAAAGTATTGAATGAGATGTTTAATAGTATGCAACTGAGCATGTTCTGGAATATTACTCATTACTTTAAATGTAGTGTAGTGCATCAAAAATGTGTTCAGCTGTTAATATTTTATAACATATTTACGCCAACTCACACGCTGATATATTTGTGTTTTGTTATTTAAAGATTATATACAGAGATTTATTAATATACACCATATTATTTCGAATATAAGATGTTTTTATTTCAAATGTTCGATCCGTAAAAGAGGGATGCATCTTAAATTTAATCCCAATATTTTTAATATCTTATTTCTGTGAATCTTTGCTTTATGCTACAAATACATATCCCTGTGTAAAATAGTGTATTAAATCTTTTTAATCAAAAGAAAAAAGACTAACATTAAATGTCAATATTTTTTAGATTAATTTCACAAACCACTTTAACACTCTCAAATCATTATTAATATTATTTTGCTGATTTCACTGTTATTTTGACAATTCCAATACCTTTGTTTTGATTTTCAAAGTAAAAACATGTTTTAGAACCTTTTAACATTATTTTGCCAAATTTACTGCTATTTTATCAAGAAAATTGTACTGAATAACCTTTAGAATTTTTTGGCAACTAATAAAGCAATACAAATATGAGATAAGAACCTATCTTCACTCTGATTGGTTGTTTCTTGTTCTCTACCTAAGAGAACACCTGACAATGACTTTGACAATTCCAATATCTTTGTTTTAATTTTCAAAATGAAAATGTATGCTTTTGAATCTTTTTTTATACATTTATAATTTTTTTTTAAAAATATTTATGAAAATATTAATTATTTTAGAAGAATGATTCAGATTTTAATAGAAAAATTTACTTTTATCTGAAAACAAATTCAGAAAGCAATCAATGGTATGTAGCTGTAATATGTAATTAGATGACAAAAATATGTTTTATGTTGACTTTTATAGATTATTTTTGCCAATTATAAAAAGAAATTTATTTTTTAAAATCTTTCATTTACTTTAATAATCTGACAAATTATTAATTTGCATTTTATTAAAAAAAGTTTTTAATCAAAAAGAAAAAAGATTTATCAGAACAATAAATGTCGATATTGTATTTTAAAATCTTTTTTTTTTCCAAATTTGAAAAAAAAAAACATTAAGGTATTTACACTGTAAAAAAAAAAGACTTTGTAATGCAAACAATATGTGTATAATTTTGAATGGGTTTTGCAGACTTGGAAAGATATATCTAAAGAAATTATCAAAAAAATATTTATTAAAATGTTGCATTGCTAACAATTTAAATGGCCTGAAGGTGGTGGTACCCTGATGGAATAGTGAAGATGAGAATTCATATTCTGAAAGTGAAGATGTAGAAAGTCAAATGATGTCTGAAGACTTGCAATAAATTAGGTGAGCTTATTGTATTTATATTAGTTCCTATTTAAGTAAATAAAAATGTTTCTTATTTTTCAATAAAACCATTTTTATTTTTTCCAATTTTCTGAGCTTAAAATTCTATTGGGTCTTAAATTCAGGAATGTCTTATATTCAAAGTAAAATGGTATACTAATTTAAATTCCTCTGTCACATTTACAATGTACATATAATTAAATAATAGCATTATACTACTTAATGTTAACAATTAATAATCATCCTTTATGCTTGAAATTATCACTTTGATTCTGATATATGATGGGGTACCCAAAAGTAACTAAAATTCTATAAGAAAAAATTATTTATTTATTTTTAAGTGTTATAAATTTAATCGCTTTCAAATTACTGTCCATTTGATGTAATACATCAGTCTAAATGTGTTTTTCATTTTTCAAAATAGTCTGGAAACATTTGTGAAGTAATGCTATTTAATCCCTGCAGTGTTTTATTTCATGACTTCTAAGTCTGCAAAAAAAAAGGTCATTGAGGTATTTCTTCATCTGAGAGAACAAAAACAACCACATGAAGCAAGATCAAGTAAATATGGCTGACAGATAAGCTGGGTTATGCTAAATTTAATTAAAAAGTGTTTCACACTCAAGGCTTTGAAAGATGACACTTTGTTGGGGTGGAGTTTGCACCTTTTTTTGATAACAAAATGGGAATGTTTTCATTTTTCCATATCATGAAAATGTTTTCAAATTTGCAGGTAAAATGCCTGGCCATTATAAACCAAATCTGAGAGAAAGATGCCATCAAATAAAAATATTCAGCATTGTTTTGATTTTAGACTTCACTTGCCATGCTTTTTAAGGAAGTGGTGAAATTAACATTTGAATTAACCACTCATAAACTTGTGTTTTTTCAAGACAAGCTTGTGTATAATCTGTTTCAAGCATTACAACTATTTCCCTGCCATTCTCTGTAAATGAAAATGAATTCACATTGTTCAAACTTTTCAATCATTATAAAAATTGTCAAATACCCAAAACGCACTTTCACATGGCAATGTCATTTGGCAGATTGATGCAGAAGGACTCCTGTAAGAAGTATGCAACAGCAGAAGCATATACTAAAACAGAAATGTGAACCAGATAATGATTTGCTTATTTTAGGTCCCCCCTTGTATATTTTAATTCTAAATTAATATCAAACATAATTAATAAGCAGAAATCAAAACTTTTTTTTCAAATTACATTATAATATATATTTTTACTCATGCACTAGAAGTAATTTTTTTAATTACTTGCTCAAATATATATCCAAAAACGCTATGAAAATGAAAATAAAAATCATAATGCACTTTGAGTGGGCTAATACCATTCAAATATACATTAGAGTCAAAAAAATAATAATTTCAGATTTAAAGAGGGATTATTAGTTGCTATGGTGAAACATTATACTAATCATCATCATCATCAACCATTATCAATCCACTGCAGGATGAAGGTCTCTCCAAGTTTAATCCATCTTCTCCGATCTTTAGCTTCTCTTCTCCACAACACCCCTGCACATTTTCTTATTTCATCAATCCATCTCACATGTGGTCTCTTTCTGTGTCTTTTACAATCTCTTGGAATCCAGTTTAAAATTTCAATTGTCCATCTATTATCATCTCTTCTAGCAATATGTCCAGCCCAACTCCATTTCAATCTTTTAATTTTTTTCAATAAGGTCAGTAACACCTGTTTGTTGTCTTACCCATACATTGTGTTTTCGATCTCTTCTTGTGACTCCCAACATACATCTCTCCATACTCCTTTGAGTGGCCTGAAGTCTCTGTATTGCTCTTCTATTAAGTGTCCAAGTCTCAGATCCATAAGTAAGAACTGGTAAAACACATTTGTTAAAAACCATCCTTTTCAAACACATAGGCATATTTCCTTTTAGTATCAAGTTATTTCTACCAAAAGCAATCCAACCAAGTTTAATTCTATGATTAATTTCATCCATTATGTTTCCATCTGGATTAATAAGCTGACCAAGGTATTTGTAACTGTTAACTTCTTCTAATTCTTCATAATCAATCTTTATTTTCATATTTTGAGCAAATCGATTAAACATTACTTTAGTCTTTTTAACATTTATCTTTAGTCCTACTTTTCTACTTTCATCTGCTAACTCCTGCAACATTTCCTGCAGCTCTGAAGCATTATTTGCAAAAACAACTACATAATCTGCGAAATCTAAATGACTTAAATACTCTCCATTTACTTTCACTCCTTTAGTTTCCCATTTTAATCCACAAAATACTTCTTGCAGCACTGCTGTAAAGAGTTTTGGAGATATGGAGTCACCTTGTCTTACACCTTTCTCAATGTTGATTTTTCCAGTATCATTATGTAATCTAATTGTTGCTGTTGCATTTTTATAAATATTCTTTAAAATATGACAATATCTTGGATCTATACCTTGATGATCCAATGCTTTAATCACTGAAGAAATGTGTATAGAATCGAATGCCTTTTCATAATCTACAAATCCAAAACATAATGACAACTCATATTCGTTTGTCCTTTCTATGACTTCTCTCAATACCTGGATATGATCTATTGTACTAAAACCACTTTTAAATCCAGCTTGTTCTCTTGGTTGGTGGAAATCCAAAGTTCTCTGTAGACGAGTTGTAATTATCTTGGTAAAATTTTTATATAAAACTGATAAAAGGCTGATAGGTCTATAATTTCTAATATCTTCTTTATCACCTTTTTTAAATATTAATATTATTACTGCATTCTTCCAATCTTCTGGTACATCTTTATCATTTAGACATTTGGTATATAACTTTGCTAAAATTGTTTCTATTTCTTCACCTGCTTCTTTTAATATATCAATTATAATTCCATCATTTCCTGGAGCCTTACCTTTCTTCATACACTTAATTGCATGTCTCACTTCTTCATTTAAAATTCTGGGCAATTCGGAAGATGTAATAGATATAGGAGGTACTTGTTCTTTATTACTATATAATTCTTGATAAAAATCTTCTACCAATTTCATGATGTCATCTCTCTTTTTAGTAATAATTCCATCTTTTTTTCTTATTGCAGATATAAATTTCCTACCAATACCAAAATGTTGTTTAACATTTTTGAGATTTTTATTTTCTTCTACAGCTTTCCTTGCTATTTCACAGTTATACTTTCTTATATCATTTTCAACTCTTTTCCGTACCATTTTACAAAATTCGAGATATTCAATTCTTTTTAATACATCATTTTTGTATATCTTCATATTCTTTCTTTTCTTCATAAATTCTCTAGTCTCAGTAGAAATTTTATTAGTCAATTGCTGCTTTTTTCTACCAGCTATGTTTGTTGCAGTTTTTAAAAGTGTATCAGTTATTTTCATATTAATTTCATTCAAATCTGTATCATGTTCAAAATGTCCTAACACTTGAAACCTATTTGTAAGTTCTAATTTAAATTCATTAGAATGTTTCTGAAGATTAGGAATATCAACTGTAAATATTGTTTTTCTTAATAATTTTTGTCTCTCTAGTTTTACATTAACACGTAACTTACGCCTTACTAATCGATGATCACTTCCTGTGTTAAATTTATTAAGAACATTACAATCTTGAAATATGTATTTTCTGTTAGTCAAAATATAATACAATTCTGCTGTACCTTCATTTGGATGCTTCCATGTCCATTTCCTTTTAACATTTTTCTCAAAAAATGAATTCATAATATAAAGTTTTTCTTTTTCTGCAAACTCCACAAGTCTATGTCCTCTCTCATTTCTATTACCATAACCAAAATTACCTACAGCAATTTCATCTTTCATTTGTCTACCAATTCTAGCATTAAAGTCTCCCATAACAATTTTAAAATGTTGTTTACTCTGATCAAAAGCCTTTTGTACATCCATATAAAAATCTTCTACTACTTCATCACTATGAGAACTTGTTGGGGCATAAACCTGAATTATCTGCATTTGGTATCTGCTATTAAGTTGTATAACTAATCCTGCCACTCTGTCCGATACACCATCAATCTCCACAATATTGTTCTATCACTTTTTATTTATAATGAATCCTACTCCACTTGTATTTCCAATATGTGTGCCTTTATAAAAGAGTATATGTCCACTTTTTAAATCAATTGTTTCTTCTCCTTTTCTTCTAACTTCACAAAGTCCAATAATGTCCCATTTAATATAAGACAGTTCTTCTTCTAATTCTTGCAATCTTCCTTCACTTGAAAGTGATCTGCAGTTGTAAGTACCTAAATAAAAAGTCATAAACATATTTAGATTATGAAAGAGAAGCTAGCAGTCTAAATTAATATAAGAGCAATAGCATAATGATGTTGGAGATATGAATAGCCAAGGGCATATGAAAGAGGTTGGTTCAATGAAAATGCATCATGGGGCAGTTTATATTTTTCTAATGCTTTGAACAATATGTTTGAAACAAACAAAAAAAGATCTAATTTAAATATATTTATATATAACTAGATTATAAATTTCAATATTAATTACTTTGAAATTAAATATATACACAATATGAGTGCTTTTGTTAAACATAAAAATGTTGATATCCTCAATATGCAAAGACCAGATTTGAAACAAGGATAATATATGTTATTAATAAATTTATAACTGAAATAACCTTAAAAAAAAATTTCTAAATTGTGTAGAATTATAAACTATGAATGAAAGAAAATACTACGAAATCTTAATGTGATAATGATTTAATCATATGACAATATAAATTAATCTTTAGATAGTATTGGTGATTAATTAGTTAATACCTATATGATTTGGCACAGTGATAAAGCAATGAATGAAGAGCTAATAAGTCCTGAAACAATTTTCTTTCAGCTGAGTAAACCAAAAGAAGTGGCATGTAATTGCTGAATGCAATAATTATGTTCAGACAGCCATTTAGGCTCAGACATTACATGACTTCCAAAAAAGTAATCATTGAATTACTAACATAATTGGTAATGTATTTATAATTTCTATAATTAACAATGATATAAGTCATAATATTATATAAATGCATCTTAATTTTTTTTTAGTTCAAAGCTTTGATGTTGCTTATAATAACTACCTTTTAACTTTATTATCACTTGTAAATACTATTTTTATAAATATGTTTTCATCAATAAACAATTTTACAAAACACAATATAAATCAAAATTGCAAAATTCCAGACATCAAATATGAAAGAGCTGATTATATTGAATACAAAAGAAAAGGTGAAATGACCTCAGTTTGTAACTAAGTTTGAAAGGTGAATTATATTTTATTATACAACTTTGTTAACACTCTGCAGGCAATAATTCTTAATAATATATTTAATTCTTTTATGATATGAATTGAGACATTTAAATATCATTTAGTCATAAAATAATGAACATTGTATATATATTTTTTAAAATAAAATTTTAAAAAGCACACATTAAAACAAAAAATCTGTAAAATTAATAATACTAATTAATGTGAGTCTCATGTTACTGCTTTGACTTTCAAACAGTTTTTTTCTTAAAAACAAAGCTTCCCATTGCCATAGGATGTGACAAGTAAAACTTTTCAAAAAGAAATCACTAAATCAACTGATACAATGTTTGCTACAGAAGTCGTATTTATAAAAAAAGAAATTTAGTCAAGAAAAAAAGAGTGGTGTTGATGTTTTTATCATACAAAAATAAATATTCAGCATGTGATTTATAATGGTGTTTCATACTTAAATTTCCAGCAGTATATATAGGAGTTAAAAATTGCTAAAAGTTTGTAAACAAAAGAAAGGGGAGGATAAAAATGTAACATAGAATTATTCTTAATTCATCAAAATTATTAATCCAGAAAAATGACAGTACTGTAAAATAAAATAAATATTTGTAAATATTTTTAAATTTCTAGTCTTTCTCATATTGATAGAAAGATCTACCTTAACTTTAAATTATACACACTTTTTAGTTTAAGTTTGCATATTGTTATTGGTTATATTTAGAGAGTTTAGTGAAATTATGAATAGTTATATCATGGTTCTCCTATCACTTGATCATAAATCCTGAGAATTCAGGATAACATGAATCCCCTATACAAAAAACGAATGTCATTCAGAAATAATGTATTAAAAAAATTAACTTCTTATTGAATTAAAAAGATAGATTAATTCACAACTTCACAAATTTTTTAAAAAATAACATCATTTTAGAAACAGATATTTAGATTCAAATATTATCTATCAATATATATATATAAACAAATAAAAAAATTCACATTTTAGGTGACTGATCCTTAAAATACTTCCACAAAGTCTGTCGCATTTTTAAAAATATGCAACAAAGTAAAAAGGAATATTTTTATTCACATAAATACATTAAAGGGTAAATATATACTTTAGATTTCACCAATAAAAACATGGGGCAATCTAAGGAATAGATTAGCAATAATACAAGAAAATGATCATTAGTTGCACGTAATTTGGTTAATAGGTAGGCATTGATACAATTTCTAAATTATAATTGCCCTAGACTTTTATTTTTAAAAACTAAAAAAAAAAATATTTTTTTACTTTCTAGTGCATTTATGCAAATAAAATCACTTTTTAATTGTTTTTTTTTTTTCCTATTTTTAATTTTGTAATATTTAGATACAAATATATTTTATATTCCTGAAGTTTAGATGTAATTATAATGGATTTGAACCCAGACTTTCAAGCTCTCTTCAGCTGTCCAATCTATTTCATTCACCCAATACACATAACCACACACATGTGAAAAAGATAATGGTCCAGATCATCATCTCCCACACATATATTTAATCAGTGCTCAGTTTATATTAAGATAACAAATCTTCAAACTTTAATGGACAGGCTGGGCATTCAATAATCAGAGGTATGGAGGCTGAAGAGTTAGATGGTGGAGTAGATTGAGGCCTGACCATTAAAGTTCAAAGATTTGCTATTTTAATATAAACTGAGCACTGATTACATATATATATATATATGGGAGATGATGATCTAGACTAACGAGTGCTGGATCAGCAGGAAATATATATATTGGAGATTGTTTATCTTTTTCACATGTGTATTAGTTGTATGAAATAAAATAGATAGCTGAAGGGAGCTTAAAAGTCTGGGTTCAAACCTCCTATTTTTTGTTTAATATAGTTCCAAAAATAAAAAAGATGAAAATTTAGATACAAATTATTACTATTAGATGGTATAAAAATTTAGAATATTAAATCTTATATAAAAATTGAAAAATTCAAATTTTCCACTAATTTGTTGCTAAAATTATTTGCAAACTCTAGAAAAATGCAATGTCATCAGAAATTCATTTATATACAAAATCTTAACTTAACCAGAAATCTGGAAGTGAATGAAAATTGAGTTACAAGAATTCGCAGATAGACAGACAAAAATAGAATAGGTTAAATAAAAGTATATATAAGTAGCATTTACTTTATCAAAAGTTTACAATCCTAATTAATAAATGTAAAGCAAAAGCAGACACAAATGAATAACTAAATTATGATCTATGTAAATAAAACATATAGAACTACCAGACACATGCTCACTACTAAACTGCATTCCTTAATTATCTATTCAAAATATTAGCATAAAACAAAAAACATTTGCATTTGCTAAATCATTTCTAGTACATCTTCATAACTTTTCAAAATGTCATCTTTCCAACTCATGATTATTAATACCAAACATAACATTACTGTATCTTGATTCTATTGTAATTCAGATAGTAAAACCTAAGTAGATTAACAATCACTCTCAGAGCATTAGTTGTCAATTTCAAGGCTTATGTGACTCTCATCAGATATCTCATACTTTATAATGAATTGATATTTTAGACAAAATTCTTATGAAACATTTGTGAAAGATATTCACAACTGTTGACAATGTTTACTTTAAAAATTAAGAATGTGAATGCAATTGTTATTTGTAATTACTACAAGAACTGTTATCTGATTTCTCTGGTTCCTAATAAATTTCTTTAAAAAAATTATTAAGTTTTCTATATGCTTGAAGACAGATACATGAATTTAATAGTATTATGACAAGCACTAAATATCAAATGATTGGTTACTTAAGACATCATGTAATATTTGAGAAAATAAATAACAATAAACTTTTAGTCATCGAGTTTTAGCTCCTGACTAAACAGGATATGATGATCTTGAATGGTTTACCATTACGAGTATCCCTACTGATGCTGATTTGTCATTTCCAAAAATCTATTTGTCCATAATGCTATTTTATATTTAGCTATTTATGATAAATCTTAATGAAATCTAATTTTGATGCTACATTATAAAATAGTAAAAGATAGGCTACAATGAATAAAAAATTAATCGACCAATAATATTTACATAAGTAACCACCTTAATGATTATCCAGATAAATCCTAACCTCTAGTGATCATAAAATAAAACTATGCTTTTAAAGCTGAATTACTATAATCCTTGTTTTCAGAAGCAAGCTCTCTTCTCCTTAGTTCAGAGACTGAATAATCAATTAACAATAATGCTATCATAAGAGCTTTGGATTCAAAACTGGAATGTTAAATTCTTACTAATGAAAGAAATAGATCTGGAGTGTGTGTTTGTAATAAATCAATTATCTATGACTATTGATTATTCAAGCTTTTAGTAGATGGCTTTGGAATAAAGCGAAAAGAACTACTTCCAAAAACATGTTACGAGTAAGCAGGGAAAGTCATGTGATATTTTGTTAATATAGCTCTATGAACACACATGCATAGAGCTTTGCAGTCAACACCTATCATTTATTAGGAGTGTGCTATATGATTCAGTGCACTGGTAAAGTGTTACAACTTTGCAATATAAAGTCCTCAGATCAATTCCAGCTTTAGCACATCAGGCACTCAAACTTCTTATGAATTCCTGAGCAATAAAGTTATTCAATTATTTCATTTTTTTTATATTTATTAGCAATGGATAATCTAAAGACTTCTGCAGATAAATGTTTGATTTTCTTTTATTAAACCATTGCAAATTATATTATGCTTCATTTTCTACTTATAAAAATGGACCATCTAATTACTCCTCCCCCCAAGCACCAAAAAAAATAATGTATGCCTAACAATGACTTTTATTAATTGATCATAGAGCTTTTGATTTAAAATTCAAGTTTTTTTTGTTATTACAATGTCTGCCATTCAGAAAATGATTTAAAATATGATAAAATCCTTGTAATTGTTGTCTTAATATCTGCTGATTCACTCACCCACACTTCAAAATAAAAAAAAAACTTTTTTTCAATTAAAAATATTTTGGTTTTTTTCTCTTTTTTTATTACATTACAACAAACTTCACAGATACATTTTCATTACAGATAAGCATATACTTGAAATTTATCAATTTTAAAACCGATGTATTTTTTGTATGTCATCATCGTCATCAATTTTCATCAGAATAATAAATGAAGAAATAGTATTAGTCTTACTACT
The DNA here is from genome assembly GCA_028023455.1 of Epiperipatus broadwayi. Classification (NCBI taxonomy): domain Eukaryota; kingdom Metazoa; phylum Onychophora; class Udeonychophora; order Euonychophora; family Peripatidae; genus Epiperipatus; species Epiperipatus broadwayi. Next base: position 750,744 of record JAQFVV010006558.1, on the reverse strand, counting down.
GTGTTAATGTGTATCCATAGTTTTTACATACTTTTGAATATTGATTTTTGTTATTAAAAATATCTACATAGTGGATTTAAAACGTATACTATATAGTATTCTATTTTATTCTTGTTAATTATTTAAATTAAAATATATTATAGGTGTGTATGTACTGTAATTCTATACATGGTATGTTTAAAATGGATATTCTATAGTATTTGGTACTAACTATGGTTTTGGGGTATTCATGAGGGCCTTGGAACCAAATTGAGCAGATATCAAAGCTACACTTTGTTAACAATTTTATTAACATTTTTCAGCATAAAAAATTCCGATGCAGAAACTGATTATGATCTGAATTAAAAATCTGAGCAGTTCTAAAAAAAAATACTAACAAATATGCTTAAAAAATTATAATTTTATTGTAGTGGCAATAGCTTGAAATAATCTCTACATATACAACTTACTGATGCATAATTTCATTAAAGTATAAGATGTAATTTTTGCCAAAATAAAATTCATTAAAAGGCAACAAATTTCAAACTACCATTACTGATGATCATGTGATATTGCTTGGCCATAACACTTCAATTCCTAACTTCTGCAATTGTCTGCAGGCAAATAACATACATTATGTCCAGGTGAATCTAATTATATTCAACACCTCTTTAAATATAAATATTAACTTTGAAAAATAAATGAAAAAATAAAGCAAAAAAAAATAAACTACTATGCCAATGTCAATAAATTCAAAAACTGCTGATCAAGTAATGATTAAAATATAAATGTATTTCTAATGAGAGATCAATGAAACTTGAAATCAGATCTACTATGCTTTTCAGAATAATTAAGAAAAGAGTTTTTATATACTCATCATTTAAATTTTTATAAATTTTACATCTTAAACCAAAATTTTGGCATTTATTTCAGAATTCCTAGCAAATATAAAATTATTCAGTAAATTAATAAGATTGCTGGAACAGTTTTATAATAGCAATTTTAACATTCCATATAAAATCCACAGATAATCCTCTTTTTTATGAGGTATACAAAATTGTATCTATTAATTCCTTGATTTCATTATGACAATTAGATCATTTATGAAAGTAACAATTCCCAAAGCCCTATGAGATTTAACACAATGATAGAATGATGGGTTCAAGAGTTAATGGTTCCTGAATGACAATTCAACTCTTATTCTGGTATTCAAACATCACATGACTTCAAAAACAACAAACAATTTGATTATCTCAATTATTCTCAGAAAAGTAATATAACTTTGTTCCTCCTAGTAAATGTGGAATTCACTTATTGTGGGCATATGCAAATTTAAAAAAAGAAATAGAGAAATCATAAAAATCAAATATTTGAGGTAATTCACTAAAAAGAATCTTTATGAGAATATGAACTATTCTGATAAATAAATTTATCATAGGTTACACTTATAAAAATCCAGCAATAATGGACTGAATTACATATTGCACTAAAAATTTCAGGTTGAATATACATATCATAAGACATTTTATGATTAATTCCATGATCCTATTCCAAATTTGCCAAAGTTTAATAAATATATTAAATCATAAATATATTTAATATAGTATATAATATTCTATTACAGAGACTTCAGACCACTCAAAGAAGTATGGAGAGATGCATGTTGGGAATAACAAGAAGAGATAGAAAATACAATATATGGATAAGAGAACAAACGGGTGTTACTGACCTCATTGAAAAAATTAAAAGACTGAAGTGAAGGTGGGCTGGACATATTGCTAGAAGAGATGATAATAGATGGACAATTAAAATCTTAAACTGGATTCCAAAAGATTGTAAAAGACCCAGAAAGAGACCACATGTGAGATGGATAAATGAAATAAGAAAGTGTGCAGGGATGATGTGGAGAAGAGAAGCTAAAGATCAGAAATGGATTGAACTTGGAGAGACCTTCATCCTGCAGTGGATTGATAATGGTTGTTGTTGATGATGATGATTAAGTTTACTTGTAAAAGGAAAATACATTTAAATTTTTAATGTAGATTCTCTACCCAAAGGCAGATATAATAACTACCCAAAAGAGTAGTAATAGAAAGTAATAACATTTGATCATTCAAAATCTGCCTTGTGATGTTTAGTATAATAATAGAGCAGATTTTAGAATGCATGATTCATAGAACCCAGTATGGTTGTTATTTTCTATGCATGAATTTCTTAATGAACACCCAAACATAAACTTTATTTAAAATTTTCAAATACAAATAACTGTTAGTAATAACATACAAATAGACAATATAGGTTAGTAATTGCACAAAATTTATTATTCTCAGAGTGTTGCCTTAAAATTTAATATTCAATAATCTAAAGATGCAAGCTCGACTCTTATGATAATATTGTCATTGGTCAGATCAGCAACACTTGAAGATGCATGGAGAATAATATCACTTTGTGTAATCTACTAGCCTATTTTGTCTATTTGTTTATTAACAGTTACATTCAACATTTAATGATAGATGATGGAAATAGTCCAATATATCAGATCTAAAATGCAACCATCACAAACCTTTAGACAAATATTCAATTACTAAACTAAATACAGTTTAATAATAATAAAAAAAGTTTTAATGTGTAAATATAATGTACAAAATAAATTTAAATTTTTAAAATACATCTAACATATATAAATATACTGTTTTTTCTGCCCCAGTAATATATATCTAATTAATTTGATAAGCATAATGTAAATACTAAATTCCAACAAATGTTTATTTTAGATAATAATCTTCTGGAAATCAAACGGTTTCATTATCTTTCAATCGCTATTTAACGTTTTATTAGGGGAAAAAATACAAAACAGTAAAATTGTTAATAGAAAAGCAATACAGAGATTTCAGACCACTCAAAGACGTATGGAGAGATGCATGTTGGGAATAACAAGAAGAGATCGAAAATGTACTATATGAGTAAGAGAACGAACAGGTGTTACCCATTGAAAAAATTAAAAGACTGAAGTGGAGTTGGGCTGAACATATAATAGATGGATAATTGAAATCTTAAAATAGATTCCAAGAGATTATAAAAGACCCAAAAAAAGACCATGTGTAAGATGGATGGTTGAAATAAGAAAGTATGCAGGGTTGATGTGAAGAAGAGAAGCTAAAGATCGGAGAAGATGGATTGAACTTGGAGAGACCTTCATCCTGCAGTGGATTGATAATGGTTGTTGATAGTATTTTTTTAAAAAATAATATGCAAAGTAAAGTATTTACTCATTAATTAGCACTTTTTCAATTTAAGCTTTATTTTTTTAATCTTTTTTTTTTTTTAATTTTGAATTTACAGAAAAAGATATCTGTGATTGAAGAGCCTGAATGACTGAATACACATTCGCATCTGGACAATCAGACTGCAAAGGTAAGGAAGACAGAGAATCTGATAAGAGAAAAAATTCCTGTCTTTATGGCATTCTGGATATTTAAGGCTTCTCTGATGTCAGCTGTAACTTTCTCTGTGATGAAGGTTCTGATTTGGGAAAAAAACAGACAATTATAAAGTAATTGTGGATGGTTTTATCAGCAGTATTACATAGCTGGCATTGAGGATTGATTTTGGTGAATCCTCTTTTCCATACTAAGAAATAATAGCTTACTTTTTATGCGAGATTTTTATTTTATGAAACATTTTGGGGAATGTCTTTGCTAACTGGGGAGAAGTATACATATACTATTGAAATAAAAACACAGACTCAGAAATAAATAAAAGAATACTTATATACCGCTTGGAAACTGTATTGTAAGATATTCTTAGAAGTGGTGAAACCTGTGACGATTTGTAATTCATCATAGCTTTCAAAAGTGCAGGCAGAATTTTGTACAAGAATAACGTTTTTATGATGTTTTATTAAATATTTACTCATTTCCCAGTGCTTTCATGTGGAATAATAAAATATATAACATTGCAAAAATTACAATATGCAAAAAAAAAAAAAAAGACTACATTAATTAAATTTTTATTTAAAACACAACAGTGATAAATTTTGTAAAATAAGTTTTTATTAAATTATAAAAAATTATAAATTCCAAAAGCTAATTAGTTATTATATGTAAATTTTATTACCATAGTCCTCATGGTTATTACATCACCGATAAATATTTTAGCAATTCGTTGTCATGGTAACATTACATATAAGTAAAAAAATACACTCTTCACTTTCTATTCTATGATTTTAAATAGAAGTATATGAAGCAATATTAGTATTATCTTTCTTCATACACATCATGTTGAATAATTCAACTTAATAGCATAAAAAAAGTGAGGAGGGGGGGCGTTTTTTTTTTTTCATTCATTAGCAGCAAACTAATATTACAAAATTATTAATTGTGGGAAATTGATTATCTTAAGTATTACTTAAAATACAATATTCTAAATAAGTTTTGCAAATAGCTTATATTTGCACTTACAGATATGATTATTTGAATATGATAGACTAATAAAAGTTTATTATTTTTTCAACTTACATAATATCCAAATTGTCAAAATTTTGTACATACATCAGAACTACTTACATTCATAAAAAAAAAAATTAAATTCATATATAATTATTTTAACTTTACACTCTTTTCATATCCTAATGAAATACTCCAAAAACTTGAGCTAAGTCAAGCCACTATGAAAAGATATTTTTAAACCAAATATATATATTCTATCTTAATAGCACCTTGAAGCACCAAAAGTTAACTAAGCACTATTAAGTTAGAAAATATATATGGTTTAAAAATACATTTTCATGGTTGCATGATTCAACTCAAGTTTTTGGAGTAAATTCATACATAATGTATATTTGAAATGCAATGCTTCTTAATTTGGAATATCTTAGTGTGTTGAAAAACATTTCATTGTAGTTTCATATAACAAATATGTAATAGTTGAACAATTATGAGATAAAAATAATATTAAGTTAGTCATATAGATCTAAGGAAGTTTGATATCTAAAGATTTTATAATATATCTGTGATTTTGAGAAATAAAAGAACTCAATTAAGAAGTATTATAATATACTTGTATTATGTAACATATTAGAAATAATCAGTAACCACATAAACTTTCATAATAAGGATAGTAATCAATATATCTCACTGCTGTCAAGGCAACCCCCTCACATTTTAATAGCAAGAATGGAAATCATTCTTACTAATGGTCCATTGAATATATATGTATCATGGTAATAATAGTTAGAGTGTCCACATGCTACAACTATAATTGAAAAATTAAATCCAAACCAGAATTAGAACTTGCCTTACATATAGCTGATCCACAGCCAATTCATCTATAATATATAGGTGTTAAATAATCTGTATGAATGCAATTAAAGTATCTAACAGAATAAATAGGCAATGGAGTACTATGAGAATATAATAACAGATCTCAATGGTAGTTTGCTATTGCTTGTTACTCTCTTAACAATTTATTCTAGAATTTCAAATGTTGAGCTAAATCATAAACTTTTTTATCTAAGTGAGATTTTTAAGCCCACTCACAATTGATCAGTAAATGGTCATCTATCTGATAGGTGTTATGCAGATTGTAAAATCAAAACTGTAATATGATGTAGAGATTTCACACTAATAGGAAAGGCTATGCACATGGTTTACCTTTATCTTTTTTATATTTGGGGGTATATTTTCATAGTGTTGAATAAAAAAGTAGATATCGGACAAGAAAATTTAATAGTACCTCAATTATAGATGCTTTACACATAAATATAATTGATAATAATAAATGAATACTTCATCCCTCAGGATGACGTGATGTTTTAGTATTGAAAATGGCAGATTAAGCTTCAATATCAGGACCTTTGGATCATCAGTCTTCTATGCTATGTTAAAAATACTTTTTAAATATTTTTTTATTTCTTTTAATTTATGTCTCCAATTTGTTTGTTTTTTCCCCCTTGGCATATAATTTTATGAAAGTATATGAATGATATATTTTATTGACAAGCATTTAAGAAGCATGTATTAAAGAATGCATTTGTATTATATACTTCAGTATGTCCAACTCAACTGCTAATTGAGTTTTGTACTTTTCCATTACAGCTTGGCATAAGTAATTCTCTATTTGGTTTCATTTAACTGCTTTTTAAAGCATCTGAGTTAATAGGTATTTATAATTGAGATGATTATAAAAGCAAAAGTATCAATAAACTTCTTAAATATAAAAATATTACAATGTTAAATTCTGTTTTCCCAAAAATAGATTATTTTGCATCTTAATTTCAATTACACTTTCTACCAAAGTATCTGTAGAAATAATCTTTTCAATACTAAACAGAATTAAATTCACTCAAAATTCTATTGGACAATGAAACATTTTATAAAAAATGTAATTATGTTTTAAATAAACTAATTTATAAATACCATTTTACAAATAAATCTTTCAGAATGCTACTGACTATTTAGAATTAAGTCTAACCAAACAAAAATTTTATAAAGTTTTAACCTTATAGAAAGGATGGGCGGGAGGTGTAGTAATATAAATAATGTCAGGAGAATTAGTATTAAAAAAAAAATAATGGAGATAAAAAAAAAATTAAAAAAATAATTGTTTCTTCAACCACAATTGGAGTTTTTAGATTTAACTTGAAATAAAAATATGGAAGGTTCAGAAAATAATTAAGACAATCTTTTGTTATAAAAAATAGGGGTTCACTTAATTAATATTTAAAACATATTAAAGTTCTAAGAATAGTTTTTAATTTTGATATCAAAATATTCAATATTTTTCTGCCCTCCATTTCATATCTAAGAACCTAGATCTATTGAGAAGATTAGTATCCTATATGTATTTGCCTGATATGTATTGCTAATATACCAAGTTTGAAACAATTCTGCTAAACTTAAATCTATTACACCTCAATGTTAAAATGTTATTATAACTACAAATTGAAAGCATAAAAATATCTCTATACCACCTTCTCAAGAGTCTTACTTAAAACAAACTAAAATTCTAAAAATAATTTTTAACTTTGATATCAAAGTATTCAATATTTTCCTACCCTACATCACATGATCACCATTTCTTATGCTTGCTCACAACTGTTATTAAAACAGGCAAAACTTTCCATACAGTAGTGCCACTCAGTACAAGCCAGAGTAATCAATGGATGCCAGAAGGCTTGTGTATAAAATCCCTATCTAGTGCTCAGATCCAAGGCTCCTCACTGATGAAGGCCATAGACCAAAAACTAGTCTGGGATATTGGATGAGTAGGCACTAGATAGGGATTTTATGCACAAGCCTTCTGGCCTCCATTGAGTACTCTCACTTGCACTGAGTGGCAGTACTGTATGGATAGTTTTGCCTGTTTTAATTTTCCTACCCTCTCTTCCATATCTAAGAAACTAGATAATTTTTAGTGTCCAATGTAAATTTGCATGGTACTTATTATTTATGTACCAAGTTTGAAGCAATTCTATTCAATTTAAATCTATTAAACATTGATTTTAAAATTTCATTCTAACTTAAAAGTGACTCAGAATTTTACAAACAAACATTAACAAACAAACAAATTTTCCAGCTTAATTAAATAAAACATTTACTAATTAAGACTCAGCTAATATTTGCTAAATATGAAGTTAGATAGAACTTGAGGATAATATAGTAGGTATAGAAAAAGAATGGTTCAGGAAATTAATTTACCAACATTCCAAAATAGACAATTGTCAAAAAAAAAAAATGTAATACAGTAAGAAGAGAATTAAACTTGGATTAAAAGAAAATACTATGTATTTAAAACAGAAAATGTTTAACAAATATGTTTTACCAATGCTTACTTATTGATCTCAATACATCTGGAAGTAACCAGGAAAAATCAAAAATGAGTTCATGGGTGAGAAAACAAACAGATCACTGATATCTTTGAAAGAATTAGGAGATTGAAATGAAACTGGGCAGGATATATCATTAGAAGAAACATAAAAAAACAGATGGACTACTGCAATATAAAACTGTATATTAAAAGACTGTAAAAGATCTAGAAATAGCCTGTATGTTAGATGGACAGAAAATGGAATAATATGAAGAAGAAAAACTATTTGTGAGAAAGACTTCATTCTACAGTGGAACAATAATAGTTAAAAAATTATGTTTATGATGATGGTTAGTTGAGAAATGAGAACATTTCCATTCACTTCAACAAACTAAGAATTTTTAAATTTTATTTACTCAATCCAAAATAGATCAGAGAGTCTTTAATTCTCAAGAATTCATCCCTCTACCACTATGTATCCCTGCAATCGATATATATCTTTTTACCTCATACATATAATCGACACATAAATCAAAAGAATAATTTTTACATATAGCCAATATTTAAAGCTAGATTGCATTTCCAGCTTTTAAAAATCATGGAAAACATTACATGAAGATTAAAATCTGAGTGATAATCTTGAAGTACTATTAAAATTTTAATTTATTTATAAAAAATTGTGTCTGAAAAGACCGTTTAAATATATTACTAATATATATATAAAAGTCTAAATAAAAAAAGAGCAAACCGAACATGAAAGGTCAATCAATTTACATTGAAAATCTTAATTTTCTTTCTATTAACGGATGACCATCTCTGTTTATCCAACCTTGAAATGGGCAAATGAATCATGAAGGATCCCATTCATATCGATGACAGAAAATTAAGAGGCACCATCTCAAAAGCAGTGAACTACGAAATAAAAATTCCGATAGTAACTTGTTATCAAAGAGATTTGAAACTAATGATTTATACATTGTGACATAAATGAGTAAACTTTTATATTATAAAACTAACCTAATATTAATGTGATGACGATGTTATTAAAATATAATGGGAGCTGATATTAGCGGTTATTATTGTTCCTGCCCACTATCATTAGTTTAGGTAATATTAAATGATAAATATTTTCGATATAATTATTAAAATTAATAGGTTTAACCCACCACAAATCCAAATATAAATTAAATAGTATTAAATATGGGAAGGTTTTAATTTTGTTCTCATATTCTTAAGAATATATACGTGTACAAAATACGAACAAAGTTATGTATTACAATATGTGTAGATCTAAATGTGTATCTGTAGTATGAGAATCCTATGAGAAGTTTTGTAGTAGGAATACCTGTCTGGAGAAGGAATATTTACATGAATCATTTGAACTAAAAAGACAGAAAAAAAAAAAAAAACACTCTCTGAACTTGAATTTTTGGTGTTCAAATGTTATTTTGTCTCCTGAGCAATCTATCATTTAATTAAATAAATTAGCACGCACTATTACATCAATGCTTGGATGGCGTCAAAGTTGTGAGTGGAGGAAGTTAGACAATGGTAAATGAAAATGTAACCATTGATAAATACTTTTAGAAATCATGCTTAATACTCCTTCCCACATTTCAAACATATAGCTAGAGACAATGAAGGGAGAAAAACTATGCAAACAGTTCCTAATATGTACTCCAACCAATTAAGCTAAGTCTCGTGGTTCTTCAAATTTCATACATCAATGATTTGTGTTTATTGTATATACTGCTCAAATTAGCTTTATATATATATATTTTAATATGCACTTATTTAGAACAATCATTTTCAATTAATACATAAATTAATATTAATCACTCTTCCTTAGATTTCAAAATTATTACATTTTACTTAATTCTAGATAAAAACTTTAATTTCAAGTATATCTACAATATTATTTATACTAATCATAATGTATGGTTTTTCTTATCTGCTTATTCGTGTTTCCAAGAAGTTATCTTCACCTATATTTTAAAACCATCTACTGTAAGCTTGAATAATCAATCATAAGATAATATAATGCTATAAAAATCCTCATCTCCAGTTTTGGCTCCTAGTTTTCAATGATAAAGACAAAAACCAGAAACGGATCATGAGATGTGAATTTTATAGCTTTATATTATCCAGTATCCTTGATTATTTAATCTTACAACAGATGTTTCTACAGTAAGTGAAGATAATTAATTGTTTTTGTAATAATATTTGTATTGATTAATAATAATCTCAACTTTTCAACTTTTTTCCACCAATGTTTGTAAGCATGGACCTGAAACGTGTGAATGGAAGTTAATTGTAATTTCTAAAAATATAAGATTATACCTGTACTTTCTAAAAAAAAAAAAACACTTATGGAGTAAATTTATGAAATATATATACATTGAACATTAAATTATTAGCAATTGATAGTTTTTATATGTGGATACAAAATTTTAAAAAAATTTCAAATTTCCTCACTACATTTTAGCATGAGTTAAGATTTTTCAGGTAATTTTTCTTTTTTAAATTTCTTTTTTAAATTTTGAATTTGTAAGATAAATGTTGTCTTTTCTTATCATCTTTAACAACATGAATAAGGACTCCGATTGCTTTAGTAATGTGTGTGTCTTTTTTCCTCAATAAAATAAAAAATAAGAAAATAAACTAATTTTTTTAAATAACTTTTTATTAGCCAAATTGTTCCTGCTTTTTAGTTTTGCCCTACAAAAAAAAATAGCTGCATAAAAAAAGTGGAAGTTAAAACTTTTTAAAAGAACTTTTTCATTTAACAAATTATATAGTTTTTTTTAAAAAAAAAGATTAACTCTAACGGCTAATTTCTTTATTTTTTTGTAAATACAACTTACTGTGTAAATATAAAATAAATTTTTAAAATACTACATGCAATTTACTATAAATGCATATTCAAAATCATACATGTAAAACAATAAACAATGCAAGACTACCCTAAAAACAATACTTTATGGTCAACTTGAGCATGGTTTTCATGGAATAGTAGACCCTGTCTACATCATAAAGATTATCTCAAAAGACATTGTAAAAAATGCAATGTTAAAAGGTTTTCACTCTAGGAAAATATAGCAGAGAATAAAATAAATTTGAGAACTATAACTAGACATATTGAAGTATTTCAGAAAGAAAAGTTTACTACTGGAGAAATTTTAAAAACATTTCTAAAATATAACATAAAGAGAAAAATAAAGCAGCATATTCTATATGTGGACAGAATTGCGGTTCATGGATTAGTTTGTATATTTATCCCAAAATTTCTTTTTAGAACAGTTTTTTTTTTCTCTTTCTCTCCTTTCTATTTTTTTTTTTTTTTGGAGTTAGAAGACCATACTCAGTTGTTAATGATTGTTTGTTATTTTATCATATTCAATAAATATTAATATTATTGGTTATTATTATAATTTAAAATTATTATTTATAATGTATCGATTTAAATTTCCAAAAGCCCATGATATTTTTAAGATGTGAAAAATATATAATGAAATATAAAATTGTATTGATGAGTTATTACTACATGAGTTTTGTTGACACGTAAAACAATGAACTAACTTAACATCATCTAGAAAACAAGAATAGAAAAAAAATGGCATTCATAACAGAACACTTTTATGATGATTTTGATTTCCACAATGAAAAATCTTTTACAAATTTTTGTAGTTGCAGGCTATAAATCCCCTTCTTTTGTCAAGCGTTGGTAGCTGAAAGGTCAGTGCAGCCGCCTTGCATTGCAGACAGTTGTCGCAGGTTCGCTTCCCAGATGATGCTTTGACATATGGGGGAAAAAAACCCTTCTTTTTTATAGAAATAAAAAATAAATGTAAATTTGATTGTTTTACAACTGTATATCTAATTTTAAATATGTTTCTTTTTTTTTTTTTAAAGGTACTGAAAATTATATGAAAGTTGCTAATCACAATATTTTTGAAATTATTGTAACAAATAAATATAATAGAGGGCCTACTCATACTACTAAATGAATGTCATACTTAAAAAAATTTCTAATGAATGTGCACAACAGCAATTTAAGATATTACTTTTGTTTCAATTCCCAAATAACATAAATATATATATATATATTTTTTTCATATGTCAGCATTGGCCGGGACGCGAACCCACAACCGTCTGCAACCAACTACTTGCTTGCATGGCGGCTGCGATACCTCTCGGCTAACAACGCAAGACAAATATATTATTTTTTAAACATGTTATAGCTACAAAAAAAAAAAATGTAAATAACTACCTCATGTATTTCAACATGAGCATATCTAACTAATCAGGTGCCAAATTACTACACCATTTAATGTTCATTGTCTAGTAATAATTACATGGCTGCAGTTTATGAGATTCACTTTAACACAACATTCATTGATAACTGTTATCTTTATAAAAAAATAAAAAAAACCATTCCTATTAGCCATTAACTCTCACTTTTAAAGTTAACAAATTCTTTAAGCCATTTTTAATGACATAAAGTCTAAATATATTTATTAATGTGTGATTATTTCTTAATCTACATTTGAACACTCTATTCATGTAGTAAACACACAAACATTTATGTTACTACTTTAAACAGGCAGAAATGTAAATGATTCGTAAGATATTTTAACTGAACAAATTTGATTGAAACTCAAATTAATTGTATTACAAAACTGCATAATTAAAAAAGTTTAATGAATACTCTGATAAAAATAATATATAAATTGATCTCTAAATTTATAGCTTGCTGAATGCATATTCAGTTCATGTTAAATATATGTATAACTTAATTAGATTGGTTAAGAAATTAAAAAAAAAGATTAGATTTTATAATACTACCAAATATTTTATAAATGAAATGTATTTGGTAAAATTATAATTAATGTGGTAATAATTCATATTATGTAAAAGAAAAATATATTATGTGCAAATAAATTTGAATTGTGTAGTTTGAGAAAATGTATAGTATTTCATGATCCTTTCAGATTAGTTTACTGGATGGAATTTTAAAAAAATAATTTGCTCATTCTTATAATAAATTAAATGGCAAATCTATATATGTTATTAAGAATTATAAGGCATGAAAATTTTTAAAAATCAGTTAGGATTGTTTTGGGTCAGATTGACCTTAGGTCAACATGGGTGTGACAATAATCTCGGCCTCAGGGTGGCCTTTGAGCGTTCCATCATCAGATTTTCAATTGGATGGACAGTTGAAGAGTTGCAGTGTGGAGTGGATTGAAGCCTGTCCATTAAAGTAGGAGGATTTGCTATCTTAATATATATCTGAGCATTTGTAGCATATATGTGTAGAGATGGTAATCTGGACCAACTGATGATTGCTAGTTTAGCATGAAATACGTATATTGGTGATTATTTATCTTTTCAACATATGTGTGTTCAGGTGTATCAGTGTTATGAGATGGTGTGAAGAGTGGTGGGTCATGTGAAAGTCTGTGCTCATACCCTGTCTATTACATATATAGACACAGGTATATATAAGCCTGTGTATTTCAGCTATTCCTATTACTATTGTAAATAAAAAAAAAAAAACAATTCTTTTTTATTATCATATAATCATTTACAAAACAATTTATTTAAGAGTGGAAAAAATATTTGTCAGTAAACATGTTTAGTGGTTTTAACATGATTGTAAAAAAAAAATAGATATTACTTATTGTAATTAGGTCTTGATAAATAAATTTTTTGATAAACAGCATTGATTATATGGTGTTAAAAATAAAAACATATGAAATATAAATAGGTCATGAAATAAAAATAAAAATCTAATCTAAGTCTCGACTCAAGAAGAAAACTGTAGAGAGTGATTCCATGTATATAAGAGTAACCACTAGTAAAAACAGTCTCCCTCCGAATAGCTTCAATAAGTTGTGCCTAGCTGATTTAAAATATTCTTCCATGTTTTAACCATCTCAGCAGCTATGCCATTAGCTAGCCAATGACTATTTACTATGTGTGGTAGTAAAGCACATTTGCACATACAATAACATTATAATACATGCAGAAAATCATGGGTTAAAACTTTAAAAAAGTTTAAGACATATAATAAGATTTTATCTTTATGGTTAACCATAAAACCTTAAGTTTTTTCAATATTTATTAATTATTTTTTTTTAATTTCAATATGATTTTGTATTGTATTTATTATATTTATCTGGTAGTAGTTGTGAATGTATAAGTAATAAGTTCATATTTTATTTATCTATTATAAATTGTTAACTATTTTTAGTTACTAACAAATTTAGTTTGTTTTTGCTTTTTGAACTCAATTCAAACATATGTCATTAATATACCTCTGAGAAATTTTGCAATCCACTGGGGGACCTACAATGATAATGATAGTAATTTAGAATAATGATGATTAGCAATAAGATTTCCAGTAGTAGGCTTTCTATTTATAAAACTTGGTACCTATGGATTAATTTTAAATTGAATCTAGAAGAAAAAACTTATAGAATAATTACATTTAGCTTTTCTTTTTTTCATATGTCAACATGTGTTGACAGGGAAGTGAACTAGGGCCAGCTGTTTGTGAGGCAGCTATGCTAACCGCTAGGCCACCAACACTTGACTAATTACATTTAGCTTAACAAGGTTATATATCAACATTACTATCATCAGAGTATCAGTTGCATTAAATATAAGTGTATGTGTTTTTGTTAATTATAACTAATTATTTACATTTTTAAGTATATTAAACTTCCATTTTTATCTGTTACAATATATATTATGCAGCACAGGAATAAAAAAAAGTGAAGTATAAAGTGAGATATAATCATGCATTAATCATCATCATCATCAACAACCATTATCAATCCACTGCAGGATGAAGGTCTCTTCAAGTTCAATCCATCTTTTCCTATCTTTAACTTCTCTTCTCCACATCACCCCTGCACACTTTCTTATTTCATCCATCCATCTCACATGTGGTCTCTTTCTGGGTCTTTTACAAGCTCTTAGAATCCAGTTTAAAATTTCAATTGTCCATCTGTTATCATCTCTTCTAACAATATGTCCAGCCCAACTCCACTTCAGTCTTTTTTTTTTCAATGAGGTCAGTAACATCTGTTTGTTCTCTTACCCATACACAGTGTTTTCAATCCCTTATTGTTACTCCCAACATGCATCTCTCCATACTTCTTTGAGTGGTCTGAAGTCTCTGTATTGCTCTTCTATTAAGTGTCCAAATCTCAGATCCATAAGTAAGAACTGGCAAAACACATTTATTAAAAACCTTCCTTTTCAAACACATAGACATATTTCCTTTTAGTATCAAATTATTTCTACCAAAAGCACTCCAACCAAGTTTAATTCTATGATTAATTTCATCCATTATATTTCCATCTGTATTAATAATCTGACCAAGGTATTTGTAACTGTTAACTTCTTCTAACTCATCATAATCAATCTTTATTTTCATATTTTGAAAAAATCTATTAAACATTACTTTAGTCTTTTTAACATTTATCTTTAGTCCTACTTTCATACTTTCATCTGATAACTCCTCCAACATTTCCTGTAGCTCTAAAGCATTATTTGCAAGAACAACTACATCATCTGAAAAATCTAAATGACTTAAATAATCTCCATTTACTTTCACTTCTTTAGCTTCCCATTTTAATCCACAAAATGCTTCTTGCAGCACTGCTGTAAAAAGTTTTGGAAATATGGAGTCACCCTGTCTTACCCTTTTTGATGTTGATTTTCCTACTATCATTATGAAATCTAATTGTTGCTGTTGCATTTTTATAAATATTCTTCAAAATATGACAATATCCTGGATCTACACCTTGATGATCCAATGCTTTAATCACTGAAGAAATATTTATAAAATAAAATGCCTTTTCATAGTCTACAAATCCTAAGCATAATGGCAATTCATATTCATTTGTCCTTTCTATAATTTCTCTCAATACCTGGATATGATCTACTGTACTAAAACCACTTTTAAATGCAGCTTGTTCTTTTGGTTGGTGGAAATCCAGTGTTTTCTATAGATGAGTTGTAATTATCTTAGTAAAAATTTTGTATAAAACTGATAAAAGACTGATAGGTCTGTAATTTCTAATATCTTCTTTATCACCTTTTTTAAATATTAATATTAATACTGCATTCTTTCAATCATCTGGTACATCTTTATCATTTAGACATTTGGCATATAACTTTGCTAAAAAAATTTCAATTTCTTCACCTGCTTCTTTTAATATATCAATTACAATTCCATCATTACCTAAAGCCTTCCCTTTCTTCATAAATTTAATTGCATGTTTCACTTCCTCATTCAAAATTCTGGGCAATTTGGAAGATATAATATATATAGGAGGCACTTGTTCTTTATTACTATATAATTCTTGATAGAAATCTTCTACACATTTTATGATGTCATCTCTCTTTTTAGTAATAATGCCATCTTTTTTTCTTATTGCAGATATAAATTTCCTACCAATACCAAAATGTTGTTTTACACTCTTTAGACTTTTATTCTCTTCTACAGCTTTCCTTGCTAGTTCACAATTATACTGTCTTATATCATTTTCAACTCTTTTCCACACCATTTTACAAAATTCAAGATATTCAATCTTTTTTAATGCATCATTGTTGTATATCCTCATATTTCTTCTTTTCATCATAAATTCTCTAGTCTCAGTAGAAATTTTACTGATCAATTGCTGCTTTTTTCTACCAGATATCTTTGTTGCAGTTTTTAAAAGTGTATCGCTTATTTTCCTATTAATGTCATTCAAATCTGAATCATGTTCAAAATCTACTAATACTTGAAACCGACTTGTAAGTTCTAATTTAAACTCATTAGAATGTTTCTGAAGATTAGGAATATCAACTGTAAATATTGTTTTTGTTAATAATTTTTGTCTCTCTAGTTTTGCATTAACATGTATTTTATATCTTACTAATCGATGATCACTTCCTGTGTTAAATTTATTAAGAACATTACAATCTTGAAATATGTATTTTCGGTTAGTCAAAATATAATCCAATTCTGGTATACCCAGTCCATGTTAAATGCATTTGGGAATCATTTACAAATGTCCAATTTTTGTAATCACATATTTAAAAAAAAGTAAGATCTAGTGAATGAGTAAAGATTTATTTAATCTTTAATAAATTATTAAAGTATATATCTGGACTAAACAAGTATAATAATATTTTCTAAATTTAAGAACGAACATTACTGATTAAAAATGAAGTTATTTAAACATAACTATTATCTATGAATGCATACTAATAAAGTGAAGCTCGAAAATTGAATTAATAAGAGTTAACACTGTTTATCATCTAAAGTGTTGAAGAAGGATGCTAAATAGTTTTAAATAATAAAAAGTAAAATGTTAACATATATTTAAAAAAAAAAGTTATTTATATATTTTTGATTGAGTGTAAAGGTTATATGCAGTCAAAGAAAAAAAAATGTCATAAATAATAATAAACTATTTTTTAATAATGCATTAAACAATTATGCTAATGTATATTACTTATGCAATTTTATGGAATATTTGTTGGATTATTTATACCCACAAATTTATAGAAAAAGAATCGTTTAATTTACAGGTCAAATCTTATTTAAAAGTATTGAACTTAAAAATATGTTGCCACCTTTTCTTTTTAATAAAAATAACAAACGCAATGGCAAGAAGTGATCCCTAGTTCTCCTTCCACTCTTAATTGCACATTAATAATAACACTTGCTAATACCCAAATGAAGTGTTTCAGAACTGAATAAAATATAAACTATTTACATCCTCAGATCTCAAGAGAGATTCTCCAATTTTTCAACAATTTCTATATAAGGACAAGTATTTTAAAAATTAAAGTAATATAATTAAAAAGTTTGCTAGTTGAAAGGTCAGAAAATTGCAATATTGTAATTAAATTACGTTTAAAATTTGTTTCGATTATTTTTCCTATTAAAGCTTATATGTAGTGAAAGTTTTTATATGTATGCTGCTAATAATATCAGTATTTTCTTTTGTTCCTTTACAAATAGAGACTACTATAGTTAATGAATAATATTTCTGTAGTGTAATTTTCACTATGCCATAGATAGAGACTGTTTTATATTTACTTTTAACACGTTGTGGAGGGGTATAATGATAAACATATGACCAAAGATGTGAAAAAGATGTATATTCACCGAGATAGACATTTTGTGCTAAACCAGCACTCATCAGTTATCCTAAGTCATATTCTCTTACATATATCTTTATCATTGTTCAATATATATACAGACATGGAATAACCATATCTTTGGTCATATGTTTATGATTTCAATATTCCACAAGGTGTTAAATTGGACAGGAACTAATTCCTACCTTGCTTGGAAGTGGTGTCGTGAAAATTGCTCTACAGAAATATTATTCATTAAATAGATAATCTCCAGTCTAATGAATGATTAATAAAAATTATTAAGATACTATTACAATGCTTCACTTAACTATACAGTTAGATCATTTAAAAAACTGTAAAAGTTGGTTGCACAAAGGCATGTTATATATCTATACCGACCTTGTTAATAATGTTGTACCTATAAATAGTTATATAAAAATAAAATAAATATACTGCTTACTCTTAAATATTTTTTAAAGAATTAATATGTAGTTGTTGTTGTTTTATTTTAAATAATAATTAAGCTAAAATTGTTTCAGATGTTATTGTAATTGCTAATTCCCGAAAAGTGACATCTGAAAGAATCTGTTTATATTTTTAATTAGAAATCTTAATTTAATTACTATCTGCATAGAAAGTGTATTAGTGTTCTAAACTGCATTTACATCTATTTACAAGTTAGTTAAAATATATTTTTGTAATATGAATGATTTTAAAAGCTACAATATATTTTCATTATTTAAGGTAATGATGTTTGTATAGACACAGTTTCTGATTGGTTAACGCAAAACTAATATCTACACAGTTTACAAAACATAACAATGTTATAAAATTTAGAGAAGTGTGAATATCAAAATGCATAAGTAGGATATACTAATAGAAAAAAACAACAACCAGTGCTCAGTATATGGCTGAACTCAGTAGCAAAATAATGAGAGCATATTTAAAAAGAACTATTATAGAAAATCAGCTTTACACTAAAATTCATAATCACAAAATAATTACCATTATTAGCTATTTAACAAAAGATGCTTCAAACTGAAAACCATCTTTCCAAACTATTACAACTCTTATTTTATGCTTCAAATATACATAACTATTTTTTTTTATTAAAATCATCAATCATTTTCTTCATCCATTTACTTTTTTCCCTTACACATTTTACAAAAGAAACATATTATAAATAACTTTTGCTCTACAGTACTATTCATTTTTCATTATTTTTCAAAAAAAATAATATTTTTGCAATTACTGTTATAGAATTGTAATATTATTAACTTATCTTTTCAATTTGCTCAATCCATATCTCTAAAGACTTTAATCTTTTACCTCACTCTCTACCTCCATATGAAGCTACATTCCAAACTTTAACAAGACACATTTTAAATATAATTTCGATTACAGGCTAATTACATTTGCAATTTAACTCAAAATTTAAGATGCTAAAATAAACTGCATGTAATAGTAAACTCACACAATGGTGATAAGTGTTACTACTGGTTACTTTTTGCTTAGTTACTCAATTTGCCTTCAAGCAGAAAACTTAATATTATATCCTTATTGAAAACTATTTAGATGTTATAATTCTCACATTAATTTCTTTATCACTGATTACATCATTAGTTAACCGATTTAGTAAATATTCAAAGCATTACCATGCTGACTGACATTTAATGTTAATTTCTTATCCTCCCTATTTTAACTACTTTAATTTTATTTGCATATATTCTTATCAACTCTTCATAATAAGTGTGATGCTTATCTTTTCTATTTGTGTAAATTTCTACTTCATCATCAATGAATATCCTAAATACCAATTTCATCCTTAACAAACAACACTCAGCAGTATTCTTTACATATATTAAACAAACAGAATAGGCAAGGTCAGACTGTGTAATATTACAAATATCTTTTAACTCTAATACAATTTTATTTTTTAAAAAATCTCCATTTTCATTCTATAAGAAAACAAATTTATATCAAATTTCTTTTTAAAATCATCATCACAAACCTTCAGGCAAGCATTAGTTCTCATATCATTCTATCTAATTAACTTTTGACTACTCTTCATATAAAAACATGACTAATCAGAAAAACAAACATCTATTTAAGACATTCAATACCACATTAGCTTATTTTTCTCTAATGGAAACATAACTGTAGAAAGAAACTTACCAGTCACTTTCTTAAAATGTACATTACATTAGAAACACCTACTAAATTGTCCAAATTCTTTTTT
The DNA here is from genome assembly GCA_028023455.1 of Epiperipatus broadwayi. Lineage (NCBI taxonomy): Eukaryota > Metazoa > Onychophora > Udeonychophora > Euonychophora > Peripatidae > Epiperipatus > Epiperipatus broadwayi. Next base: position 730,571 of record JAQFVV010006558.1, on the reverse strand, counting down.
TTTTTTAAATAGAAAACCTCAATACATTTTCATCTCAGTTAAAACTTTTACAAATTCTTAGTTCCTTATTGTATAACCTATTTTATCCTTATCTACCTGATTTTCTTCTTCATTTGGTATATATGTCATTCCAAATCATACAAAATTACGATACTTATGAATTAGTCCAGCAGTGAAATTTTAATCTTCCCTTGCTAAATATTTGATAGTACATTTTATTTAATTTATTAAGAATATTTAACTTTCAAAGATTTAGAGAATCATTTTTAACAAAGTTGTAAATAACAAGTCCACTTTCTCTATTAATGTCAATTTATTAACATGGCAAAAGATGGCGATCTTTAACGCATAAGTAGGTCAGTGGCAGCTAGAAGTTAATAAAGAATGTATTGTAGATATAAAAATACTCTAGAGATCTTTAACAACTTATCTTTGAAATTACTTACTTAATTAAATAAAATGTACTATCAAATATTTAGCAGTCATAGATAATCATAATAATTTTAATATAGACTAAAATTTAACCACAACGCTAATATGTAATTCTAATGTTTTAATGTACCAACTTTTTTCACTAATAAATTATGTTCTATTTTCAATTACTGCTTAATTTTTATTGTATTACTTGTTTTGTTCAAAATCTTTTATTCAAATATATATTAAATCAAACTTTTTTTGCATGTGTAATCATTCCATATATTGCTCCTTTAATCACTTTTCTCTGGCTACATCTTTTTCTTATCTCAATTTACAGTTAAACCTTCTATACATACTATTACAGAATTAATATTTTTTCATTCTCCTCCTTAATCTAAGACTTTTTTACTCTCATATCCTTCATATTAGTTGCAGAATCTTTTTTTTTTCTTGAATAAATTCAATCATTGATTTTTACATTCACTAAACTGTTTCAAATGATACTTATTTTCTTATATTACAAGCCTGAAATTGTAAAGTTGAGCTTACAGCTTAGCAATGTGCATACCCAATTCTTGTACAGAAGATTGTGATTTGTATCTGCAAAGATGACAAAATCGGGTAAGTCTGTGAATTATCATAATAACATTTTTAGATTTGGTTGTTCTGTAAATATGGTTTCATTTGGATAAGCATTCTCTTTATATATATATATTGTATTGTTTATTTATATATGGTACAAATATATATTTGGCATTGTGTAAAATGCAAAGATCGTTTAAAAGATATTTAATTTTATAATTTTTTTTTAAAAAGAAAAAAAAACGTACAATGAAAGTTAATTTTTTTTCTTATTTATCTATAATTTAATCAAAATAATGTTGATATTGGAAAGTGCATACAGATTAATTAATTCAGATAGTGAAAAAACATTCCACATGCAGATTATAATCAAAGTTTCCAAAGCTAATTAAAGATGGTGAAAATAATCCAAAAAAAAAAACTTTGTAGCTGAAAAAAAAAATAATGTGGAAGATTGTAGAATAAAAAAACAAAGGATAAAGAAAATATGTGCAGGACTTCTCAAAAATGATCTGGACTATAAAAGGAGCAGACAAGTTGGAAAGAGGCTTTTTCATCTGTGGGTTTTGGTCAAGTTCTCATGTGCAGCATTTTTTTTTTTAAATTAAAAATAAAATGTTGCCACTTAGATCTAAAGTGAACCTATCCTACATGTGCAAGTAGAACCAGATCATTCACTGACACCTTCTCTTGGAAAAAAGTCACCTAAACCTTTGTCTAACCTTGCCTCAATCAGGATCAGAGATATGTAAGAAATGAAACCATAAAAAACAGTACTGTGGACTATCCATTGAAAGGAATCAGAACTAAGGAAATCAATCACCTACTTGGATACTTGAAACTTACCAGTAAGTTAATGGCTATAACTTCTATCTAGATAAAAGATTTGTCAACTGAATTTTAAATAATAAATTGTTACTGTGGACAAAAATAAGACATTAGTTAGCTATTACTTCAAAGTGCGATATTTGAATTCAACTGGTTAAATATTTATCTCAGTATGCATGTGTTTCTTTCCAATATTATAATTTTATTATTATAGATGTTTAAATGCTTAATGTGTTGTAATAAATATTTACTACTAATATAAAAAAAAAACTTTCATTGTATGTGCGTAATTTTTTAGTTAGTTACGTTGTTAATTTTGAGTGATAGATTTTTATTGTTTAGTTTTAGAGTAAACAAAGGCAAAACTTTCCATACAGTAGTGCCACCCTGTGCCAACAAAAGTAATCAATGGATGCCAGAAGGCTTGTGCATAAAATCCCTATCTAGTGCCTACTCATCCAATATCCCCAGACTAGTTTCTGGCTTGGGCCATCATCAGTGAGGAACCTTGGATCTGAGAGCACTGCACCTAGATCTTAGGATTCTAAGATCTAGGTGCAGTGCTCTCAGATCCAAGGCTCCTCACTTATGATGATCACAAGTCAGAAACTAGTCTGGGGATATTGGATGAGTAGGCACTAGTAGGGATTTTATACACAAGCCTTCTGGCATCCATTGATTACTCTTGTTGGCACAGGGTGGCACTACTGTATGGAGAGTTTTGCCTTTGTTTACAACAATTATGTGCTAATATGAGATGGTGATCATGTGATGTTTAGTTTTAGAGTAGTGTATAAATTACCATGCCAAAATTCTTATTTCTTAATTAAGTCCAAGAAGAATATTTTTTTTTTGTAAAATAACTAAGTTACGGAAAAGCAAAAACCCGATCTTTAACATTATTACTTTATAAGTTACGATATGCTTGACACAAAATCAGTGAGTCTAATGACTTTGGCACCCTCTTTTGTAAATTAAAAATTGATTCTACCAGCAATTGAAATCGTAATAATTCTTAGGTCGAGTTAATCAGGAAATATAGCTATGTTTTTTTAGAAATATGAGTAAAATATTTTTGTCCTTCATAGCTTGATTAACTCACGCACCCTAGTGTGTAAGTGAAGAATTATCAAAATGTAAAAACATTACAATATATATATATATATATTGTAACCATATATTTAACCCTGTGGGTTAGATATATGTTTTAAAGCATTAAAAAAATTATATAAGATTATAATAAGGAAACCTTTACCTGTACTAGTGTAACAAAAATTTTAAGTTATGTGCTTCAATAGTATGACTTAAAGTAATTCAGTTAGCCTATTTAGTTAATAGTTATTTAAAGTTATATTTTAGATTGTTTAATATTTGCTTAAAAGAATACAATTAATATTTTGAAATTAAAGAAAAGTTAATCTAGAGCTTACTCTCTTTCAAATAGATGTAATAGATAAAGTTGTCTGAAATGGTTAGTTAACTTTGTTAGAATTTTTAGTTAATTTTTAAAATAAATTAGTTTTAAAGCAATAGGTATGATTTTTTTAAATATCAATTTATGTGAGGGTATTTAAAATCAGAGTTTAAAGATAGCAAGTATAACTGGTTGGGATTAATGTTAATTTTAAATTAATTTTAAATATTAGGCAGTAACTTATTTATTTTCATTGCATTAAAAGTTATATTTAATGTGCATGTGTGTGTGAATGTTTAGTGTGCGCAAATGAAATATTGAAAGTTGAAATGATTTATTAAAAATAAGTGTATTTTAGAAAAATGAATACATTCAATCAGCTTCTAATTAACAAAAATAAGCTTTTAAATAATACAAATGAAAGAGTGAAAAAGGTATTTGAATAAAAAGAATGTTTAATCTGAAAATAAATAAAACAATTTTTATTAGAATTAAATAAATTATTTATTATGGTAATTAAGCTATAATTAAAAAGTTCTTTTTCAGTCTAGATGATCACATGGCCAAATTATTTGGATTTATAAAGTTCAAAGTCAGAGCAATTAACAAGATAAAAATATGCTAATAATGTAAATATTATAACAAATACCAAAAAAAGATTGGTTTAAAATACCAGAAATGCAATAAAAAATCTTGATGTGCATGAGTGTATAAAAAATACACATACTAATAAAAAGAAAATCTTAATCTAAATTTCGTTATTAAAATTTTAACTTCACTTTGGTTTTGAATTAACTAGTTTTATTTAAGTATTATTTATTTTTTCTTAAAATCAACTTTAAATTTTTGTTTTATATTTCATAATTATACTTGAATAAGAAAAACCATAAGTTATCCATCACAGTATTTCTCCTGAAAGCATATGCCCAACTGATAACATCAAACAATAAGTTTAAAGAGATGCTAAAGAAATTTTAATGTGTTTCAAAAGAAGACAAAGGAAAAGAGAATTCATGTAAGGAAAAGTATATTATTCCATTTTTCTATAAATATTAGCTAAATTCTGAGTTTTTACTATGACTATATCTAGCAAGTTTTAACTAACTTTTAATAGGTTATTAATACTAATTATTGATACTAAAAATAGTCAGTATACTTATATTAAGCTAATATATAAAATGATGAACTTCTATAAAAGTATTAAGTCTATATTGTACCAATATTGAAATTGGCACATAATTTATCTAAAAAAATAAGTTATAAAAATCTAAAGTTTCTTTATAAAACAAAATGCGGTTGTTTCCGAAAAAAGTAAGAGTCAGATAGCGTTCTATCATTAGTTTTTGAAATAAAAATTAAAATTGATTCATTAAAAGAGGGGAGGGGAGTCTTGGTTGGAAAAGATAAACTAAAAGTTTTATAAAAGGAAGTAGAGTTTATTATTATGAGTCGAAATATAATTTAAAGTTTAAAAAAAAAATACAAATCTCTTTTCATTTGAATTAAAGAAAAAGTAATCTTAAAACTAGTTATATATGTGCGATTGTAAATAAATAAAAATGTATGCATAATAAATGTTAAAATGAAATAAATAAATACAGATGATCATCATTTAAAAACATGGCAATGGGCTACTAATTAAAAGTACAAAAACAACATGTTTGTGATGGCTACTACTAATTAAACAATCTTCAAAAACATGTCAAAGATTAATTACTAAAGGAATTTCGATAACACATATTGCCAGAGGATGTTAAAACAAAAACACTTCACAGATATAAATAGCCAGATTTTTATCGGACATTTAGTTTCAGTCTAGTTTGTCTAGTGTCAGTCTTGTTTCAGTTCAGATAACAGTGCAGTTTATATTATGTATCCAAAAACAGAAATGCAGTGCTGAGCAGCTTTTGGGAATATACGCTCTTACTTCAGCCCTTTAGTCCAACAAGATCATCAAAACCTGTTTGTGAAATAATGTCTGCATAACAGCTCAGAAATCCTCCATCAATGTTCAACTGTCTCCAGAAATAATAATCATGAACAATAAGAAAACTCCTCAAGAAAACGTCCCAGCTGGCTGGAAATATTCTCACCTAAAGCAGTAATCAAAGAAAATGAAGTTCTATGTCCACATTCAAAATCCTAGGTAACAATATTTTATATTCTTATTTCTATAGTAGTCATCGCCTTCATAAAAATTCAAGATTCTAACTATATAAACTCTATAAGCATGCATAAAATGAACTATTGATTAGTGTGTTTGTGAATGCTATATGATTTATAAATGTCAAAGATTATTTAAGATATATTGTAACATGTTAAAATAAAATGTGTGTGTGTTATCTTAGATTTATAAAATGTTTAAAATTAGCAAATGTTAATTAAAATGAATGGTCTTTAAAACTTATACTTTATTTGTCGGTCAATTCTTTTTATCAATTTCATTTTATCAATCTCTTTTTACCAATTCTTTTTCTATATGTTATTATTGATTAAAATTAGACTGGGCTAGTTTTGGGATTGTTTTGAGCACTGGATTATGAGCCTACTGATAAAATACATTAGTCTGAGACCAACTGGCGCCCAGGGTTTACTCCAAAACAAATAAAGTGTTTGGATAGTAGGGGTTTGAATCTAGCAGCCGAGGTGGGTCATTGTTGATAGTTAAAGCTATCAATAATATTTCCCATTTTTCTTGAACATGCCGGTTCATTCACGAAACATTTATAATTAAATAAGATTATAAATGTATTATGGAGAAGTTTGAAACCAGCCAAAACATTTACAGTGTAAGTAAGTCATCTGAGGATCGATCTGGTGCAATATGAAAAAAGAAGCAATGACAATTATCTAGAATTATCCTACAAAAGTATAATAAAATACAAATTTATAAAAATTAACTCTTTAATTATCATAAAAAAAGACTATATCCAGATTGTTTCATGTTAAAACAAATAAGTTATTCATCTAGAGTTCATTTATCTATTTATTTGAATAGATTTTTTAACTTCTGGTTGATTCAAATATATTGTTTTATACTTGGAAAAGGAATAAATATAATTTAAATTTACAGCATCATAATTAATGTCACTTAAAAAGTCAACTTATTATAAAAATAAACCCTTATAAAGAGCAATTTATAATTAAAATTATCCTTCTAATCATTACTCTTCTGATTCCCATCACCAGTAAAAATGTATTTTGAAAGAAACTGTTTGCTATTAGAACAATCTACTGTCAGCTCTTGTAATTATTTTAAAGTTGTTAAATTTCATTGTGAACATTTTTCAAGAAATTTTATTATAAATCATCATCTTTGTGTCTTTTATATCTTAATAAAGAACTGTGTATGTTCCTATATTACTTCAAAAAACAGAAAAAGGACTTAAACCAAGAGATAATTTCCTTACCAAGGAAAAAATATTTAATCTCTAATATATAAAAAGGGTATTATAATAACATATATATATATATTTTTGATATATTTAAGATTATTATAGTATTATATTATTATTATTAATTATGTTATCATAAATATGTTTATGAGAATGGTGTTTGAGGAATGGAATTGGTATCACACATAGTAAAAAGATGTTTTTTGTGAGTTAGTTTTATTGTTCCAGATCTATCTGAATGATTATTTAAAATTATATAAAGAATTGTACCTTGAGGTATAACAACCTTTTGTATATTTATGAAAAGTATTTCATAAATGAAAGTATTATAAATATCAGTAAGTGTGTGAGAAATTTAAATAGTTCATAAATAAAGTATTGTCACCATTAATAGTTTTGCCAGTATAAATATAATTTTAAACCTAGTGAATAAATTACATGATTTTTATATGTGCTTGCAAGATGGATAATTATTCATAAGTTTATTGTTCTGAGCTCCATGCCTTTTAATATTCATATCATTTTGAGGCAATTTTAATTATATTCCATTTATATGTATTTAGCTCCTCCATAAATCATCTGCACATAGTACTAAGTGCTCAACCATAATTTTACTAGTTCATATTTCCCTTATCCACTTTATCTAGAATTTGAATATTAGAGAATATTTTTGGTGTATATCCACACAAATGTCCAGCTTTATAATTCATTATTAACTCCACTATAATTTTTTAACTTAAAGCATATTATCAGTGTTGAGCATAATTAATTTCCTCACCCAAACATAGATTTTGTTAATGTTATAAGTGTCTAATATTGTATAATATTTATTGCTATCATATTAACATATATTAAGCATATCTACACCGATTTTCAATACTGTGTTTGATTAAGAATTGTGTAATATCTCCTAGTAGCCTGGACAAAGGCATATAAGTATATTGTTTTACTATATGGGTACTGGGCTGGAAATAAAGACCATATTTGATGAATAAGATAACTATTCTGTAGTAAATATAACTTATATGATAAAATTGTTGAAATGGTTTTAAGAAAGATACCCGAATGTATAAAGTTGTTAATATTTGTAAATATAGTATAGTAGATTAAAAGAAGTAATAATTATTATTATATATAAATATTTCTATTATATGGATTATTATATGTTGTAAATAAATAATTTATTATTAATTAAATATATTTTTGCTTCATTGCCATTATGACATCATTGAATTAGCATACCTATTTATCAGAAATCTACTTTAATAAAGTTTGTATTAGTAATTATTTTTTAAGAATACATTTCAATGGTCATATAGTTTTTATATATTCATTTTGCTTAATAATGATTTAGTTATTCTACCTGCATTCTTAGAAGATAAATGTTATATTATTTATTTCATTTCAAATGCAAAGATACCCTTACTGCCTTCTACATTATTTTGATATTGCTTATTCAAATTTGCATCAGAAAATATAAGATTTCTATATTTTATGATAAGTAGAAGTGAAATGATTATATTTAAATAATTGTAAAGTATTTAGAAATGTTTTTCAAGTTATCAATTATATATTATTTGAGTATTCTGTTATTATGTAATTTCATTTCTACTTTTTTAAAAATGCTAAGATTCCAAAATAAACTAAGAAAAGTGTCTTCCTATGTCTAGCTTAAAAAATAACCATATTTTCTGCTAAGAAGTTAAAGTATTACCATTAACATTTTGTTCCAAATACATTTTATTCTAAATTTAAACCCTAAGATCAAGATATTTTAAAACATGAGATAAATTTTAAACATTCAAAAGAACTTATATTTGAGATAGATACTTTTAAGACATAAGATATTTAAAATTGAAAAGAACCTATAATTGAGATAAAGATATTTTAAGAACTAAGATAAAATATTTTGAGTTATAAAAGAACCTTGTATTTTATAATTATATTTAGCCATGGTATTGTCTATAAGAGAACTCATATTCTAGTATTTTAAAAATCCACATTATATGGTGCCTGTTTGTATAACCTTTGATTACTAGCCAATGCCTCTTTGTTTAATCAATGTTCTGTGACCAATCAATTGCTGAGTTAAGTAAAATTTTCTTAAGTAACACTAAAGTTTTAAGAATTGATCAATAAATAATAGAATCACTAAGCTGTCTGTAAATAACTGAATTAAAATATCTCATTTGAAAAAAGGAAAATCTAAAAAAAAAGTTTAGAGTTATTCATATAAACATCATTTATCAGTAAAAGTTACAATTAGTTAATTAGAAGGGGGTCGAAAATGTAACTTAGTAAAGCTAAAAGTAGTTGAATTTCAAGTAATTAAAAGTTAAAGCTATAGCAGTTTAATAATAAATATTTTCTATGAAATTAAAAGTACTCTCTCTTTTCGTTTAAACTATTTTAAAAAAAAATAATAATAAAACTTAAAAAATTGCTTTCATAAAATAAATATATGAGTGCATAAATAACAAATTGATGGTAAACATAAAAAAATAGTAAAATGTGTGCATGTTAATAAAATGGAATATGAAAATTAAATATTAAAGAATAAATGAAAGTGTATACATTAAAAGGAATTTCCCTTAAAGATTGTATACAAAAACATAATTGGTGATGGCTACTAAGTAAAAATCCATAAACAACAGAATTAGCAATGGCTACTAATTAAAAACAGGATTAATTAATTAATTAACATCTTATCAAAATTTAATCAAAAGCAGTGGATGAATTTTCAACAATGGATATAGCTGGCGGGTATAAAAACCAATAAAAAATGACAACAAGTCTTCACATAAATAGTCAGTTTTTCATCATTCAAGCAGTTCTTACAATCTGTCTTCAGTCAGTCTTGTCACATATCCAGAGTCAGTGTTTTTTCATGACAAGGCAGTGTTAGCAGTCGTCAGAAGCATACATCCAGATTCCAGCCTGTCCAATGGAACATCAGCAACCTGCCCAATAGAAGTAATGACTGCCTAATAAATTGAAACCACCAGAGATATCTAATTGTCTTGAATAAGAGTATCATGAAATAGAAATCATAGGAACCTCCACAAAAGCCTAAAATCCAACCGGTTGGTAAAAACTCACATGAAGCAGTAAACAGCAAGAAGTTGACATGTTCCAAAATCCTATAGATAATAAATAACCTTTTCTTATTCCATTTCTGATATTAATGTAGCCATTGCAATAATTTGAAGCCTCCAGAATCAGTAAAGCAAATGAACTCTATAGCATGCATAAAATGAACTATTCATGTGCATGTTTTAAATGCCTTGCATTATTTAAAGCTTTATGTTATATTATATTTTATTGTATGAATTAAGAATGTGTGTGGTTATTATATAGAAATATCATTGTTAGACTAATTGAGAATTTATAAAAGTAGTTTCACATTTACAATAATAAGTATTTAGTTAAAACAAATTATCTTTAAAACTTAATATTTTGTCAGTCAATTCCTTTTCCACTAATTAAAGCAGTAATGCATTATATTATTCTTTTGATTGAGCTAGTTGGGATTTCTTGGGTGCTGAATTAGTTTGCCAATCATTCAAGGCATGTTAATTATCTTTTGGGGTAATTAACTGTTGCCTGGAGTTTACTCTGAAACAAAAAAGTGCTTTGAATGATAGGAGTTGAATTTTGCAGCCGAGAAGATCTGTGTCCTTGAAACATAGTCATTGTTATGTATTGTATATAGCTCTGGCTAGGGCATGGGTACCTTCTGGGTATTATTCTTCTCTGCCTAAGAGATCGGTAGAATTGCATTGGTGTAGATCAAATGAATAAAAAATAATTGTATCATATATGTCTAAAAGTAAGTCATAATTTTGCTTTCAAATGTTTATATTTTATTAAAGAGTTAAAAATTCATGCTAGTTTATGTTTCCTCTTCGATCTACTACTTCACCTGGTTCAATATATATACATCAAAACACAACAACAGAGCATACAAATAAAATATAATTAAATAAACCAAGTACACTTTCAATGCACAAGTGCCATAACTATGGTTATCAAACCATAAAAAAGGAATATGGGAATGGTTTTTGGTCCTGATATTGTTATGGCAATGTGTGCAAAAAGGAATGGTAGAAAGTGAAAGATTAAAGAGGCTTAGTTTATTGCGCAAAATGAACATGTAATGAATTAGAAATCCAATGGTGTTCAAGTTAGTAAAAATGAGGGTTTTTTTAATTTTTAATGCAAAAATAGTTTTTTTTTTGTTTGTTGGTTTGTTTCATAACTTGATACTTACGCACTGAAAGTATATTTTGTTTATTTAATTATATTTTATTTTTATGTTCTGTTGTAGTGTTTTAAAATTATTTACAATGGCTGCAATACAGTCTATTATATATATATATTGTAATAATACAGAGTCTTTTGGAGTGAACCTGGGATGATGAAAAATCATCATCAACCTCAGCAAATATGAAATTTAAATTATATATAAAATGAATATGAGGAACATGGAATGAGCCTTTAATAATGAATATGAGGAGCATAAAAGATCAACATAGACTTAACTATAAGTTCACTAGCATCAAGAATGATCAAAAATACAAATTAATAGTTAATCTTGTGACTGAATTTGAAATGGGTCTACTGTAGACCAGGCTAAATATTTAGTGTTTGCCAGCTTGGGACAGATTGTTTAAACAATAATTTGGACACAACTTAAGTGCTAATTCATAAGAATATAATTTTAAAAAATGTTGGGTTACTAAAACATGCTGATCATCATCAAAGCTCTGATCACTTAGTACTATTAATGTAATCACCAACTATGCAATTTCTAAATAAATAATAAATAAAATGAAATATAGTGCATGTACTTTATAGAATATCTCCTTTGTGTTATCCAGCATTAGAGAAGTAATGAAGTCAGTATCAACTGGCTGTCCATAATACTAAACATAAACCCCAATTATATAACAGAGCATTATACATAAATCCAGCTCAGAGAACAAAAGCTCTATAACTGTTACTGCGATCAAACGATATAATATGACATAATAATTTATAATATTTTAGGATTAAATAAATTCACTGGAATAACTTTAGCAATGAAATATCAATTAATTAATAACAATTAAAATGAAATTAAGGTTTGCTGAATATGGCTATACATATAAATTAAGTCTTCTGATTTTGATTAATACCAAAAATAAATCAACTATTACATTGCAATTTACATATATGTCCCAACAGGTTTACATAAACATGAATGTATTAGCCCACATATGTGTGGTATAACAATTTTTGAACATACTGTCATAAACCTATAAATGAAATTCATTTTTATAATACATAATTGATGACTGATTTAACATATATGCATAATGGCATTTATAAAAAATAAACTTAAAATTCACACATATATATAAGCACTCAGATGTGCTGTATAATAATTTAAATTAACATGTGTGAAATGTCAGACTAATAGAAAAAAAATCACTTCATTTTTAATAATTTATAAATGCACATGTATGTGTATATAAAAATATATATAGATAGTATAAATCAACCTTATTAATTCATTATTTGTAATGGTAAAAAAAGGTTTTCTTTTTTTATATTTTAAAAAAAGTAATATCACATCTTTGACAATTCTTCATATAAGTTTTTTAAATCAGGTTACTTCTAATTAATTGTAAACATTTTTAAAAAAATATTCCAGCAAGTTCTTTTGTTTTCCAATATAGAATGATTTTTGGAGTTTTTTTTTTTTTTTCAAAATAAAACCATCTATGAATCAATCCTTTGTTTTTAGACTTGTAATTCAAGCAAAAATTATTTACCTGTTTTAAAATAATATCATTTTCAATATATATAATACTACTCACCAGATGTACTTTATATATATATAATGCAGTGTCTTTATCTATGCCTCTCTGTATATAAATAAAACAGTATATATAAACTAATTCTTCAAAATGCTGATGAATTATCTGGGTAAGTTGGTCCCTTCTAAACAATAGATGATCTTATTGTCATCTTCAGTAAAGGTATAATCTAGTAAGTACTGTTCTGCAATGAGCTCTCTTCAGTATCTATGCTGTCTAATATACACATATATGGGCTATGAACCACCTAAAAGCTGGACATTACAATTATTTTCATGTGAATCAAAATTCTACTGTAGTGAACTAGTAGCAGCAGCTGAACTTGCACTGTCTTGCCTTCAGTTATATCTTCATAGTCATCATGCTGACACAATCTGTAAAAAACTAAAACTCTAAAAACTCCCCCAAGCCTTTTTTTCAATCTTTTTATAGTCAGGGTTGAAAAAGAACATAGTAATTAAAAGGAAGTTTCATTTATCTTGATTGAAAAAAGTTAATGACACTTTTTAATTTACATTAATCCTTTCAAAAACCACTTTGTAGAATCAATATATATTGTACAAGCTTTTAAAAAAAATTAATCTAATCAAAATATATTATAATTACTAGTATATCTATTGTAACATAAAAACATACTTGTTTTAATTTCAAAATTAGAATTAATATATTAGATTTTTTTAAATGTTTACTTTTACATTTTTAAATCAAAATTATTTAATCCTTAACTGTTCTTAAAGTGTAATATTGAAAATATCTACAAAAAAGTTTGTCTATATTTATTTCTCTATTTTTCCTTTCAACTTTATATATATATATGTTCACACACTGCTGTTATTGCATGCCATGAGATGATAGCCATCTCAATATATTATATATATATATATTGTGTGAATGGGTGAAAAACTGATCAGTAACTATGACCTATTTTTGCAAAAGACCAGACAAATTTTGCAGAGTCTTAGAAGCAAAAATAATATTATCAGTTTTACCAACAAGAATTTGGCCCAAGATGTCATAAATATATTGAGGCATTTAAAATCAGTTTTATTATCAGAAGCACACTCTTCAATATAAACTATGATTCAAAGATGAACATTAAGTTTGATACTATCAAAATTAATTAAGCTTTCAAATAGTAAAATTTATAAAGATTTTATATACTGTAAAATAATACTAAGATAAAGGGTTGTAACTCGCTGAGGCAAAAAAAATCTGTTAAAAGTTTTGGGGAAACACCAAATATTAGAAAAAGAAAAAAAAATGATAATGATAATGTAGTTATTAATCATCCCTTCTTAAAATGTTAACACTTATAAATTATTATTGTATTGAATAGACAAAATTGGAGATTTATAGAACAATAAAAATATGAAAACTTCTTATATATATATATATATATATTTAATAGGAAAATGCAATATAAACAAGTTTTTCTTTTTACATGTAAAATAAAATCCTGGTCAAACAATACATACATCAGTTTATATATCATTTATAATTGAAAGTGTATATGTGGTTGGTTGTCATTAAATATTATTGAAGCTGTTATAGGAAAGAATGCTGAAATCATAATGATACATAGCTAAATATCACATAAAATTGTTTCTCAATATGATGTCTATAAACTGTGTCTATATTACAAAACAGTTAATTAAGATTTTAGATTGCTATATTCTGCTCCTAATGTTTCTGGGAAAAAATTCAAGACTTATGTCGTTCTAAAACTATGAATGATTACTGATATATTGAAAGTCTGTACTTTTTTTATTTTTGCTTCAAATTTATTGTGTGACTATGAAATACAAATTGCCTTATTGAAACAAAATACAGGCATGTTTAAAGATATGCATCATATATTTTAGGCTTCTACTGACTAAAATATATGCAGAATCAAAATTAATAAGATATCCCTTGGTTAATTCCCATTCCTTGTAGTAAATTGAAAATATATTTTAACAATGCTTGGATCAAACAAAGTTCCTGAAATGCAATGGGCAATGAATAAATTTGTACATATTTGTCTAGGTAGAAATATTATTTTTTTCAAATCCTTGAATGAGAATCCACTAAGTTTAATTTTACATTGGTCTAAAAAATGTGGCAAGCTCTAAGCCTTGATTTATAAAAAAAGATTTTTTCCAAATATGGAACTGACGTAAGTAATAAAACTGGGGCCTGTGTAGTATTTAGAAATAGATTTAAGTTCTAAAACATTCTGACTTGATATGAAAAATTTGGGCCATATCAAGTTCAAGTATCCTCTACAAATATGATACCAGGATTATTAATCATAATGATAAATGTATGCATCCATGTAATCCACCATTTATAGTAGCTTCTATGTGAATATTACAGTAGAGTAAAAACATTCCCTTTGATTCTAAAAGTATCAATAATTAATTGTTTCAAATGGTAGTATAACTTGCTGTTGGATAAATAATGAGAAATACTTGCAGACAACAAGGACAGACTGAGGTGTGTGGACAAGTCCCACATGAATGACCTGCACAATTTAATTTTGAATTCTGTTGTTTTGAAATTGATTAAGGATGTGTAGCACTAAAGCAATGTTAATGATCTCTTTGAAAATCATGAGAATATAACACCATAAATATAAGAGCCAATAGCATTCCTTTTAGCAAGCACTGATCATTTAACTAATGACACATCCAATTGCTAGGTCAATTTACCCATGCAAATATACAAATCTATGATAATCAGTGACTAGTTTAATGTACATTTATACCCATGTGAATATGCTAATATATTTGCTAATATTCACTTTAGTCTTGCTTTGACAAAGATACACCTTTGTGAAAGCCTGGCTTAGCAAAGTAATATTGTTTTACACCAAAATTTATTACTGTAATAATTGATACTTATCTACATACTCTTGTAGAATTTATTTTATTATATAGATTCATATATCTGTTGGGAAAAAATGGAGAACATCTGATGTATGCAGAGGGATCAAGCTTTCATTAAAATCAAAAAAAAATTTTTAAAAAACTAATTATATGGATAGTTAAACCATTAAGCATCACATGATCACATTTCCACAAGCCAGAAACTAGTCTGGGGATATTGGATGAGTAGGCATTAGATAGGGATTTTATGCACAAGCCTTCTGGCATCCATTGATTACTCTGTTTAGCACAGGTGGCAATACTGTATGGAGAGTTTTGCTCTGTTCATATGGATAGTTGTTCAAGAGTGGGTAATGAAAGATATTTAAGTACTAAATTTAACTCTGAGTGATGTAAAGTTGGCAACTTGGGAGATAATAGTTCATTTAAACAATTTCCAACTGAAGAAATTTAAAAAAAATGTTGCAGTTCAGTTTATTTAATGAAACTGTTGTTCTTGGCTATCTTTTTAATGTTCAAATGTCATATAATTCCTGAAGCAATAGACCATATTTTCTCTCTCATCATTCAATTGATCAAACAGGTTTTATTTTACTTGTTTCAGCTGGACTATCAATTAAGAAATCTTTAGTTGGTGAATTAACCACTCTTATGACTAATCAGGGAAATGGTCTTTTTTAAATCGCCATGATATTTGCAAGATTAAATAAAATAAAAGTAACTTTATGATAAAAATCAATATATATTTTGTTAGATGGTAATTTAAATAAATACCTAATATCTTCCAGAAGCCCTGAACAGATAGATGGCTTGATGTAACAAAAGTTTGTAAGTAAAAATTACTGTATGGATTTCTGATAAAATAACTTGACCTCATGACCTACTGACCTAACAAATAATAATAATAATTCTTAATAGTTGTTGGCAAGTTTTGAAAATAAAATAAAATCTGTGTAAAAATAAAAGTGAATGATAGTGCCTATATAAATAATATAAACTTAACGTTTACAAATTTAAAAGCACAGAACATATCTTGATTAACCGAGATTAAAATCTAGAAAAAAGAAGATGGCTATTGTCAATTATGACAATCATTCCCTTCCCAATATACCTCCAGAATAATATATATATATGATTAATAATATTAACAATAAAACTAATTTTTTAACTGGGTTTTTTTTCCTCTGAATTTTTAGTTCCTTAATGACGAGGGTGATTCATTCCTGCTGATGAAACCCCCTCCCCTTCTCACAGCATACAGTAAAATCATTACGTTATTGATCTGAATTCTGTTAAGCATACCACCAGAAGTTTTCCAACTAATAAATATGACACTCTCAATAAACCGAGAGAAAAGCTGAAACATGTCCTTTAAAAAAAGCATGTAAATATCTTTTTAAAACTATGATTGATATAAAATCAAACAAGCATAATAAATGATTTTGTTTTATTGATTGAAGATGACACTGTGCAAATTTGAAAACTTTTAGACCGTGTAAATCTCCATAACACCTGCTACTTACAATGAGCTAAGATGCAGGATTAATCTCTCCTGGTGGGAATAATGATAAAAATTATTCAGCATAGAGAAAAAAAAATTGTTTTTTTTAAAATGATAATTAATATCGTTTTTATTACTTTATTTTTTTTTATCTATATAATTGAATAATGAAATCAAGTTGTCGTTTATTCCACAATATTAAAAAAAAAAGGTGAATTATTTAAAATGATTATATGATGATCATGTGATATTTGTAAACGTATAACATGTCTAGAATGTAAATGCATCTGTGTATGCATATATATATATATATCACAGTCAAATCGTAATTTAATTAAATAGCTTTACATACAATATTGTCAGCTCACATTGGCAGCCTAAAAAGGAAAAGAATAGTGTGCAATATATATTTTGTAAAATCAAAATTTATGTCAAATTTATAAACAAGAAAGTTCCATGACGTGCAAAAAAAAATATTTGCATATCTTCTAATAATGAAGCAGGGATCGATGCCATAATACAAGGAAGTAGTATTAGTAGTAGGGTATTTACCATAATGCTCTCCGTCAATTCAAATTTTTGGGAATTTTTGTTCCTCGTCCACCCTACCAAACATAACTAAATAGGGTTTTTAAAAGACTCATTAGTGTGCTTAAAGGTAGACTTATATTATTTATAAACATGGATGAATAATAAGAGGGATAAAAGGATGGATGGAAATATTTTGAAATATGAATTTAAAAAAAAACATGAAAGCAGGACTGCCATGTGGATAAGAGGCACCTTTGTGCAAACTAAATTTAAACACCTCTAATCCCGTGAAAAGAACTGTCCTGAGAATTGTCTGATGCCACAAGATCTCATTTATTAAGGTATCATGTTAGTATGACCTACAATTTTTGTGAAAATCAAAAAATAAAACATTTGGTGGTCAAGAAGTCAGCGCGACTGCCTTGCACTTGCAGGCAGTTGCCCGGGTCGCGGGTTCGCGTCCCGGTCGATACTATGACACTTAAGAAAAAAAAAACATTTTATCACATGCTAAATAAAACTATATTTCCTTTTTACTTTTGCCAAAACTCTGAAATTTGTAGGCCCTACAAGAAATATTATATGCAAAATGACCCAATTGTAAAAGCATTAATTATGTGGTAATGTAAATCCAAGGCTAAACAATTAAAAGCAGAAAAAGAAAATATGATCAATAAAAATCAGGAACAGATAGATGGTAGGTACATCAAATGGAATGTCAGACTTGGTGGTTGACCTTAATGATTTTTTTTCCTCTTCATGGGATAGTCAGCTAAAATTATAGTGTATATATATATATTAAATGAAACTTATAATTGACTCCTTCAATATTAGAGGCTTGAATTCAAAAACTAAGACCTTTCAATTGTCAAGATGTATACATATTGTGAAACTTTAAGTGCTGGGACTCCTGGATACTCACTTTTTTTCCAAAAGTGGGACTCCTGGATACTCACTTTTTTTCCAAAAGTCCTCGTCGTCACTTTCTGGAGGTACTGAAATAGTAATAGCAAGAAACTATATTCACACAATTAAAATATTGCATCAGAATACCAATTTCATGATAATATCATTACAGCATACAGCAATCCTGATAAACATAATCTACATTTATATTCCACCAGTTCCAATTATAATAAACGAATTAATATTAGTAATAAATTCAATGTTTACTTTCTGCCCACACTCAACAATACTCCTGGAATACTTTAACATGTCTTATGAAAAATTTGTTTCTAAATGGATTCACAGATTTTCCTTTCCACTATCTGCCACCAAATTCAATATCATTTAATAATGGAAGATTTACATCCTTAATTGATCTAGTGTTTTATTCACATGTTCTTCATCAGCATGGAAATATTCCATTCTGTCCCTCACCACTATCCACTATCTGATCATTCTGCAGTTATATTTTATTTAGAAGTAGAATGTTCAATGTGGCAATCAGTAGAACAGTAATAGTCCTTCTTCCATCAAGAACCCTAGAATTTATATCCTCAGAAACATATATCCACATATTTAAATTGTAAAAACTAACCTTAGATACAGTGCAATCATGGTTGACATTCGTAACTATTTTATCTCACACAATAAATTATATTACTAGACCCACCTGATCATCAACAAGACTCTTGTTTCTCTCAGACAAACTCCATAAAAGGATTGCACAATGCACTCCATTAAAAGACAAGTACACATATATAAAATCATTATCTAAAATGTACAAGAAAACAATGGAAACACTTAAGGAATATACATCAACAAAGAAAAGGAAAAACATTACTAGATGACCCTCACACACAGACAAAACAGTATATAAGATAGAACAGCACAAACACAAGTTCCTTCAGCTATAATATTCAGCAGGTCAACCATAACTATAGACAATATGCTGCAAACAATAGTCAACCACTACAAGCAAATGTTACAGAAGACAGACATATATATGCATTCTCCCTTTATTCTGGGAGATCCTGAAGACCAAATTCTATTTAGTCCAAATGATTTCACTGTACAAAATGCCACAATGCAAGATTCAAGTCATCCAGGAATACATGGTAACCCAAGATTTGCTTTTGCACATCTCAGCCAATATGCATCATTCCTGTTGGCAGAAATGGCAAACTTTCTTTTGAAAATAATTTACATAACCCAAGGATTGTATCCAATATGTTTTTCCTTAAAACTCAAAAAATACTATTCTCTCTAAGTAATTCAAGACCAATATCCACATGCTCTCTGGAAATAAAAATTCTAGAATTATAATAAAAGATAAAATAAAGCCTTATCTTTTATTTCATCTCGCTCATATCCAGTTTGCAAGAAAGAGAAGATCAATGGCACAAGGTGCACTTCTTTTCGAAGCAGTACTTGAAACAATGTGAAACAAAAAAAACATCCTACATTGGTACAATTAGACATCTCTGCTGCATTTGATACAGGACCAACAAATATATTATTACAAACACTAGCAAAAATAGAAATATCAAAATCCATCATCTATTTAGTTGCAAATCTCCTTATAAATCAAAAAATAGAAATCACACTCAATAGCAAGACATCAATAACTTTCATTCTGCATCAGTCCATCCCACAAGACTCAACACTCAGTGCACTTTTGTTTACAACATATATAAATTCTTTTTAGCAATAGAAAAAGATATTCAAGGAATATTCTTACCAGCTATAAATACTAAAGATCCAACATTACATATATGAATGACATCATGGTTTGCTCACATCAAAATAACAAATTCCATTTCTATTAGATATACTAAAAGAGTATTAAAATAAATATAAGTTCCATTTCAATATAAATCTTGTGTATGGGCATAAAAACAAGAAAAAAATACAATCAGCTATTCCAGGGTAAACCCTCCAGATTTCTTGATTTTCCTTTCTATTTGAGTCATTCAGCAAAACTAAAGTAAAAAGCCAACCAACTGGTGTCAACCTTGTAAAAAACATATCTATCAATATACTCAAAAACATCCCTTTTCAATCAGTTAATCATGACAAGAATAACATACTATCAATCTATAGTAAAATTTACAAAGCAGTTTATTTCAAATATATACACAATTTATGGGAAAAAAATTGTGGGCAAGGAAAACTGTAGTTATCTTAAGATAACAATTGCAACTCCCATCAAATGAAAATAGTCTGGGATTACACTCATTACAAATATTTCATATACTGAAAACCTTAAATCTACTCTTGTTACTTTCAATTATATATTCATCACTCCAGAACCCATTAAAAGTACAACCAACTGATACACCATCTCCATTAATAAATATATGGTCTAACTTTTTAGATTCATTCAAAAATATTAAGAATATAAAACTAATAATACTATGGTCAAAAATAAATTACTGGAGACATACAGACTAATCAAACCAAAGAACACTTTGTGACCATAAACAATCTTTTCTTGATATAAACAATAAACAGCTGATTATAAGCACTGGTCTTTGCAACCCAAATTCTCTGATTTCTTGCTCAAAGTGAACTTTAATGCATTACCCACAGCACACTTTTTGAAATTCAGAAGGAGATATAACATTGATGATACATGTTCATTATGTCACAGAGAAAAAGACAATCAGTATCATTTTCTCTAAGAATATATTGATCTTACAAACTCATAACTAAAATTGGCAACATTATTTAGGAAAACTAGTATAACTATCCCAAATTTCCTCAAAAGCTTTACAGAAGAGTTCTTTCCCAGCATAAGTTTCCATCTTTACATTTTACGCACTGTGGTGCACAAGGTGCATTTTCATCTGTGATTATAATATCATGTAGCACCCAAATGTATTAAACAAATTGGAGCAACTACAAATTAACAAGATTGCACCACCAGATGTTTTTCCTGCCATCTGGGTTCAGATGAAGCAAAGATTCAGCTTGTAGAAAAACACATTCAAATAATAACCCAATACCTGGTCATAAATAGACGGATAGCAATAAATGTATTTATAGGAATATTTTTTATACAACATATCAAGAAAAATTACTAATGTGGAAATTCACAACAATGTAATCACATGTCAACCCTGTAACTTTCCTAATGTTTTTCTCTAACTGTCTAACATGTGTGAAACTTGTGTTAAATGTAACATAGATTTAAGTAAAGTCCTTTGAAACATAATAACTTAACAATAAGACTATTTACTTAACAAGGTATGTGGAAATTTATTGTATTTGAAATTTATAAATTTTTTTGTTTCATAAGATTTTATATTATTTTTTTTTTTAGACAATCCTGCAAAATAGCTAGTAGAGATATAAAAAATACTGAATGGCTATAAAAAAAAAACGAAAAAGACAGAAGTAAAAAAGCAGCAAATAGTAAAATTTTTAGAGGCCGAGGCTGTACAAACTGAAAAATAACAGTATTTATAATTATTGAAAGATAAAAGAGTAACTGATAAAATGGATGAAACCATTTAGTTTAACACCAATAACCCAAATCAACAAAAGACTAATCCTCATTTAAATGAAAAGGAAAAACTTGATAAGAATAAATTAACTGAAGAAAAGGAATTCAAATTGCAGCTGTTTGAAAATAATAAACAGGCAAATGCAAATATACCATTCAACATCAATGATCAAACTGCAACTTCTTAAAGATAAGAAGTGGAAAAGACTCATTTTTGTTCATCAAACAAGATAAATGAAAATTTTTACTTCAATGATTCTAGCACGTGGCTTGAAATTGTAACTGAAGAGTTTAAAATGACTATAAAAAGCTACCATTTTCCAAAAGAAAGAGGAGTTTCTCTGAGAATTATTATCTAAGGAAATTAACAAATGGAGAATGCCAAGAATGAAACTGATTACTCAAAGATCAAAGATGTAACATAGTGTTGTTATACATGCAATTTTTTTTCTTCTGGCATTAATTCTTTGTGTTTAAATAAACTTAGCAACTATGCACATTTAAAATCTCAATTACAAGGTCATAAAAGATCAGAACATCAATTATAAGTAATGTATAAATCATTATAGTTTGAAAAAAAATCTAAAATTGGGGGAAACTATTGACAAAAAATATAAAAAAATTATCATAAATGAAACACAATGTCTAAAAAAAGTCTGTATGAATGAATAACTCTCCCAATGGCAATTTCTTTGGCTTGATAGAATTAATTACAAAATTTGATCCAATTATGAACAATATTTTGATTGTTGTGAAAATACAGCATCATTTTCTATTTATCTGCTTTGGTTTAAAAAAATAAGTAAGAAACAAAATAATAAAATTAATAAAGAAAGTTAAATATTTGGGAGTTTTTACTAGATTGTACTTCTGATATAGGCCATCCAGTGCAATGATCCTTTGATTTAAGATATATTGATGTAGATAAATATGAAAAACATGGAACTATTCAAGAATGATTTATACATTTTGAAACAATAAAAGATTCTATGGGAAAGGGATTAACTTTCAAAACAGAAAGTATATTAGAAACAGATGGCTTGGGTTTAAAAAATTGTCTAAGTCAAAAATGTGATACAGGCCTAACACGAAAGAAATAAGCAGATTCTTCAAAAAAAATGTAAAGCATACAACTACCATGTGGAAAACATAATTTGAATTTAATTTTTGGAGACATTTCAAAATCAAATGCCCTTGCAATTTCATTTTGTGGAAAATTACAAACTTTATGCAATATTTTTTTAAGTTCTGTAAAATGCTGGGATATGTTGAAACAGCATTAAAACAGCTTACTCCAAAATCTCTGATAGAAATTATGTAGAAATGTTGTTTTGAAAATGGAAAATCTGTAAAATATCAAGTACTACAATTTGCCCTTGCTTTAAAACAACTTCACAAACATACTAGTGATATGAAAACGAAGTCCTAAATTAAATCTCTTGAAAATATAAACATTTTATTTGAATTTTTATTGAATTTTGTGATTTGATATGACTAACTAAATGAAGAAATATAGTGAGCAAGATATTTCAAAGTTCAAAAATTGACAATGCAAATTTAAATTTAAAAAGCTTATTACAACTTATTGATTACTATTGAGAATCAGGATTCAAGTCTTCTTTAATTAGTGCAAAGGAAAATGCTGCAGAATTGAAACATTCCAATTTAAAAATCAACAATCTGGATAGAAAACAAAACAATTCTTTATTAAGGAAATGATCATGCGATTCCATCTGAAGAAAATTATTTTGAAATTCAATGCTTTTAATTATAATCGATCATGATCATGAAACTTTATTTGAGTTTTTGTATAATTCTGAGATCATTCAAAAACTGACTAAACACAATCTTTTTAAAGCTTTGATTGATTTTGGAAAATCTGTTTGTTAACTTTTAATCTTTTTCAAGTTAGAATGAAATTTTGAAATCAAGATTTAATATATTTAAATTTAATACAATTGCTTGAAAATTGATACATAACAAGTTAAAACATCTTAATTCATTTGAAACACTTTTTCAATAAGTCAACTAATTTGACAGATATGGAACAGAGGATGGGGAAAATATGAAAAATATTCAATAATTTCATGTTTTCCAGTTAACAATTATCCTTAGAATTTTGATTTGGTTTAAATAATAGTTGCAAGAGGGCAGTTTAACTTTTTTTCTTTTAATTTAATGAAAAACAAAAAACACAAGTTAGTCTTGCGTTGTTAGCCGAGAGGTATCGCAGCCGCCATGCAAGCAAGTAGTTGGTTGCAGACGGGTGTGGGTTCGCGTCCCGGCAGATGCTATGACATATGAAAAAACACAAGTTAAAAACTTGCATACGATTGTATTTATGACAATAGATGGCGTTATACCAAAAACACCTTCAAGCGTTTGTTTACATAAACGTCAGAGCGAGTATTTCACTATCTCTAACTTGAAATTTTAAAACTATTTTAAACTCTTAATGTATATGTATTATTATGTAATAATAATAATAATATATTTTAACTTACAGCAGAAATATCTTCTGATATATATATATTTCAACTATAAGTGCCCAGTCAATTTAAAGTACGATATAGTTTTACATGTTCCATAGTTAAAAATAAGAGATAAAAAATGTTTTTAATATTAAATGCTTTTATTGACTGCACTAAAAAGAAATAAAATAATTGTTTCTTCAACCACAATTGGAGTTTTTAGATTTAACTTAAAAATAAAGGGGGGGGGGGCAGAAATTAATTAAGTTAATCTCTTGATATAAAAAATAGAGATCGATTTCAATATTTTCTGAAACCTCTTACCTATGTTTTTATTTCAAGTTAAATCTAAAAACTCCAATTGTGGTTGAAAAAACAATTATTTTATTTCTTTTTAGTGCAATCAATAAAAGTATTTAATATTTAAGTTTTTTTTTATCTCTATTATTAATGGTTGTAAACACATAAATGTATCCAAGGAAAGTGGCATTAATGCTATCGATTTATTTAATGAAATTAAAATTTGTCATCAATTGCCATCCAGAAATCCGAATTTTGCAAATTGTGCAATATTTATATAAAAATAATTTATCTAAGTTGTATTTAAATTTTGTTTCTGTTCTCAAAATTGTATTAAAAATACCAATAACTATAGCATCTGCATTAAGATATTTTTCAAGATTAAATATAATTAAAATGATTCAAGATCAAGCTTAAGTCAGGAACAATTATTCTCTTCTTTAGCAATTTTATCTACTGAATCAAAATAGCAAACAAAATTACGTTATGATGATGTTATTAATAAATTCGCAATAAAACATTTAAGAAAATAAAACAATTTTTCGCACTTCTCAAATATTGATTCCACGAAATTGCACAAAATCTTATTTATAATTTCTAAATAATTAATTATATATATTTACAAATAAGACTTATTTTTTTTAAATATCTAAGTGCTTTGTTTTTTAATCATATGTAAAAGGGGTCCCACCTAAAAATATTGCACCAAACCCCGCATTTTCTCAAGCCAGCTCTGCAGATAATAAAGTAAAATTTAAAGACATTAAACATTCCTTATCCCAATTAATTCTTCCTCCACTGCTTTCCTTAAAAAAGTACATCTAACCATGCAATGTTATTTAAAACCAATGTAATATATTCACATACAGATATGCATATTCTGCTATATGTAATTATAGAAACTAAGATGCGTTTTAGGAAAATATGTAAATGATATACAATCATAAATGTTATTCCAATACACACATAAAAATGCCAAATACTTTTTTCGTGTGATTTTTTTTTTTTTTTAAATTTGGCCAGCAACATCAATGTTTAATTTCCTTTTTCTTTAATAAGCTAGTTGCAAGATATAATACTCTTTTATCCTCATTTATTCTGCCTCAGTTCAACGGAACAGATACAGTGGACAGTTGGGAATTCATGCCAGATGGAATGCAACACTCATGCCTCATGCATCACTGTCAATCAGAGTCGAGCTTAATTTTCATATTAAACAGATGATTTAAAGCACGCAGAGAATCACCTCCAGTTATTTCCTGAATTGATATCTTTTTTAACTGATCATCCTATCTGTGAAAGTGATTTAGTCATCAAGTAATTATTATAAAAGATTTGCCTCAGTAAACTTTGGCAGTGTAAAGAAATGTAGCTTTGAGATGCCTGCATGAGGCAAAGGAATAAAGAAAATAGGCCAAAAGAGCAAAGAAGAGAAAAAATAATTAAAAAAAATAGAACGCTTTCATTAGACTAAATGTTGTTTTTTTTTAATTTAACAAAAAAAAAAAATGACTGCAAGACGGGGGAGAGGGGACAAGTAAAATAATCTATTACCCAGTTTACTAATTTATTTTGATAAAAGAGAAAGAAAAAATAGAAACGCTGAGAACATATCTTTTAAGTAAAAACACTATTTAGCAAAACATAAAATCTCAACTGAAAAACGTTTATTTAAAACAATTACCATCACAGATACAATCAATTTAACTAGAACGCGAATTATTCAAAATTTTGATTATTTACTTAGATGGTAAATTTTCTGTTAAACATTTGCATAATTCGAAATCTACGATATAAAACGTCACGCGGGCACACACACACACACACCAATACATTTCTCACGCTATTTAAAATGTTTTAAGGTCAAAATTTACAACGTGAAAACTTAAAACAAAAGATTTCCGGCTTTATGCTTTTGTTAAACGTAATTTTGATTACTTGCATAATACCTGAGTTTATTTTCTTCTGATATGCTCGATTGCATTCACAATATTTCTCTGTTATTGTTGTCATTAATCGGAATAATTAGTTTAAACATGGCCAAATTTTTCAAGCATTAGGCGTCATCAGTGGTGTACTTAGAATTTTTGGGCCCCTAAACAGAATTTCAAAAAATGTTCATGTATCTTACTATTTTTATTATCCTTTAATTTAATGATGTCAGTCAAATGGCCCCTAAGATTTAGAAATCCATCTACATTGCTATACAATGGGCCTCATAATGATAATCATAAATCGAACTATGCCATTAAACAAAAATTTTATAAATATTGCATTTAAATTATTAAGTTTTGGAAGATAAGATTATTTTTGAAGAAAATATATATGTTTTAGATATTAAAAAAAAAATAGAAAAATTATGTATTTCAATGAAAAACTAAGTCTATAAAATTTTAACAAAAAAATATTATGCCTAACAGAATTTTGGAACCCAAGTTCCTCGGATTGATTTTGGTTCTGGTAGCACTTCTGGCAGTCAAACTTCTTATGAACTCCTGAGCAATAAGGCCATTCGATAACAATCCATATCATCAAGTGAAATTAACCAGATCAACTGGAAAAGCACTGCACATCATATCTACACTACACATGTGTATTGATGTGGCCCTCCTAGTGGAAAATAAGAGATGAATCTTCGGTCGTGCATGGGAAAGAAGTTTCAGTTCAAGGTGGACATTTTTTATTGTTTTGGCAGGCTGCATGTGGCCCTTGGGCCACTATTTGCCCACCCCTGCCATAAAGCCTTTTTACATCACCAAAAATTTCTATGAAAAATGTTTAGACTTATAATCATTTAATTTCTTTCCAAAATGAAGTAAACACATAAAATAAAATTATTGTAAAATAAGTTTATATTCTCAAAGTGTCATAAAAAATAAAATTTACAAGTTTATTCTAGACAGCAAGATCAATTGTTCCCTCAAAAGGCCTCACAACATCAAAAATATCATTAAAAAAACACAATTATAATAATTTCCTATGGCAAAAAATGTAATTCACTATTATAAATTCAAAATATATAAAACACCTGATTAAAAAAATAAAGTTTAAAATTAAAAAATGAGATAATTAAATAATAAATATTTTATAGATGATGATGATAATAATAATAATAATAATAATAATAATAATAATAATAATAATAATAATAATAATAATAATAATAATAATAATAATAATAATAATAATAATAATAATAATAATAATAATAATAAAGTACTAAAATATGAATATACTATATCATAAAAATATTTCCATTGCTGCAATTTTTGTTTTTAAAAAGCACAATTTCTCAATTTACAGTTCATTATTTTGAATCTTACTTAGACCAAGAACATTTTCTGAATCATAATTCATTAAATTAAAATAAAGCATGTAGAAAAAGTATGTTTTAAAAATTTGAGTACTAGTAATAATTATAAGTTGGATTATTTTCACCATATAATATTAATTGTTAAAGGTCTTAAACTTTTCAAATACATTCAACTATTTATAACAGCAGACCGATTATAATATAACACAATTTTTTGAATACTATTATTTTTGTCTTTTCTGTGCATTATTTCACCAATTGGATGTATTTGGAGGATCGAAATAAAGTTTGAATTTTTCTAAAGACATTTAGAAAATACATTTAATTCAATATTTTTAGAAAGAATTCATAAAGTTAAAAAAAATATAATAGTCATAGTAATAGTAATAGCTAAAATTAAAAGAAGCTCAATTATATGAAATAATAAAAAAAATATAGAATCAATATAAATTCAGTTAGAGATAATATATAAATCAAAAATAATACTGACATACTATCAGATATTATAATATTCATGATCAGTAAAATAATAAATTAGCAAATTTCATACATTATTAAAAATATCTATAGTAAAACCAGTTTTCAAGTCTGGGATAAAAATATTTTTTTAAATTCAATATATAAATATATAAAAGTGCTAAAACACATGTACACACAAAGCTGAAGACAAAGAAATCTTAATATAGATAGATAAAACTAAATATACGTATCTATGTGGCTAAGTGCTTTTGAGGAACATGGTCCTCATATTCATAGCCATCTTTAAAAGTGATGCAAATTTATGCAAATGAAGTAGTTAAGCATTCCATTTCCTGGACATCTTATAACAAGAATCTTTTCTGTTTATAGAGTAGTTATCTTTAGCGATAAAGTGTGCTTTCCTTCATCTTTCTCTTAAGATCATGTCATTCTCTGCAACCAACCACTGAGTCTTTAAAATGGCAATCATGGCTCACTTTGGAAAGGTTTTATTGCAAAGAGGTCTGACAGTGGAAGAAATGAACCCATTCCTACCCATCTAGTTATTAAAGCTGGAGAGTCCCTGAAGTTGCAATCTCTTGATATGTTGATCCAATTTAGCCATGTAGTCATGGGTTTCCATAAGTATGAACCCATTGTCTCTATCCCCCTATATACATGTGACATCTGCATCTATAAAAAATCGTCTGGTTTTAGTCATTTTACCCCATAGGTATGTGTGTGTTTATACAAAGACCTATGTTGTAGTATATTAACTACCTCAGTAATAGTTATCTTTGTCTGGTTCATTGGCCAGACCAGCTTCTGTATCAGCAATAAGCTCCATGTTGGGATGTCCCCAGCCACCTACAATGCATCGTGGGCTTCTGCATAAAATGTTACACACCTCCTGCAGCAGTGCGAGATTCATGAAGGCAGTGGCCCTGGAGGTGGACACTTTGCTGACAAGCCAAAAATGCAAGTTTTTCACCAAACCTGTGCTTAAGGGAAATATTGATTCTATTACATTTGTGTTGTATAAATGCATTAATTGGAAAGTGGGCTAAAATTCTATTATGCCTCTTGATTAGTTTATACACTGCTTTGTGGCTTCCCTTCATAACTAAGTTAAGTTAAAGCAGTTTCTTGTCATGTTGTTGCAGTTGTAAATAACTTTGTTGAGGTTAAAGCTGTAGAATTTCAGGAATACTTTAACTTCTCTGCATTTTATTAAAAAATCAATTCTCTGTTGCAATTTGCATACAGAGAGACAAATGCTTAGAGCTTGCTTGTCCATAATGACTTGCTCCCTACATCGTTAATTATTTGTGGCTAATTATTCTAATATATAAATATATAAAATGTGAATAAAATGTACAAACACACAAAGCTGAAGACAAAGAAATCTTAATATAGATTGATACAAACTAAATAGTGTATCTAAGTATGTGGTTAAGCATTTTCGAGGGCCAAGGTCCTCATATTATAGCCATCTTGTAAATAAATTAGTTAAGAGTGATACAAATTTAAGCAAATGAGGTAGTTAAGTATTCCATTTCTGGGAGATCTTATAACAAGTCTTTTCTGTTTATAGAGTTATTATCTTTAGCGATAAAGTAAGCTTCCTTTATCTTTCTCTTAAGATTGTGTTGCTCTCTGCAAACAATCACTGGATTCTTAGGTTGACAAGTCATGACCAGCTGAGCTACAAGGCTGCATGAAAACTGAACTACAAGAAGTGTCTGTTAGTACTTTATTGTAGGAGTAGGTGTGTTGGGATAGCTGAGTGAACAGAGCCCCTGGTCTCACCATAGTATGATGTTATACAGTGTGTTTCAGGGCAGGCAATATTGTAGACTACCTGAGGTATCAGCGAGGGCAGCAAGCCATCTTTGGCACCATCGATTAGTTTGTTGGAGCTGGAGGGAGGGCATGAAAGCATAAATAATACTTATTATTGAATATCTTATAAAAAAATTTATGCACACTAGGCTGACAAAGGAGTAGAAGCCCCTGTTTTCCCATGCCAGTGGCATAAGTCATTTATCCTGGAGTTGTCAACCAAATTAGGACTAAAACCAACCTTTATTAAGTCATTTCTATATCACATTAGATTAGCCTTTTTTCTGCCCTGAACCTACAAAGATGCATATTTGCACAGAGAAAGGGAGAAAAGCTGGAGTTTGTCATTAGTTGGTGAATTGGAGAGGAGATGAGAATGGCTCCCAACATCAAGGGCCATGATGAGCACCTATAATTAAGATGTGTGTCTTCTCATTGAACATGCATGCATTTCCAGATATTTGACCCATTTGCAACTGTATTCATGTTCTATGTTGATTAAACTAATTTATTTACAGATGGCTATGAATATAAAAGTGCTTAGAAACATACTTAGATACATATAATTAGTTTGTATCAATCTATATTAAGATTTCTTTGTTTTCAGCTTTGTGTGTTGATGAGTTTTGGCACATTTTATATATTTATACATTGGAATAATTAGCCACAAAGTCTAAACTTTTTGCTCATTTCAATTTTTTTAATTGTAGAGCCATATCTATTCTTCCTTCATTTGCTAAAATAATAAAATTTATATTCATAAAATTATCAAAAAAATTTGAATAAAAGTAATTTTTTTAATAAAAACTAATATAGATTTATAAAAGGAAAAAATACCACTATTTTATTGGAGAAATTTGTGGATAATATTAGCAGTGAATTAAATGGAAAAAATATATATAATTTCCTTAAATTTTTATAAAGCATTTGATGTATTGAACATATTTAGTTTAGAAAATTGTGGAATTGGAGAAAAATTGTTTACATTATTCAAAAATTATTCAAATAACAGATATATTGCATCAAAAATATCAAATATATTGAATAATGAGCAAAAAATATTTATGAAGATCAAAACTCATTATACGTATTGCCACACACAGCAAGGTAGAATAATCAATGGATGCCAGAAGGCTTGTGCATAAAATCCCCATTTAGTGCCTACTCATCCAATATCCTCAGACTAGTTTCTGGCTTGTGGCACAAGCCTTCTGGCATCCATTGATTACTCTAGCTTGCTGTGTGTGGCAATACGTATAGTGAGTTTGCCTGTTTTATCATCAGTTATACACAAGCATAAGAGGTGGTGGCCATGTGATGTTTATTGGCTGAAAACCAATCCTACCTAATAGGATAGTGGTGGCTATGGTCATTAAAAAAACCAAAGACACCAAAATGTATGGGTACTGAACTGGGTTCAGACCCATATGACTATATAAGCTAATGGGCTTGGATTGAAAACATTATGGTGTTTTCAGTTTAAGACTCATAGTTTTGTAGTTAAATGGAGATAAAAGGTGGTTGCTGGAGGGTTGCATTAGATCCTAAGATCTAAATGCAGTGCTCTCAGATCCAAGGCTCCTCACTGATGAAGGCCACAAGCCAGAAACTAGTCTGGAGATATTGGATGAGTAGGCACTAGATGGGGATTTTATGCACAAGCCTTCTAGCATCTATTGATTACTCTAACTTGCTGTGTGTGGCAATATGTATAGTAAGTTTTGCCGGTTTTAACAAGTTATACACAAGCATAAGAGATGATGGTCATACGATATGTATGAAGTTCCTCAAGGTTATGCATAAAGGGAAACATTGTCATTTTTATAAATGACTTAGAAAATATTAATATTGATGGATCAATATATTAATAAGAAGACCATAATGTTATTGTAAATGAAAATAACAATGCTAATATTGTAATTAGAAAATATCATGAGAACTTGAATAAAATTCTCCTTTGGTACTCTGATAAAGAAATTTATAGTAAAAAAGGAAAAAACAAAATGTATGTTGATATGTTTTCCTTACATGAACTACAAAAATAATGATATGTAATTACATTCACATGATTATATATATATATATATATATATATATAATCATGTATATATATATATATATATATATATATAATACACTATGCAATGATAATAAATGTAGAAAAGTATATCAAGTAAAATATATTAAACATCTTAGAGTAATACCATATTAATATTGTAATAAATAAATATTTTATGATCATGATTTACAAATCAAAGGCATATTTTCCTTAAATATTATTATTATTGTATATAACTTTTTGTGTAAATCATTACTTCATGGTCTTTCTAGCTATTCTACTATTAATAGACTAATATTATTGCAAAAAAGAATAATTAATCTAATAAAAGAAAATTATATATATAAATTGCTAAAAAAAAAAAAATTATTTTTTCATGAACTTCTTGAATATGTAATTATAGAGAAAGAAAAAATTTAATAATACTTTCAAAAAACCTCATATAAAATAATTGAAAATAAATTTAATAAAAATGGATTCATGTATACTTGCAAAATATTATAATAAATATGGAACTAGATTAAAAAAATCATTATGTTCCTAAATTATTTAATAATTTTCCTACTGAATTAAAAAATGTAGAACATTATAAGAAAATAAAAAAATCATTTTAAAAAGTATATTAAAGAAAAAAAATAGTGACTTGTATAAACAACATTATATAAGTATATAATATGATGCAATTAATATTTTAGTATGTATAAATGATATACAGTATTACTAAAATGAAACTGTTTTACTGTTATGATTTAAAATCAAAGAAATTGTAAATATATAAAATATAAATTGTAATTTTTCCTACATAAAAGCACAACCTAATAGGAGAAAAATGATATGTTATATAAATATACTTAAGGTGTTAAACAAATCCGTAAATTGTGGAAATATACCATCATCACAAACTTTCAAACAAATACATTATTTTAATATAACTTCATGTTCAATTACCAAAGTTGGGGTTTTTTTTTGCAATGCTGTTTTTTTTTTAAAGCGGCATTTCATGACTTTATTTATTTATTTGTATTTATATATTGGACTATTTCCATAATCTAATATAAGTATCGAATGGTTTTAGAAAAATTTAACTTTATTTAAACATTCCAACTACATTCAACTGTTACTGTGTGATATTACTAGCAGTTGAATGTGTTTGGAATATTTAAATAAAGTTAAATTTTTCTAAAGACATTCAATACTTATATTAGATGGTAGAAATAGTCCAATATATAAATACAACTAAAATACCATTATCACAAACCTTTAGGAAAACATTATTTATTTATTATTAAAAAGAGGTTGCCTTGACAACAGTTTGAAATTGTTAATTGTTTTTGGGATTGTCTAGGTGTCTGACTGATTTCTAATGATTATTTAAATATATTGTAATTAAACAAAAATTAAATAAAGAAATGCAATGTACAGTAAATTGTTGTAGTTTTAATAACATGTTTTAAATCTTTTTTATTGGCAATATTGTTAGGTGTAAAATAACATATTTTGCCTTACGGTATTTAACAATTCTATAAATACAAAAGCACTAATTAAAAATTAGTCAAATAAAAAATGTTTTTTAAGTAATGTCTATATTTTAAATTTTATTATTAATACACTTTTGTTATTATATATTATCAAAGTTTGTATTGAATGAAATTTATAAAAAGAAATTGCTGATATTTTTTTGTCATCAGTGATGAAAGCTGCCATTATTTTGGATATGACAGGAACAAATTCATTTCAGTTTTATTTAAAGTGCCAAACAACAACCAATGGTCAATTACAGAATAGACATTAAAATAATAATTATAGAAAAACCTTATCATTGATCAAAATGATGTACAGGCATGGAGAAAAAAAATAAATTGGGGAAGAAACCCATAAAAGTGTCAGAAACAGAATCATTCTCCAGAGTCTTATATTCTACACTGATTAAACCATGCAAGTAAATAATATTTTCAACTTCTAAATTTTTTTAAGTGAAAAGAATTTAATTGATGATGACAAAATTTTAGTCTTGGCTTTAATTAGCATTTAAAATTTTTTTTAATGATTGAATGAATGAATATATTTTAACTAATGTTTAAACTTTAAAATTTTTTTAACACATTTTGTTACTATATATAATCAAAGTATATTTTTTGTTATTTACTGTAGAGAATAAAAGAAGTGATTTTTTGCTTTTTTTTACCCTTTATAAGGAAAGTCTTATTTATCTTGGATATGTCGTAACTAAATTACTATGTAAAGATACTGGATAAAAATGAGGTAAATATGATAATCATATTTTAATTCTATGATCAAAACAGAATTATTGTATGTAATTCATATTTTGTATTGTTCTGTGCTTTTGGTGTCAATTTCATTTTGTGCTAGCTTCCAATAATGTTTTCTTCATGACATCACTATCCTGTAATGTCATCACTCTTACAAAATGGCTATCATTAAAAAAATTGTAGACTGTTGTTAAACAAAAGATTCATTTTTAAGACTATTACAGTGAATAATTGATTGTCAATTAAATAATGAGTACAAACTGAAGATGATTGCTATGGGAATCTTCGTATAAAGGTTTGTTATATAAGAGGTGAAAAATATTTATGAATCCAAATGTTTCTGGAATCATATAACTCATAACAAAAACAAAAAATAAAGAGTGAAATTCTTGGACATTTCATAAAATGGATGACGATATGTAGAATAAAAAAAAGAAGTTATTATTGTGAGAATTTATTTAAATAATGGTATATTATTTTATATAGCGCTATGTTTTTTATGTAATAGTGATATTAGCAATTAAGCCAATGAACATGCACTTTAAAGATAAATTATAAATAAATACTCTCGATTTTTCCAGACACAAGATATAGTATTTTAGAACGAATGGAATGAATCACCCATTCTTTCGACTCAAACGTTTTTATGTATGGGCAAATCTTAAGCCTGTGGAAATGAGAGGTGAAGGTGTTAAACGATCACTTTAAATTATATTATGTTTGAAGGAATGACACTTGCAAAATCTTTACAATTTACTACTGTACACATCATTCTTTAGTTGAAATTAAACATATATAATGAGATATTATTTTATATAACGGTATGTTTTTTATGTAATAGTGATTAAGGAGAGAGGTTTTTGTTTTTTTTTTTACATTAGTGTATAAAAATATTACAATAGATGTCAAGTTAAATAAGATTTTGGATAATTTGAATAACTGCTTAATTAATTCTTTCTGCCAATAATAATTTTTAATTAAACAAATAGTAAATATTCATCATCCCTTTGGAAAGGATCACAATTCATCTAACCCACCCAACCAGATAATGGGGGGGAGGGGGCATTTGTCAAATAATTTTTTATTTGGATGTAAGAATATTATTCAAATTATTTTTTAGAAATCAATTAAAAAAACTATATCCAAAAAAAAATTAACTCAAATTATATTTATTAATAAAAATAATTAAAACATATAACTAACAAATTAAGACAATATAAACATCCAGTTTTGAGGCAGGACTTTAAAAACATGTACAAACTTAGTCCTCAATCATAATACTCTTTTAAGACTTAATTAAATATAATCCAAATCAATAAAATTAAATCATATCCATTAACATAATAATTAATTTGGGTTAAGGGTTATCAATCGTTACAATAAACATTATGTTGATGAAAACATTCATTCATCTTTTATTATGCAAGTAATTTTTCTAACTGGATACTCAATTTTTAAAGTAAATAAATAATTATAATAGTATTCTATCAATGGCATATGAACAGTTAGCTTCATGACAATGTTTTCTTTCAATATTTATTTAATATGGAGAGATTAAAATTCACTCCTCTTATATGATTTTATGCTTACAGTCAACATTTATTATTCCCTCATTTATTTATTTTTTATAATATTAACACTTATTACAGGATGTTCATTCACCCATTAATCTGCAATTAATATTTTATATTCATGTGTATATGTTGTGTATACCATCTTGTAATAACACTGAAACAACACAAAACTTTAACTTCCATAATATTTTTCTTTTCCACAATGTTGATGAAATTCGTTATAACTTTCTAAATAAAATTAAATACACTGAGTAACAATAGTCAAATATTTAAATAAATATTAGAATAGATTGAATTGTGTGCTAACACACAATTAAAAAGAAGTTTTTCTTTTCCAGTTAAAGTAAAAAAAAATAAGGTTAAGCACTTTCAAGAGTTACAACATTCTCATATTCTTGAAAGCACTCAACCTTATTTTATTACTTTAACTAGAAAAAAAAACTTCTCTTCAGCTGCTGGACTAGTGCATGATTTAATCTATTACTTCCATTAAAGCTTAGTATAAACCTCATATTTGTAAATATTAAAAATAGAGTTTCTCTTTCAAATTGAGTCATAGTGATATATTGTAGGTTAGCCTTTTCAACTTTAAGAAAGGAGCAAAATTGGTGCACGTTAAAAGCAAATCTTGAGTGTGACTTTTTGTCAATAATGAATATTCTTACCTATTGATGCCATTTTTTTAAATCCTTAATAATGCCTTTAATCTTTTTCAGTACTTTTTTGAGCATATTTACATTTTTCTGGAGTATAAAATCTACTGTTTTCAAGATGTTTTATGGCTGAAAAATTCATAAGTTCAAGCTATGAAAGTTATGAACTAGAAAAGCAATCAGCGGACCTTGAGCTCCAAATTCTGTCTTTATCAATGCATTAAATC
Source organism: Epiperipatus broadwayi (assembly GCA_028023455.1). Classification (NCBI taxonomy): domain Eukaryota; kingdom Metazoa; phylum Onychophora; class Udeonychophora; order Euonychophora; family Peripatidae; genus Epiperipatus; species Epiperipatus broadwayi. The sequence continues at coordinate 693,557 of JAQFVV010006558.1, read as the reverse complement.
ATAAAGGGATATGTGGACATATGAAGTTATAGATTTTTTGTACTCGTATTTTTCCTGTTTCTGGAGGTTCTACCCTATTGTTTAAAGTCATGTATGAGCGCTTCTGCATAACTTGCTTAATTCATAATTATATTAGGCTAATAACTTTTCTATTAAAATTTAATACAATTTTACTTAAAAATAATTTTATTTTGGTATACTTTGTTCTAAATGTAATGATTTGGAATTAGTCTCTTGTTGTTACCTGATTTTTGCACAGAGCAGATGTCTCATGAGACACACTGCCTCAAAAAGATTTGCCTATGCCTTGTTTAAGCAATTATACAATTTATAAAATGTGCCTTCAAGCTAATTTAGCTTAGTTGTTCAAAATACTGGGTCAAAAAATAAAGATTCCTGATTCAATTCCTAGCTTAAAAAAATTCTTTATGTGGATGGATATGTGATCAATTGGCCAATTTAGTGCATGAATGCCATTTTATTTCTTGAGCAATTAATCCAAGCAAATCACAAAGTTAAAGATGTAAAACCTACATTGAGATTTTAAAATTAAGACTCAATTTATTAATGCTAATAAGATATGCTGCTTTTCTCAAGAGTGATGAGCAAAGTCTACATCAGTGGTAGTCAACCTGATTCCTACTGCCCACTAATGGGTATTCCAGTCTTCATGGTGGACGGTAGAGGTTTTGTCCAATGCTGAAGCACTTTCATTTTTTAAAATTTAATTTCACTTTTTAAAAAATTTTCATAGCATTCTTTATAAACATTTTCATTAGGTTTTCATAAAGTTCCCCATGACAATTTAAATTTCTGAAAATATACTATTTGTATATCTCATGCATAAGTTTAGTTCATGTTATCTAAGTGAAACTAAATGGAGCTATAGTGTGACTGCTATCAAAAGAGCCTTGTCCCAGAATAGTTCATGTACCTTCCCCTCCCCCCAAACCCAATCCATGATGTGTGAGAAGCATGCACAGTTGATGATTTATGGCACAGGTTCTTTTGTTTTCAGTCACTTGATCAGTACACAGTTAGATTTGTGAGACTGAGCATGTGCCTTTTTAATAAAATATTATGCATATTATGAGCCCATGTCTCAAAAAAAAATACACTCATGGCTATTTACCAGAGTATCTAAAGGTGGGTTTCATAGAATCTAATGTAAATAAACAACACCCAATGTGTTTATTGTGTCATAAAACCTTATCACATGGGACAATGATGCCAAGTCAATTATGAGAACATCTTGCTACAAAACAACCAAATGATAAGGACAAGCCATTGAATATTTTCAGGAAATATATAAAAAATTACAAAATCATTCAACAATCATTGCATCATTTATGAAACAACACATGGCGAATGAACATGGATTAATTGCCTCATCGCATTTTATAATTAATTGCAAAAAGTGATAAAAGCTATAATATTAGAGAAACTAATAATACCCCCTATAAAAGAATTTATCACAACAGTAATACATCAATATACCTGAAATTTTTTAAATATTGCCTTTAAGTGATAGCACAGTAAAGTGATAAATTGAAGAAATGGTAGTTAGTGTTGAAAAAAAACTTATTATTTTCCAAAGCTCTTCATTTTCCATGCAATTGGGTGAGTCTACCATTGAAAATAAAATGCTTTATTGATGGTATATGTGTGTTATTTTGATGAAAACAATACATTATGAAAAGAAATGCTATTTGCAATAAATCTCATTACAGATACAAAAGGATTATCTATATTCAATACTGTGAAATCATACTATACAAAAAATAATATTACTTTGAATAATATTATTGCATGCACTGCTGATCGAGAACCATCAATGGTAGACCACTATCATGGATTTGTTGCTTATTTGAAGAAAGAAGTGCCACATATTTTACGTATTCATTATGTGATGCACAGACAACATCTTGTAGAAAAACATATAAGTACAAATCTCCATTCATCATTAACTATAATAATTCAAGCCGCAAACAAGATTAAATCCAATGCAAAAAATGATAGAATGTTTTGACAGCTTTGTCAGGACAACAATGAAGATTTTAATACCTTATTTTTGCACACAGAAGTTCAGTGGCTGTCAAAGAGCACCTCTTTGGTTTGTTTTGTAGCATTATATGCTAATCTCATACAATTTTTTGAAAGTAATTATGAGACCAATCTGTGTCAACAGTTAAAAACAGTAAAGAATGATTTTTATTTGGCAGATATTTTCAAGATATTTAATGTTGTCAATTTGCAGCTTCAAGAGCTAATAAAACTCTTATAGGGTTGCAAAGTATTGTATCATTATTTACTGACAAACTTGAACTACTTCGTTATAATTTATTGAAGAGAGAATTTCAAGTTTCCTGAATTATCCTCTATAAAAGATGATGCAACTCCAGAGGATATTGACAGATTCAGTAGCCACCTCAACGAACTTAAATTGGATATGGAAAAATGATTTGAAGATATTTTGAAATTGAAGGTGTATGTCTGGATGAAAAATCCTTTTATTGCAAATATTAAAGAGGCTGCTACAACTTGCCAAGAAGAACTGTTAGAAATAAGATATGATGAACAAAATAAACATAAATTCGATAGTGATGAAAACCTATGGCAAAATAATAAAAAAAAGGCCTGTTTTATATGAAAAATAATATTCGGTTATTAATATCTTTCCCTACCTCATATTTTGTGGAATCAGGCTTTAGTTATGTTAACCATATTATGACCAAAGAAAGAAACCGCCTGAATATTTCTGGAAGAGAGGACCTTCACTTGTTCCTTACAAAAATTGAACCAGATATCCAGTATTTAGTTTCGCAGCATCAGCCTCAGGGATCTCATTAATAATTTAATTAATTAAACGTAATTTCATCAGACTTGATGCTTCTGTGTATACAAAGTATAAATAAAAATCGATTTATTCTGCTTAACTTAGCGAAAGTAATTATTATCATATACTTTAGCTTGCTGTAACTGTGCTTTATAAATTTTATAAAGTAAAGTTACTTCCATACTTTATACATCACCATTACTATATAGGGTATATGAGCACAGACTTTCACAGGACCCACCACTCTCCACACTATCTAATAACACTGATACACTCAAGCACATATATGCTGAAAAGATAAATAATCACCAATATCCGTATTTCATGCTAAACCAGCAATCATCGGTTGGTCCAGATTATCATCTCCCACACATATATATTATAAGTGCTCAGATATATATATTAAGATAGACAATCTTCATACTTTAATGGACAGGTTCCAATCTACTACACACTCCAACTCTTCAACCGTCCATCCAATTGAAAATCTGATGACGGAATGCTCGAAGGCCACCCTTCTTGTCACACCCATGTTGACCTAAGGTCAATCTGAACCCCACATGTACAGGACATAATCCATTATTGGTGATTATTTATCTTTTCAGCATATATGTGCTTAGTGTTATTAGATAGAGTGGAGAGTGGTGGGTCGTGTGAAAGTCTGTGCTCATATACCCTATATATTACATATATAGACACATGTATATAATAAGCCTGTGTTTCAGTTAAATCACCATTACTGTGGAACCGGGGGGGGGGGGAGATTTTACCACTAACAGAAATACAAAAATGGGTGGTGGGTATAAAAAGATTGACTACTCCTGTTCTACATCATTACAATTTATCACACATTCAGAGTTAAAATATAGTGATGAAATTATGATTAAAACTAAATCAAAGCTAATAAGATAAAAAGAGAGATAATTGAATTTTTTTATAAATATTGTATATTATACAATATATATATATATCAATTCTTTTTTCTTTCCGATCTATTTTTTAAAATTATCTTATGATTGCAGAGAATTAATAAAACTTTTGACAGTTTTATTTTTGATTCTTGTCAAAAACAATGAGAAAATAAAATTCTTTTTTATACGCTCCCTAAAAAGGAAAAAGTAATTAGATAATAGAATCAATTCAATGATTAAGATTAATTTTAATTAAAAAAATAATATAATCTGGAAATTTCATTTAACTCAGGGTGGCTAATGATCTTAAGAGCGGAACATGCAAATACTAATAGCCTTTTGATTTATGCTTTTATGCTTAACTAGTAGGGCTAAATATTTTTCCATCCAACAATATAACTATTTATTTATATATAAAAACCAACCACATCCAATCCATAAAACAATAATCAATAGATAGATATCTGATTATTCTTAGTTATAATGGATTGTTTAGTCAGTTGAGTAAAATAAAAAATAATTAATAATATGGTGCAGCCTTCTCTATTGTTGGAATAGTTATTATATTCCTGAGTTCTAAACTTTTGATTATCTTTATCGTTATATATAAGCTGAGATAATCAAGATTAACTGAATAAAAACAAGATGCTTGAATGCAATAAAAAATAAACTTAAGTAAAACTCATAACTCTAAAATATATGGAAGTGTATCTTCATATAATAAATGGTTAAACATTATCATCATTGGTTACTTATCACTAAAAGGCACATCTACCTCTTGCTCTAATCCCTAAATACATCAAGATAATCACTGCCTTAAGATGATCAGTCAGTTTCTTTTATCTCTTTCTTTCTTACAACCTCTACAATCTTTCTTGTTTTTTTTTATGCATCTAAGTATATATCCAATCTAATTCCTCTTCATACTTTCTTCAGTAATCATCTTGTTAGCACTTTTATATTATTTTGCCTGTCTGAAAATATACATTAGTGAAATTAGTTGCTCCAATAAAAATTGATTAAATGAGTGCCAAACAATGGTAAGAGAAAAGAAAACCATACCAATGAATAAATGTTTGATTGGAAAAATACAAAAAAAGGAAACAGAGAAAAAAAATAAAATAAAATAAAATTTAAAGAAGCTGTTTATGTAATAGTAATAATGAAATCCCTAAGTTAACCCAATGTGGCAATACATAATATTTAAAAATTACTTATTAGTCTTGCCTTTAAAAGAAAAAAAAAATGGAGAAAGGAAAGTCATTCATAAATAGATATCTTAAATTTCTACTGGCTGTTACTTTTGGAAAATTACCCTAGTTGATTAGGGCATTATTTTAAATTTCAGTATTTCACAAATCTAAAAGTTCCTGGTTCAATCTTCATCTAGAATTATTATTGATCACCCATCAAGATTTGAAAAAGAAAAAAATACTAATCAAAACTATGTGCTTTAGACAAACTTATATGTTACTTATTACCACAATTAAATATATTTAAAAAGATATAAATAAAATATGAATTTTTCTAAAAAAAAATTTAGCAATTCAACTAGGTATCATAAATAACCCCACATATAACTACAAATTCTATATTACTACTATATTATCTTTTCAAGTTATCTTTTCTACTCTTCTTTGCCATATCACTTTTCTCAATTATCCAGATTTCTGTACAGTATAAACCAATATTTCAAATAGAACATTTAACAAGCTTTTTTCTTAAATCTAATTTCAATAAACCAAAAAATAACTTCCTATTTGTATAAAATGCCTGAGTTATCTTTGCAATTCATATCACTTATAATGGTCAGGGTGGATCATGAGTCTCACTGTACCTGCCATACAGGGCGCCACCAGGCTATTGAAACCTGGAAAATTTATATAGTAGGCAGATACGCGCTCTTAAAGATCCAACTTCTACATATATATTTTATTACAACCATCAGCCCTAGTCACTAGTTCATGGAGTAGCAGAGGTTTAAAACATATTTTTAATAAAGATTAAAAAAAAAAAACTAGATCACTGCCAGTACTAATAACACAAAAGATTTTATTCATGTATATATAGGTGACAACACACAAACTTGAAAAATAATTACTATAAAAAAATTGTTTTATGTTTCATTGTTATTATTATTATTTTAACTTTAATTTTTAATCTTAGAATGTTGAGCATAGACAGGCCACCTAGACGATGCACTTAAAAGATTTTCAAAACATTTGACTCCAGGCTAAGAATCCGCAGTCACACTAACACTCACTTCCCGTATATCCACAACCAATGCAATGTGAACATGTTAGCATAGAACCATGCTGACAGGAATGGGCATCTGACAGTGTGATATTATTTGAAGAACATGACCTTCATCCAGTACAGGAATGTATGTCTGTCTGGTGAAGGAAACATGCATATAAAATAATAAAGAGAAAACGCTATGTATGGATGGGAGAGCAGTCTATCTTACTGACTTATAGTCCCTATCCATAGAGCTGAAAGGGGTCAATGTCCTAGGGAGTACTCCACGTCCATTTCAACACCATGACTACCTCTTTGGGGTCATGCATTCAGTTGGGCACATTGCCCTGTGTGCTAGCACACTTCACATTACATTGATATAAACATCCATATATCCCTCCACCAGCATTGACACAACTATGAAACAAATAGTCCAAAATCAAACTCCTTTGAACTAGCATATATTTAAATGAATGAGTCTAAGCAGCCATCTATGCTCAACTTAAATTTAAGTCAATTTAATAATTTACTTTATTAAAAAAAATATTTAATTTAGAGTATTTAACTTATTTTAAAATTACACATTATATTCAACTTATTTTTATATCAAATAATAGATTTGATGTAATTTTTTTCAAAATCTAATAATGCACAAATAATGATACGTGTTTGATTTTATCTTTAAATTCATTTGCAATTGCAAACTCCTGCCCTATTACAAACAGACCTTATACTAAGCATAAATAAAAAAATATAGTACATTTTTTTTAAAAAGATTACATTTAAACTTTAGATAAGACTTTTAAAATTGCCAAGTTTATAAAAAATAAAGTTCAGGTTTGATCAGGAGAGAAAGTCTATAGTTCATATTTAAAGGAAAATAAAAGTTTGAAGATTTTAAATTAAAGAGAGGTTATATTTCATTTTTATCACTTATAATTTATACTTTCCTTTCTCCAGGCTTGTTCCTTCATGATGAAGATCTGAGTTTATGCAAGGGCCATTTCTTGCAGATGATGTCAATTTATAAAGCTTTACGATGATTTCTGAAGATGTTACCAGTGGTTCGATCCTGGGATCCATGGAGATGAAAGCTGCCTTCAGCCAGCTGAACCGAAGGAAACGCGATGAAACATTACATTTTTGGTAATGGCGACAATAACTTTTTTAAATTTTATTACTTTTCAGCAACAACAAACGAATTCAAAATTCTAATTTTCTAATTGATTATTTCTTTTGAATTTTTCCTTTTATAATCCTGAAGCATCTTATCTAAGAATGCATGGATCCATTTGACATATTTCATACATGTATTTCATTGGTCAATTGGGTTTGTGGCTAAGTAGATTTTTCCACTGTGGTCTGTGTATATCTCTTGGACGGGAAAAGTAAGTCTTTTGTTTCTATCTCTCGACTCTTATCTATTTCGCAGTAATCTTTTTAATGGTCATTTTGCCCTAAGGACCTGTTTGTAATTTTATTTTTAAGATTAAAAGGTTTTTTATTCTATTTATTTAAGATTAGAATCTTTGCTTCGATTCTAAAAAAATTTTTAAACTTATTTTATTTCAATATTTAACTGAAACTTATTAATAAATTAATAATTCATTATTTGTGCATTTTGAACATCTGTGCTTTTAATTCAGTATTAGATATTTACAAAAAAAATTTTAAGTACTAAAATCTAAATGTAATGCATATATATATCCTGTTACACACTATTTTCATTATTAATTAACCAACTTCCCAAATATTTAAAAGAATTAACCTAATCTACATACTCATGTCCAATATATGCTTTTAATTTTTTCTTCTTGGTACTTATTTTCATTGTTCTAATTTTATATGTGATAATATTCATTCCAAACTTTCCATAATAATATTTTGTTATGATAAGCCTTACTATCTCCAACACATGAATATCATCGCCAAATGGGATACAATGTTCTCTTCTATTACAATGCTAATTCCATCTATTATTAAACAACATCTATTAAGCAATTCATCTAAATGTGGCTGCAGTATCTTATATTTTCTTTCTATATCTAACCCAATGGCTCTCAGCCTTCCTAATGCCGTGACCCTTTGATACAGTTTCTTATGTTGTGGTAACCCTCAACCTGTATTTTTGCTACTGTTATGAATCGAAAATATGTGTTTTCCAATGGTTAGATGAACCCTGTGAAAGGGTTGTTCGACCTCAAAGGGGTCATGACCCACAGGTCAAGAACCACTGATCTAACCCATCTATAGAGTATCATTTAATCTTATAAAAGTTAAAATTCACAAATTTCCTAATAAATATTTCTCCTTTCAATTTATTTAACTTTCAATTTGTTTGTTTTTTTGTGCTGCCTTTATGTTAAATCTTGTAACTCAATTTTCACCCATTTCTTTATTTGCCATCTAGTCGAAATTTTGCATATATATGTATTCCCAATGGCAACACGTTTTTTTTTTTTGTTTTTTTTTTAGAGTTTACAAATAATTTTATCAAAAAGAAAAGTGATAAATTTAAATTTTTAAATATATATATGACTGCCATCTAAAAGTATTATCATAGTAAATAAATTATAAGGAACAATTATTAAAATAAAATACAACTCAGTAATCTACATAGCAAAGTTATCATTTCCTAAACAAAATGATAATTAAAAATAAATCACTGAGAAAAAAATAATTGTAATGTTAATCTTTTAACAAAGATAACTTACATTAGGATTTTTTTTTCCACCCACACAATTACAAAGAATAATTTTGTTTAAAATAAATTATATATAAATTCTTTACAAAAATATAAACTTTGGTTGAAACTATAATTTCATCAATATCATTATATTATAAAGAGAAAGGCTTTAGTCTTTTCCACAGATACTTTAAAAGTTTATAATAGCCAAACGATGTAGTGTTTTTTTTACTATAGAGAGAAGGAACTCTCAAACCTCAACACCAGATAGGGGCTTTATAAAGATAAGTCAAAAAACTATATTGTTTGGCTATTATAAACTTTTTAGAGCACCTATGGAAAAGGTTAAAGCCTTTCTCTTTATAATTCCATACTGCTTTGTGTTTGATAAATAATGAGAACATTACAATGTCATTATAATATCATTCAATTTGGCTTAATGTAACTTTTAAAATACTTAGCTAAGCTGGAATAAAAAATATGCCATCTTAAGTTTATGAATTATGGGAAGATTATTTAACTTTAAGTTGAACAAATTTTTATTAATTTTATTTAAGTGAACAACAAAGTTTAAACTTATTTACTTTTACATAGATGCAATTAAAGGGTTGCTTTGGAATTAAAAAAAAAAAAGCTTTAAATTGGTCAATAATTTTTTATGTTCCTCTCTGGTTTGTAGAAGTTATAAAATTAAAAAATAGAAAATAATATATATAAAATAATAAACGTTTTATTTACATAAATTGCACTAAAAAGTAAAAAATAATTTTTCTTCAGCTTTATAATCAAAATAAAACATGCAGCTATCATGTTCCAAAACAGCCTAAAAATTTATTTTGATGGCATAATATCAAAAATACTATAAAAACTAAAGAAAGTTTATTTTTTACACTTTGGTGTACTTCTGTGAATAAAATTGTTCCTTTAATTAACCTAATTAAACATGATACTTTAACAGAAACAAAATAAAACGACGTCCGTACGGGCCATTCCTATAACCTAGTAAAATCAGTGGCGGTTTTTAAATATATCGGCGCCTCCAACCCTCTATTGTCTAATATGATATTTGAAAACTCTTCGTTAGGTTAGTTATATAATTCGGCTACAGAGATATGCAGCTCAGACAGAGATCGAATAAAAATAATTATCATTAATAAAATAGATTTAATAAAACCATTTAGAATAAACTAACATTCTCTCTCTATCTAAATACATTCTCTGAGCTATAAGTACTTGCACTGTTCGACAATGATGATGATGATTTTATTTCATTGTTAATATTACTGACTCAATAAAACATTCAGCAATTTGTCAATATGATCTCAATATTTTATTATTATACAATTTAAAAGTTTCCCATCTCTTTACCATGCCACACTTGTAATATTAATCATACTGAATTAATTCTTTCTTTAAGAGCACTTATAATACTGACACTAATCTCAGGGTTCTCTGTTATATTTAACAAAATGCTCGGCAGTATTGTGTTGTCCAATAGAACTGACATTCTGGTTGGCTATAGAAAACATTTAACTTATTTAAATTCCAGGTGTCTTCATCCACATATCAACTATTATAATATTTAGCAACATGATGACCTTATTAAAAAACAACGCATAATTTTGAATAATACTGCCAATTTATAATCCAGAATCTCAGTCGGAATGATGAAAAGACAAGGGTGCTTTTGTGTCCTTCCATCACCCATGACAACACAATAATTAAACTAAGATTTAATACTTAGCAATTCACTTACATGTGTATGGAACAATGTGCAATTAAAACCTACTAGTTTGGGAATAAAGTGATTTTACACATCCATAAAATAAAATGTTTTGGTCTGAAGTTTCAATTCCATAAATAATTCTTATTAAATTAAAAATATAATGAAATATTCTGATCTGCTTAAAATTGTCTATCTAGTGTATTTAATTTGAGATTTCATAAATAATTTTTGGACTCAAGAAATTATTGCAAGTATTATGCAGATACACTTTTATTTAGCACATAAGAAAATGACTCAAAACAGCTTTTAATAAGACTATATTTATTATTAAATTCTAACAATATTCCAATTTATTCTTACAATTTAACAAAAATAATCCCTTAGGATTAACATAATAAACCAAAATTATACACTTTAGTTGATCCCATATGGATAAAATAAAATAATAACTAATAGTAATTAGTCTAAGCTTTTAGACTGGGATTTGAACTACTTCTTCATCTTTGCTGTACATTTATTTAGATAAAATATAACAAAATAAATATTATTGTCGATACACTAACTTATCAGTTTAGTGTATCTTATATGAACGGCTGCTTAACTTTATTCTGACTATTTGTTTTAAAATAAAAATAATTGGATTCTAGGCAATGCGTACAAACGATTATTATCATCGTATCTTTAACTAAATGACAGTTTTATTTAAATAACTTATTATAATTTATGGGTTATTTATCAGAAATTACATTTATTATTTTAATGTTTACCTGAATAACAACTGAAGTTGTTATACACACTGTTTCCTCCGTAGAAGTTATATTGTGAGTGCTACTTAATAATTAATTTGAATTAAACTTAGTATTTGAACCCTCCTTTGGCAAATAAAATTTATAAATCCACAATTTTAAACTTATTTTCTACATTGACTCAGTGTAGATTACCCGCACTATTCGACGACAGTCCAGACATTGATTATATATACTAGCACTCTATTTTTACTAAATGGATCGTGAAGAATTTACCTCCAGTATACCCGTTATCTTGCCATAACTTTTAAATAAAACACAATATTCTACACCTTCCGTGGTGGAATTATCTCTATTTCTCATGAGGAAAAGGGAATAATACCGTAGATACGAAGAGTTAACGACTATCTTAAAATAGTTTGGTGGGTCCTTGCCTCTTACCTGGGCATAATAGGAACACACACCAATATAATCCTCTCATGGGATTTTAATGAACGAAATGAACTAAATACGGTATAAATGCTGATCGTCCTGGCTCTGGGAAGCGATCGCTTGGGTTATAACCATACCCGAATTCTAGATTTATTTATTCCCCTCATGGAAAATAAAGCTTTTGGGGAGATTATTTTCCATCCCACAAATAAATACATACAATTGTTACTAATGTGAATATTAATCATATACTGATGCTATTCGGGGCAAGATAAGCAAATACACTAATTACACAAAATTTATATTCCGGGGTATACTTAAATCAACGTCTGTAATCAATGGATAATACAAAATAAACATAATAATTTTCACCTTTGCCAAAGAAACATTCAACAAGTAATTGGTTATATAGTATTTTGAACTAAATTAAGTGAATGCGTTAATAAAAATGTTAATTGCGGAATTTATTCCCAATTAACATAGTATAAATTTGTTTTAAACTTTAAATAAATAAGATTCTGTATAGCACTTCTCTTTAATTACTTCTGATAATTTTAACTAGATATTTTATCTATTAAGTATCTGAACTTTTATACTTTTACGTATTTAACATATAAATTTATACCCATAATTGCCTATCATAAGTAAACACATTTTATAAAATTATTTTCCATGTCAAATATAAATTTAACCTAGAATAATTAAAAGAACATACCTTTATGATTACAAGGTCATTTAAATACTACTTGAATATACATCTTTTAACCTGTTGATAAAAAAAAATATACATAATTTTTTTCAAATAAAAAATATTACTTAACAAGTGTTTATTATCTTTCTAGAAAAATGTTTTTCCGTTGGCAATTTATTTAGATGAAGAATTTGATCCTTTCGTAGTTCACGAAGTAAAATTTTTGGAAATAAGAAACACATTTATTATTTCATTTTGATAAAAGTTGCTTCTATTCTGGCGCATTTAATAATTAAGCAAAGAAAACATAATAGCGTTGGATATTAATTCTTCTTTGAATTAACTTATATAATTTTGGGATCCAAGAAAGACAATACATAACTTAACATGACGAATATTTTGACGCTTGACGATCACATATATACAATTCTTTTCCTTTTTAATATTGGTGTACCATTTTATTTAGCTAGCTGGTTTAAGAATAAACTAATGCACGACTTTTAGGAAATATTATAATTATAAAGACTGCAGCTGACTTACGTAGATAGAATTTTAAGGACTCTAGTTGAGGTATAATATAACATATTATATTATAAAGTTATAATTAAGTCACTTATATTGGTAATTTTTATTCCTACTCTAGGAATTATAAGTCTTCTTTAATAATGAATTTCCGTAATATGCACGCATACAAAATTTTCAATACTTGCCTTGAGAAAATTTATATTTTCCTTTTAAAAATTATGCAGGTGCATAAGTAAATATCCATTATCATTCATATTATTTCTAGATAATTTTCATTGAATAAATTATATTTTAATGTGAGGAGCTTTCATTATTTTTAAATGCAGACAATGTCAGTTAAAAAGAGCGCGAAATTTTATAGTTAACTTTCCTTAGCTTTTATAATATGTCTTTTAAATTATAAATTTTTCTTTTATACCAAGAAAAAATTATCAAATAAGGTAAAGTTAATAAATAATTGTTTATTTGCTGGAAATTATTTATATTATTTACTTTAAACATAATGACGCTTTCAGTGATTACTGTAGTCAATATGGTCATTTTAAGCTTTAGCACACGATAGTATAATCTTTTAGTATAAAAAACTTTATAATAGGTCGATGGACATAGAAAAGCAGAATATCCTATCAATTAAGATTAGCCAAACATGATATTATCAAACATTTAATGGACTGATATTTATTTCTGCAATAAAAATTATAAAAAAAAAATTTGTTACCGAATTTCAGTACTGACTCCTCCTTGGACTAATAGCAGACTAACTTTTCTCCAGTTTTTGGCGGTCTTGTTTTATTTTAGTGACCTCTTACAGAGAAAAAATCATTTAATTATACATAAACAAAAAGAAAGGAAAAAAAAAAAAACTTATTACAGTTATATTTTGTTCTGTATGGTTTAAATGGATTACAAGGTAATTTGACAAATAATGTAAAATAATAAATACATGTAATTGACACTGTTTATTAGTGGTGTATATTTCTGTATACATTATTGTCTAAAATAATTTAAAAAATAAAATTACCAGAAGCTATGTTGTTATGATAAGACATTCGTTAATCCCCCCCCTCTACCCATCTAAAATCAATTACTGTTTATAATATATGCTTTTATACTATATTGAATTGCTCTTATGGTTAATATTTTTAATTAAATTATTCATGCTCTTTTTCAAAATGACATCAAATTACTAAATTTTTTTAGTTATTTGCTTAAAATACGTTAAAGTGAGTAATAGCCTATTTTATTAATCATTTAATATTATTACTATTTTATTTCTTTATTTTCTAGAAAAAAGATAGCATTGTTTTCCTATGGAAACGATGCTAAATAGACCAAGTGTCAATAACACTAGGTTACAATATATATATCATACTTTTCATTTTCAATATTTTTAATACTATATCAACTACCTTTTTAAAATCAATAAAACAAATATGTATCTCTACAATAATTCTCATCATCTCTAACTTTTCTAAATTCAAATTATTCTTTATATGAAAAAGGGACCTATTAAAAATATCTCTACTAAACAGAATCTTAACTGAATGTGAAATGTTAAGTATTCTAAAATCCTTTCATTTCACAGAAATAGTCTTTTTAATGAAATCATAGGTGCAAATAATGTTATAACATCTATTACTTTTAGAGATACAAATAATATAGGCATTTCCATAGTTGAATTTTTCATAAATAAATCAACAGATTTGGTCAGTGTAAATCTTTAAAAAGACTGATGTACACATATATATAAGAAATCCAAATTAACATTTTGATATAGAGTCTTATTCTTTTTCTTTAGGGTCAGTAAGTCCTTAAGAATTATCTGAATTTTTAAAATAATATGCTAAAGATTTGTTTCATTTTTTTTATTATATTATTGCTTTGACCAATCATAAATAAAACGGTTTAAAACAAACTTTAAAAATATGTCTATTTCTTGGCTAATTTAACAGAGTAAAATTATTAAGATAGAAAAAAACTTGAATTAGGAATTCTTATAATACAGGAACATATTGTGTTTTTTCATATTTGTTTTAAACTGTTGATTTTATTAAAAAAAATCCTACTGATTCTCGTAAATGTAAATGACACTTTTAATATTACTAATATTTTTAAAATGTAGGAAAAAATTGAAAGTGAATAAATGAGTGAAAAACGAGTATCAACGTCATCACTGAAAAAAAAAGAGAGGCTAAAATAGAATTGGGATGAATATATTCCTAAAAGATATTATAATAAATAAATATTTGAAGTCTTAAATGAAAGCCAAAATATTGTAAAAGACCTAGAAAAACATGTGATATGCATGGATGAAATAAGAGAGTTTTCTGGATTAATATGGAAAAAGAAGATATAGATTGGAGCTTCATCATTCAGAGAACTGATAATGGCTGTATCCAGAATCAAAAAACTATGAAGTGAAAATAGATATATTTTATCTTTAATTGATCACCTAACTCTTACAATGATGCATTTTGGAATAACTTGATCGAGCTGCTACGAGTTCAAAAAAATACATCAATGTAAAAATAATAAAATAAATTAATACTTGCAGTCAAAGATCAATTATATTTACCTTCATTTTACATTTCCACAATACTAATATGCAAAATTGAAAAATATAATTTATATATTATGAAAATGCATTTAAAAAGTTCTTTACAACTGTATGTGTGATATAAAAGCTCTTTATGTATATATTAAAAACACTGGATGATATAAACAAAAACATTTTTTGATTCAAAAATAAAAAAAAGTACTTAGTTATTATCAATATATCTCAAACTTCAAAACGATCATATTATTTAAACGCAAATGGATCATGTGATATAAATATATTTTATTTTAATGCAATAGATAAGACATTATAAAAAAAATGAAAATAAATAAATAAATATCAAGTACTTAACCCATGGAATCCATGTTTATATATAAAAAGATTTTTTTTTTAAAAAAAAAAAAGCATATTTGTTAGTTCAAAGTAAGTCATTTGACAATTAACACTTTGTACAAATAATAAATAAATATGAAGATTTACTGTTTTAATATGAACTGAGCATTGATTATATATATATATGTGTGGGAGGTGATAATCTGGACCAATTGATAAGTGCTGGCTTAGCATAAAATATGGATATTGGTGATTATTTATATTTTCTACATGTGTGTGGTCAAGTTTATCAGTTGTACGAGATAGTATAGATAGTTGAAGAGTGCTTGAAAGTCTGAGTTCAAATCCCCTATATTTACAATTAAGCTCCAGGTTTGTGAAGAGTGCCTGGTTTTCAAATATTTACACATGAAGCTTGTATCCTGCCCATCCCTTTTCTATGCATTTAATTGGATAAGGTCCTATACATGAAGGGTCAGAGTGACTTGAGGTCAACATGAGCAGGGCAATAATATTGGCATCAGCGTGGGATTTAAGCTTTCCATTATCAATTTTTCAATGATATGTATGGCTGAAAAGTTGGAGGTTGGAGTAGATTGAAGCCTGTTCATTAAAGTATGAAGATTTGCTACCTTAATATGAACTGAGCACTGATTATATATATATGGGAGATGATAATCTGGACCAACTGATGAGTGCTGGTTTAGCATGAAATACATATACTGATTATTATTTATTTTCTCTACATATGTGTGGTCATGGATATCAGTTGCATGAGATAATGTAGATAGTTGAAAGGTGCTTGAAAGTCTGAGTTCAAAACCCCTATATTTACAATTAAGCTCCAGGTTTGTGAAGAGTGCCTGGTTTTCAAATATTTGTACAAATAATAATAAAATGCTTTAACAATGTGAATTTTATATATTTCAAATATTAAAAACATCTCTTAGTAAAAGTGAAGAAATATAATGACACCTACATTATGGAGACTGTTTCCCCATCCATCAGCAAGTTAGCTAAAACACATTTTGACTCAGTTTTAAGTTTGTTTACAACGTTTTGTTTTTTTTTTAGTAAATGTTAAATGTTTGATTAAAAAAATATTAATAATAAGGAATAAAAAATCTCTAACATACATCCACTACCCATTTCGGAATTGTCACGACATTTCTCAAAAATATATTAGCCATAAGGAGAATGAATAAGACTTCATCAAAATATTGACTGGCCACTTCTGAGAAGAATTTTTTTATATATTTTTTAATACTAGCAACATTCTGATTCATTCTTTTTTGATTTTGAAAAAAATCCTTCTGTGCGCAGAACTTTTAAGCTGTGTGCTTCAAAGTCTATTCATTTTCATTTTGTAACTATGAAAACCATTATATTAACTTGTAGACAATATTACATATAACTTCAACAAGACAAAAAGTTTTTTTTTTTTAAAAAAAAGCTAATTAAAAATCTAATTATCAGTTATATTAATTGAAAATTTCCTTCATCAATTAACTAAAACATACATGCTAAAAAGTAATCAATATAAATTAATTAAACCTCACTATCATGTAACATAAATGGATTTTAATCTGATACCATAGAGCAGAAACATTATTAAAAAAATTGTAAATTTAATAATATGAATGAAACATACACACCCATATTTATATATTCATACCATTTGTCAGGTGATTAAAAAAAGTAAGTTTATTGACTCAAAAAGTTTTCTGGCAATATACCCAAATAATAAAAAAATACTTAGTTGTTATTAATTATTTTAGTAATATTTTATTTATCCTATATTTTAATAAAAACTATGAATAGATAAAATAGTTAGCAAAGAAAAAATTAGTGCAAATTATTATAATTTTCTTCTATCTTATTAATTCACAGAGATTGGTAAAAAAAAGATTGGAGAAGTCTATTCGAAATTTTACCCTTTTATAAGGACAAGCATCTGGAAATGTTTTGAAACAAATTCCTTTGCAGCATAATCTATAAAATAAACAATCAAATGACTCCTCAAATGCTAGAAGTGGAATCACTCTGACGACCTTACACTCCATGACGCACCAGCACAGCATTAGACTATGTAGGACAGCACAATCTATATCTACATATTTTGATTGCAAGATAGTTTATATTGTTATGAGTGCTTAGGCATGTTTTCTTTACATTATATACTTATAGTGGATAAATGGTTATTGCAATTATATGACTTTAATACTGATAATTAATCACTTTTTTAAAAAAATATTTTACAAAAACATATATTTAGTAAACATGGATATTTATTTTTTGGTAATTTTAATAATCTTTTCCACTTAACTATTATATTTTTAAATTAAAGATTTTTAAAAAAAATAAAATACAATATATATAAACATATAGATATAAAGAGTATTTTTAAAATAATTTATCATTTAAATTGGTCAAGCATTGGTGGTCGAGAGGTCAGCGACAGCTGTTTTACAAGCATTTGTCCCGGGTTAGTGGGTTCGCTTCCTGCTATAACACATGAGAAAAAAATAATAATTTTTCATTTAGATTTGTAGTTCCAATCTTTTTTTTTTGGCTAAGCAACTCTAAAATCCTGATGTTTCCTTCCTCAATGACATATAATTCTTATTATTCAAAAAATGGACTCCTGTTCACATGGAAGAAGCCTAAAAAAGCCATTAATGAAAAGACAATTAAAGTACAATGGAATTTCCAGCCACTTAACTTACTCCAAATAACAATGGAGAGGTAAAGAGTAAAGATTGTCTAAATAGAAAAGACACTGAGAAGAAGATGACATTGAAAGAGTGAAATTCAAAAAACATTCTTAGTTTAATTTATGAATAATAAGATATAAACAACTAGTGGGCTTTCAAATTCACTGTTAATAACTCAAAAAAAAATTCAATAAAATGATCTGTTAATAACTCATTCCTGAATTGTCCCCATTAAAAATCAAATTACCATCCTGTAGGGCATGTGTCTCACATTGGGAACCATTGATTTAAATGATTTTTATAGAAATAAAAAAACCCAACTAAAAACAATATATATATATATAATTTTTTTGTTAATTGGAGTTCATATAAAGAATCACTTGAAGTTTCAATATCAGAAATGGCAGAACTGAGCTGTTATCCAAAAACTTTAACTTCTAGAGTCCACTTCCTTACCATTATTCAAAACTATGAATGTCATTAAAAATAATAAATGTACATAAACTGATTAAGATAAAAAGGTAAAATAAATAATTCACTATAGATCTCCATAGAAAATATGAGATGAAGGTAAAATTATTCACCAGACTTGCTAATTGCTAGGTGGTGAGCATTTTCCATTCTCATTTTACTTTCTAGTAAAGAATAATTAGATTATCAACTAATACTTAATGGTTAGTTGGATGGACTTTGGACTGCTACATAATAGGTAAATTTTTCAGCTAAATATTAGTTCAAATCTGGATTGTAAGCGTGGCAGGTGACAAATGCTAACACTAGATTATGAGGCCCTATGTGAAATGATTAAGTACTATCCCTAAAATGTGGTTATAATACTATATCACCTACTGAAGAAATAGTTTTATTTTTGCATGTTCAATTATCTTTTTTTAAGTAAAAAATTACACTTTAATAGATTTTAGGTATGAAAGTATTTCAAATAATCAAGTAAATTAAGTTTCAATATCTTAAAATTTAACTACATTATTTGCCAAGAAGTAGCATAAAATCTGCAGAGCTATTTTTTATAAACACATACACTTTAGTATAAGTAATTAACTACTTGTCCATCCATATAAATAAATTGGGACATGTTGTTCAGGTAAGGCAACATTCCAAGCTTCAAATTGATAGAATGTGCACAATTTCATTTATATGACTGAACTTACTCCCCTCCCCCTCTAACTTCCATCTTGCAGTTAAAAATTAAAATCAAAAGTATTTATCTTTTGTATCAAGAACTTTCATCTTTGTGCTAAATTACTTTATGCAGGTCACCTTTAATATTATTAATCATTCTCTTTCTGAAAACAGATTGGGGTAACTAAGTAATAGGATATTCCAATGGAGTAATAACATTGATTATCTGTAATAGGAATGCTGCCACTTTAATAGAGTTTATTCTAATATCTTAATATTTAATATGTAAAATATATACTCTTAAATCTTTTTAGCAATTGTGTACAGATAAATCTATATAAAAGTCATCTTTCTGCTTTATTAATCATTAATAATACAATAATCTGCACTCTAAACTATATTGCCTCTAATTGTGTCTTACAATCTAATAACTTACCTTAATTTTTTTAACTTTATTAAGATTAAATTAATCATATATTTTAATTTCCATAAATTTCTCATAGAGTTTTCCAGATATTAACTGTGAGGTGATCAGCTAACTTTAATATAACTTTTGTGTAGATTACATGTGATTGATTTTAAATTTTGTATTTAGAGTTTTAAATAATGTTAAAATTTCTAATCTAATAAAAAAAAAAATAGTCATTTGAATAGTACCTGAAAAATTGTTTGAAATAAGCACTGGTTGAAAACCGTGGTGTTTACAAACTAAGTCTAGATAATCCACACAGATAAATATGTTAAATAGGATATGGATAGCTAAGCCAACAATGAACTATATGACATTTATGTTTTTTTTCCTCCAATGTTTACAACCATGCATTTAAAGTGTAACATAGAAATAAAAATAATTTATAGTGATTTAATATTAAACCTACCTAATGCAAGCTACATCAATTTTCATTTATGTCCCTGCATTTGCTTTAGCTTGTAATTACTGAAATAATTTAATAAATACCTATTCATTCAATTCCATTTTCAATCCTTACAATGTTCTTAGCAATGCAAATCAGTTAAAATAAAATTTATTCCCAAGCTTATCTCCATTATAAACAATACTCAAAGTCTTGACCAACATTCATCAAATACTGTTTTGTTATAAAAATGGGGATATCATTTAATCCAACATAAGATTAAAAATCACCCATTTTTAGATCAGTAATTAATTCAACTCATATTTTTCTACTTGTAAGTTATCCAGGTAAATATGGCAGCAAATCACTTTATTCCAATCTAGATCCTTAATCTTTTCTACAATAGGAGAAAATTCTATAGCCTGGACAAACACTTATCACAACCTTCAGTTTAATATCAATGTATGCATCTTCATTTTCAGAACTTATAAAGTATTAATATTATAATTCATTTATAAATATATATCGAAATGAAAATATTCATTTCAAGTTTATTTAAGCAATTGGCAATAAGTAGATTAATTTAAGGGTCAAACATTAAATTGCATATTAGTGATAGCCAAGTAAATATAGTATAAAAGGTTACATTTTAATTTACCATAGATTTAGGCATATACACATTAGGTAATTTTATTTATGTTTAAATAAAAAATTAAAAAAAATTTAAGTTTAAATAAAAATATTTTATTTTAAGTTAAATAAAAATTCTTTCATTTTATTTTAAACAGGAAATAACAAAGTTTTCTTATTATATGAGTTTAATCATTTATTGAGATAAAAAGACTTATTTAATCATTTGAAAAGAATCAAGTGGTATTCATGTGCAGATTAGCAGTTTTGGGTGCTATGATGGCATTAACATCACTATATGTTCTCAATGTTGTTTTAAGCCTATTTGTAAACATATAGTACAGTTTTGGTGGCTTTCAGCTTCCCTTTTCTCACAATTGCAAATTTATTGTATTAAATGAAAAAAAATCTGAGATATGGACCTTTTATATGATTGACAATACCTTATTAGTATGGCAGAGTCATGAGGAAGATAACATCAACAGAAATTGGCTGTAATTTTCACTAATTTGATTACAAATTAAAGATTATAAGTCAAGCATTGTTGGCCAAGAGGTCAGCACAACTATCTTGCAAGCAAGCAGTTGTTTGCAGACGGTTGTTGCATGTTCGCCTCCTGGCTGATGCTATGACATATGGGAAAAAAATTAAAGATTATAATGCAATATTTTTGTAAAATATTTCATTGTCTTTGAAAACAATTTATTTTTAAAAAGACAACTCTTAAAAAGTTTCTTAGACAATCAGAAGCAGTTTCTACTGAGTAAAAATAAATTACTTTTGTCAAAATGGCAAATAAAATACTTTCTAAAATTTTAATAACAATAAATAATTTATTAACTTTTAGAATTTTTTTTCTTTTTTTGTTGATAAATGACCTTAAATATATCCTTCTTTTAGTAACATAAAATTCAAATATCTAATATTTCATTCTTCTAACTTTTTGAATAGATAAATTACATCCAATGATGCTGTCTGCATTGGTATAGATAAGAACTTTATTTAGATATTTATTTTCATATTTTTAAAGCATAAAATATTTATTTTTAAAATTCCTATCACCTGAAATCTTACATTTGTAATAAATAATGTTAAGATCATCAATATATTATATAGAAAAAAGGTTTAATTGTAAAAAATAAAATGTTCAAATATGGAGGAGTATTTCACATAAGACTCACTAGTTCCCTTTCAAATAGACAGGAATTTTCAGCTCAGTAGAGTAAACAAACTTTTTAATTAACAAAGTCCATGTAACAAAGAAAAAAACTATAGGATAAAATAAACTAAAAATCAGAGACCAAAATAAAAATTGGTAGTATTGTGATCTACTACTTGAAATAATCATTTCAAAAATGATCTGTTATCTTTTATTTATAATTAAGATTTGTTATATATTTTATTTTCTTATTTCAAAATTTTAACTTGTTTAAAAATAGAAGTATTTTTACAATAAGTCTGTCTTTAATTATGAAATTAAAAATTCTTTAGAAAAAAACTTGACCATAAATAGTAAACAACAGAAATTAGTGTGTCTTCTTTTTATTTCTTTTTGTTCCTTTGGCATGCAGGTCATCAATTGAGGACTCATCTAAAACTAATATGCAAATTGTCTGTGATCTCCTCAGGCAACAAGAGAACATTACATGCAATGTCCATTTACACTTAATAACTCCTTCCTAAGTAGACTAGAACTAGCTTATTAAATTATTCTTATTTGTTGAAATACCTAAATTAAGTCAACCATTTGCCAACCATGTAAAAAAAACCTACTCAATAATATATATTTCAAATATTGGAAAAGTGATGATGACAAAGCAAATAGTTCACACATATTTGAAAAGCCAATTATGACAATGCTTAAAATTATTTGAGGAAAACATAGGATCCGGCAATGCCAATATAAACTCTGAATTTCCACAAACTCTTGTAAAATAAAATCAAAAAAAAGTGTGGTAAAAAGAAATAAATATTCTTATTATCAACAATGGATGCTGCCAATTGTTGCATAAAAATAGATCGAAGATAATTATATAAAATCATTTTAATTTACAGCCATTTCGTAAACTTAATTTAAATCCTAAAATGAACTTTCTTTTACCAAACTCCCATTATTATCTATTTCACCATCAATCTGTTAGTTAAAATTTTTTTAAAGTATTCTTATTTTAAAAAATCTAACAAATATTGTGTAAATTATATTTTAAGGACTTAAATTGTATTGTATTATTATAATACTAATTCTAAGAATTAAAAAGAGTGATTTGTGTGGGATAAACTCTGCAACTCTTTATTTTAAAATATTTAATCAGAATAGTTTATCTCTCTTACAATATTTATTTAACTTATTAGATAACAATCTTAAATATGAAACCCACATAAAAAATAAATCAGAACAGATATACCAATACAAAATATTATTCAAAATTAATATTTCTAAATGCTAACAGATTTTAAATATTTTGTTTAAAAAAAGAAAAAGATTATTAAAGCTGATGCTGGAATGTGCATTTATTTTAGCAATTTGTTAAGGTAGTGCTTGATTTGTTAGTTAAAAATTTAAACAGATTGTGATTATATAATGATATATATATGCCACAGATACATTTACACAGTAAAGAAAAAGTTGACATAGTTATATGCAATTAGTAATGTAATTTCAACATTTTATCAACTCATTTTATAGATATAATTTGACTCACTATTGAGTCGTGTGCTTATTATGTAGATTTTGAAGTACAAATTTTATTAGAATGAATTATTTTCAAGATTATAATTTTTAGTGATATTTCAAATATTTACAAATTAGACATATGGTTATATAGTTAATTTGTATAATGATAAATCATCTGGAACTATACTAAATGCATATTGTTAGGAGTATTTAAAAATGTGTAAGATTTGTATGGGGGACTACAATAAAGTACTTGATTGGAGTCTATGCTAGTGTCACCTGCCAAGCAAATTTTGAATACATGCCAAACTTAACTTTAACATGCATAACCAATTTTTATTAATTAAATAGATCATTGGATTTAGTAGTGAAACTTGATCCATAATATTAAGCTGGAAGTTATTAGAAATGTTACATAAGTGTTTGCATAACCTAAAGTTTAGAGTTATGACTCATTGAGGAAACATTTATATATAAGTAGATTAAGTAGCTATTAAATCATAAAATACAACAATTAAAATTCATTATAGTGCATGCTTTAACATAACCTAGTGGGTTTATAATAAATTTTATTTTGTTTATTTTAGTAGATCTCTTTTGTCATTATTGTTATTTGTATTATTATTTGCTGTGGTCAACTGAATATTCCAAGTGAGTTTTTAGATTTCTATGACCTTGTGGACATAAAGTAAAAAACGAATAGTAGTTGAAAACTTGAAGAGTCTATGGTTTGATGAACTCATCAGTAAATTATATCTTTTCTATGTAAATATCAGGGTTAAAGTTTTAATGTGAGAAATTCTAGATGGTAAATATAGTGTTATCCTCTGTTGATGGATGTCGTCTATAGCTGCAGATTCCCAACTGGCCATTACAATATGCATGCAGAAATGATTAAAAACAGAATCACAAAATATTAGATAATTAGTATGTGATATATATGTTTTACAAATTGTTTTGTTGTTCTGTGTTTTTAATACTGTGACAGTGATATCTTGAAAGTTAAAGGTTCATTTTTAAATAAAAGGTCAATCTATCATTTTTTTGTTTCAAACATTACTCGACTTCCTAAGAGAGTAATCATTCAATTATTATATTCACAGATTGAGTTGTAAAGTCATTATAAAATTCATCTTTTAACCTTTATGATGTTCATTATTTACTTTTTATTATGAGGTCTATTCTAAATTATGATGAGATATGACAGGTGATTCTCTTAAAATTAATTCAGGGAGCTTTGTATTGTCAGAGTTTACATTTCAGAATTCATAGGATGTTATCTTTTCATCAGTTGCTAATAGAGAGCACTCAAGTGCTCTCATTCATAATAACTTCGTAAGATATAACTCTGAAATCCATTAATCATATAATAAATTATAGTTATAAATACATACATAAGTAAAAAATAAGCATTATTGATATATTTTGTTTTTGTTTTTTTGTTATTGTTGGGTAAGCATATGCGGGTTTACCCTCTCTCCCTACTGTCACACCCAACTCCACCCCCATCCCATTTCCCCAAAGTATATAACACACATCTCTGTTTTGATTTTTAATGCCATCTTCTAAAAAAAAAAAACTAAAATAATCTGAAAAATAATAAAATATTTACACAAAATAAGTTAAAAAAAGAACAACTTACTTTGATTCTACAGTCATTTGTACATTTTTCCCCCCTGGTAGAATTACATTTAAATCAATCGTTCCTTCATAAATATCACTTGTACTTGAATTATCTCCTGATGTACTACTATCATGAGGCACAGTTCCATTATTTTGCAGCCCCGCTTTCCTTGGTCCCGAAGGAAGGGGTGCCGATTTCTTCATTTTAAAGCTAAAATAATAATAATAAGTTACATTAGAATTAAATTATGAAAAATAAAAATATACACATATATACAATATTTACATACAAGTATAGTATATATACTTAAGCTAGATGTAATTAAAGGGTATTTGAAACAGACTTTCAAGCTCCTTTCAGTTATTAACTCTACCCAATATAACCAATACACATGACCACATACATGTGAAAAAGATGGTCTGGATCATCATCCCCCACACATATATAAGAGATGATCACTTTTATATTAAAATAGCAAATCTACAAACTATAATAGACAGGCTTCCATCCTCTCCACTCTCCAACTCTTCAGCCATCCATATCATTAAAAATCTGATGATGTCTCAAAGCCCTTGTTGATGCCATTAGTATTGTCATACCCATGTCTATAAATCAGTCAGTCTGATTCCTTATGTATAGGACCTTAATATGTCCATTTAAATACACAGAAGAGGGATGGGCCGAATACAGGCTGAATATGTAATGTTTAAATATAACATATATATAATAATTTCTAACTCATGCACGGTAATTGATTCCAGATCTTATTTTAGATATTTAAAACTACAGATAGTAGTAAACTCTATGTAATATACTCATACTTGCAGAAAATTTAATTTAAAAAAATATATGCATTAAGTTAAGACATCAACAAAATAATTAACTAAAGAATAAAATAATAAAATAAAAAATAAAATACTGCAATTAGGATAAAGGCAAAAATGAAAGAACCACCACATGATTAAAGTGCACAAGTGTGTAAAAAATGATTGATTAAGAGATAATTCATGACAATACTAATGCAGACAGAAATATATTTCTATTTTTTTTTATTTAATATTTTTTTCAAATCACAGATTATTGAAACCATGAGTGATGAGACTGTGAACACATAGGAAGGGAACTAATGTTTTTCATAATGTAATACATTGTGTGTAAAATAAAATTTATAATAAAAATATTAATATTTTTAAAATAAAATATTTACACTTGTTTAACATAAAGAAATTTAAAAAATAATACAGCTACATATATATTGGATACTTAAAAATATGTTTATTAATAATTAAATAAGATTACTGAAATATACAATGAGCAAAATATTAAAACAGTAACATGTAATAAAAAGTAGTGAAAGTTGAATTCTTTCTATGAAACCAGTAGAATAATTAGATAAAAGAGTGCTACACTCAAGTGATAACATTTAATAGACATATAATAATGTATTTCAGAATAAAATTACTATAAGCATAAACACAAATACTTGCCACAAAATATCATACAAGTCTGCATATTAAACCATTAAGCATCACATGATCACTATCTCTTATACTGGCACATAATTGTTTATAAACAAGGCAAACTCTCCATACAGTAGTGCTACCCTGTGCCAACCAGAGTTAGATTGAAAATATTTTTGTGTTTTCAATTTCATTCTCATAGTTTTATAGTTAAGTAGAGATAAAAGGTGGTTGCTGGAGGGTTGCATTAAATCCTAAGATCTAGATGCAGTGCTCTTAGATCCAAAGCTCCTCACTGACAAAGGCCACAAGCCAGAAACTAGTCTGGGGATATTGGATGAGTAGGCATTAGATAGGAATTTTATGCAAAAGCCTTCTGGCATCCATTAATTACTCTGGTTGGAACAGGGTGGCAGTACTATATGGAAAGTTTGTCTTGTTTATAAACAATTATGTGCTAGTATAAGAGATAGTGATCATGAGATGCTTAATGGTTTAATACCAATCCTGCCTAATAGGATAGTGGTGGCTATGGTTGTTAAAAAGCCAGACACCAAAATGTATGGGTGCTGAACGGAATTCAGACCCATATGACTATATAAGCTATTGAGCTTAGATTAAAAATATTTTTGTGTTTTCAATTTCATTCTCATAGTTTTATAGTTAAGTAGAGATAAAAGGTGTTTGCTGGAGGGTTGCATTAGATTCTAAGATCTAGGTGCAGTGCTCTCAGATACAAAGCTCCTCACTTACGAAGGCCACAAGCCAGAAACTAGTCTGGGGATATTAAATGAGTAGGCATTAGATAGGGATTTTATGCAAAAGCTTCTGGTGTCCATTGATTATTCTGGTTGGCACAAGGTGGCACTACTATATGGAGAGTTTGCCTTGTTTAAGTCTGCATATTCAAAAATAATTCAGGAAAAAAAAGAACACAAAATTCTGTTAGGTCAAATCTCAATACTGCCAACATATATCACAAAAGCTTAGAATTTTAAATCATCAGAGAGATATTGTTGCATGAACAAAGGATATTTATCAGCATATACTATATTAGTAATTCCAATAATATAAAATGAATTTAAATTATTTTTATTATTATGTATCTTTTTCATACGCATGACCACATGCGTATCAGTTGTATAAAATGGAGTGGATGAGTAAAGGGAGCTTGAAAATCTGGGTTCAAATTCCCTCTAATTATAATTAATTAGATAATTATAAATAAAATAAAAATTGTACATTTAAATTTATTTATTTTTTCAGCTTAACAATTAAGAGTTACTTTCGTCCAATTATTTACCACTGTGATATGAGGAATCAAAATGGACACCACCACCCCCATCTGTAATTTATTATACTAGTTACAAAAAATATCACTTTTAGTAAATACAATTAACAGATGAAAAGGATTCTAAAGTCAATATATCAATAACAGAAAAATAAATTTCATAATATAGTATTTTATACAAATCCTTTACTATATCTGTAATCTACTTTATAATTTGGATGAAAAATTGAAAGTTTTCCTAAGAAGCTGAGAATTTCTATGCAAGATAATTTTTTCTAATGAATACAACTGGTCATTCAATTAAGAAGAAAATAAATAAATAGCTATTCTAATTTAAGTATGAAAGTCCCATTTAATGGATTATGATACAGTTAATATCATATTCTTGCAAAGACTAATCTTGATAGATGTTCTTTTAATCTTCACACTGTCATACTTCTTGGCATACATGAATAAAAAAAACTGTAAAAGACAATGATCACCAAATGTATTTTGTGGTGAACCAGCAACAACTGTGGCTAGAGTTATCATCTCTCACATATATCTTTATCAAATTAATCTATACCATTATTTAAAACAAAACACTAAATTTAAAGTGAACAAAAAAAATCAATTAATTTGACATTATTCCTAAGTATTTCTATGTGGTAGTCTTAATCATTTTAATAATGATTCATTATGTTAATGGATACTAGCATTTTTCAGTGTGATATGATGTAAAATGCATAATTATAAGTTGTTGTGCTTAGGCCATGTGCCCAGAAATCCTATTAGCCAAATAAAATATTCCCTCCCTCTAAAACCATCATATGCCATAATAAATTTATCCATTTCTAACTCCTTATTATCAAAACTTTCTTCTGAAGTGATTCTTTTTTCTCTTCCCTATCCCATTTTAATTAAAATTATTTCAATAGTTCCATTACCCTATCTTCATATTCCCAAATTTAATTATAAACATGTAAACAAAAATCCTAAAACTTATACCTCTTTCATTCTCTTTACCATATAATTTATCCTAATCCTCTTTCAACATCCTACATTCCAAAAATAAATGATCAATACTTTCTTTCTCATTCCTACATATAGTGCAAATCCTCATTCCATTTGTCTTCTTTCCCTGGTATCTAATGTTCCTACCCTTATACTAAATAAGTTCTCATTAGTATTATATCTTTTTATATTTTGTATATTTTTTTTATTTGTATGTAACTTCAAGTTATTTTTTATTCATATCTTTTTTTTTTATCTCTATTTTATTTTTTCTAACCAACTTATATATCTTCTTTTTCCAATATTCATAATCATACCTGGAATATTTTCTCACATATTTAGTCCATTTTCCCCATAAATTACATAGAAATAAGTTGTCTATCAATGAACTTTTAAATATTGCAAATTTTTTTTGCCCAACATATTTGTTCTTTTCACAGAATCCATTAAACACTATTTTTACCCTATTTATTCTCATTTATATATTGTAACTATTAAAACATTTTTAATTTACTTTTATTTTCTCTTATTATAAATGAAGTCCATCTATTTCTCCTTGAATAATCTTATTTGTTAACCACAATTCACCATCTAATACACATTGACTTCTTTTTATATTTTATTTAAAATTTACTGAATCTCTTAGCCAACACAAAGCATTTTATTTTCAAACATTAAAGCAGCTACACTCTTCCAATCATTGCTCCATTTTTTGCTCATCTGGTCATAATTGCCAACCTAAAGACCCTGTGGTTATTTGCAGAGAGCAGTACAATCTCAAGAGAAAGATAAAAGAGGCTTACTTATCATTAGGGGTAACAACTTGATAAACAGAAAAGATTCTTGTTATAAGATCTTCAGGAAATAAAATACATAAACTATCTCATTTGCATAAATTTGCATCACTCTTAATCAATTTACTTATTCACAAGATGGCTATGAATATGAGGATCCTAACCCTCAAAAGTGCCTAGCACATATCTAGATACAGATATTTAGTTGTATCAATCTGTATTAATATTTCTTTGTCTTCGGCTTTGTATGTTCATGCGTTTTAGCACATTTTATATTTTAACTTTGAAATAATTAACCACAAAGTCTAAACTCTTTTCTCATTTCTACTTTAAGCTTGAGTAATCAATAGATACTAGATTGCAGTGATATTAAATAAACATTCAGTGTTATCTATCCATCTCTCCATATTAGTTTCTAGTTTGTGACCTTGTCAGTAAATTACATTAGGTTCAAGTTCTTCACTCAGAAAGGCTACAAAGATGCAGATAAGATAGTATGGAGTATAAATTTATTACTATTATTATCTAATATGTATTGACTATTCAAGCTTAAAAAAGAATGGTTCTGGAATGGAAGAGTAATTGTAAAAAAAAGCATATATAACCTGTGGTTGTTATATACAATAAAAATATTGAATATCCAAACTAATTGGTATCAGAGATGTTAGAATAAGACAATTTGAATAATTAAACATTCATAATATATGAAATATAAGTACACAAGATTTGCACTATGATATTTTAAAATAATAAAGTATTACTATAAAAAATTGATTCAATAAACAGAAATAAGAGCAAATAAATAAGCAAATGGTTAATGATGAGTAGAGCATTGACAGGGATCTTTAGTTCTTTGCTCCAGTCTCTATTTCAGAATTGTGAAGAATATGATAATATTGTTTAGGATATTTTCCAAAAAGCACTACTACTATGCAAAATAGCTAGCTCTCTATAAGGTTATGATAATGTTTAATATTAGATAGATTTCTTGTACTTTATCACACTGTTAAAATGATGGACTCTATAGAATTGATGGTTTCTGGATGAAAGCTCAATTTATCACTTCATATTCCAAATGTCAAGTAATCTGAATGAAATCTGATTACAAAACTAAAAATACAAATATACCAAAATTTTTAAAAATGCTGAAGATTTATTGAATTGATTTACTTATAATTTATAAAATTATTACAATGGCATTTTGCTTTAGATGAAAAAACAGCTTTTCTAATTTTCTCTCATCTCTTTGTTATATTGTTCAATCAACTTTGATCAATATGAGAAACAGAAAGGGAAAAAAAAAATTTTATCAGGATTAAGAAACTAAACTTTTTATTAATTACAAACAATTTTTTTTATATAGAAAATCTGTTTTTATGTATTTTTAAGGCAGTTTATTAATTTAAATTAAAATGCAGATTTTCACAAATATTATAAACATTTTCAATGCTAGCCTAGATAAAACTAATCAATACACTTTATATTTTTCATTAAAAAAACTTGTCAAAAACATGAAAATAATTTTATATATTTAGAATACAAACATAAAATAACACATTTAATAATGAAACCAATACATTCAATACATGAGATAAATACAAAAAATTGCTAACAAAATAATGATAACAAGTTCAACGCCTTAAAAATTAAATTACAAACCAATCCATGGATTGAATATAAATAAGAATTTAACAAACATAACAATACAAAAAGACATGTTGTCCATAAAAAAACATTGATAACAATAAATCCCAAAATGTCTTTATGTATAAAAATAATAACTTGGATGTAGGAAGAATATTTATGACAATAAATGTGAGGTGTTTAACCATGATGATAAATAATAAGCACAATACAAAAAGCTGAGTAATCTATAAGAAAAGTAATTGGCAATAATAAAACCATAAGAAAGTCCAAAAAAAAAAATTCTTTGCTTCTCATTATTGAAAAGAATTACATGCCTAGCTCTGTAATACATTCTGATGAATAGCTAACTTAAGCAAATTTAAGTATTAGAAGGTTAAAGCAAATAAGAAGTACTTCTCAAGAACTTTTCCAAGCACATCTGGCTACTTATAAAAAAACATCTCTTGATGATGAATCAAAATTCTCAATGTATTCTTGAACAACATTCAACACACTTTTCATAATTTATTTTTTATGGATTTGCATTTAGGCTCATTACTAAATAAATGTCCATGGTTTTATTTCATACTATTATTAACAAAAAATCCACAGAATTCACATTGCAAATCTTCTTTATACATGATCAGCATTTTTTAATTTCTTATAGATTTATTGCCATTAATTAATTTCAGAGGGATGGCATTGTTTAATTTTTGTATAGTCAGGCTCATTAAATCCTTACTTATATCAATCCACAGATTGATTTTACAATTTATTTTTTTCTGAAACTGCGCTTGATCTTATCACTAATTGAATGTATTGTTTTTTAATCATTCTGGTTTGGTCAGTAAATATATTGTTTTCAAATTTCTTTTCTAAATGTATTATATTCATGTTTCATTTATTTTTGTGCAAATATATTAAATAAAACCTATTAACTTTTTATTTTCATTGTATGTGGATGGATTGTAGACTTCTATTTTATGGAAAGTGCATAAGTTCTATAAGCACTCTTTTTTTTCTCTTTTTTTTTTACAATAAATCGAACATTAAATTGATTGTTGTTATACATATATCTTTAATGGATGTAATAGGAAATCATTAAGAGGAAAAAGCACTATTAGTGCATTAAAGTAGATATAGCTTTTCTGTTGTTGTTTTTTTATTTCATTTGGAAAATAAAATGGTGATGACTCAGATAACTGATGGTATAGCTGGTTTAAGTTCAGACATTTGACACTTCTGCATATAAGTCTATAAGTATGCGTGGAGATGAATTTCTAAAGATCATTTTAATCATCTAAAATTTAAGTTACTAACATATTTATATTTACTTCTATATAGTAATTCCCAATATACATTAAAATGTTTTTAAAAAACTCAACTTATAATAAAACGCCTTATACCAGACATCAATTTTCCATTAAACTAATAATGTATTTTCTGGGAGATATATTTTATACCAAATAAAAATTCAAAATTTATATGTAAATATATAGATATAAAATGAAAATAATTTATTGTCCACTAAATTATAATAAAGTATAATTTATTGTAATTGCTAAATTAGAAAAAATAGTATGGAACTATTAATAAAATATATAAATATTTTTTCATTATTGTTATTTCTCAATACAATAAATTAATTAATATGCCTGACTGACAATGTATATTTTCTTAACTCTAAGCTACAAAAGAGAATTGTCTAACTACTCTAATAATTCATAATTTTCTTTTTTCTTAGCAAAAGAGAAAAAAAAATGGAAACTTTACATTAATCACAAAATGTATTAAATATATTTCCTTTGATTTTATTGTACTGTTTAGTAATATTGAGTGGAATAGTTTTCTTCCATCTAATTTACATATATATCTAAGAAATGCTAAAGTTGTTTAATAATTAAAAGCTCTTTAAGAATTTGCCACAAAAAAAAAAAAAAGAAAGAAACTTAAAGATAAAAATTTTAATTAATAAGTGATATTTAAAAGCTGGTATGAATATTATCACAATAAAGCTAAGTTATATATATAAAAAGTTTTAATTATTTAATTATTTTTTTTACTATTATTAAAATGCAGTATAAAAATACAAGCACCAAAAATACAAATAAAAGTTTGATATAATACCCATAACATATTGCAGAAGTATATATTAAAATTAATAGTAAATTATTTACTACTTTTAACATTTAAGTTTCCAAAAGCTTGTGTTGCTTCGAAACACTGTAGGTTGTTTAATCTGTATATACTTATTACTACAAATATTTTTGATATATAATGTAACTTAAAATTAACTGAACAGTTTATTGCTAAGAAGTTTATAATAAGTTTGAATACTGGAAATAACAAAAAGGAATATGTGTTCTAAAAACCTTGAATTCTAGACTTTTCTGCTTTGTCACTGCTATACAATTTGCTATATATATATATTGAACAATGATAAAAATATGTGTCTTTGGTCTAGATCAACTGATGAGTTCTGATTCAGCATGAAATGTACATCTTGGGGATCATAGAATTTTTTTATATTACTTTAGTCATATGTTTATAATAACATCCCTCCACAAGATATTAAAAGCATATTGAAAACAGTCTCCACCTTGCATGAGGGTGATGTAGTGAAAAATTACACTACAGAAATACTATTCACTATTGGATAATTTTTAATCTAATGAATGACTGATAAAAATTATTAATATACTTTCATTAAGTGATCTGTGTCAAAATTGTAAGGGTAGCACATTTGATACTTATAAATTAAATGCTAGTAATTGGCTATATATATAAATATATATTAAACAATGATAAGAACATGTGTAAGAGATTGTGATTTGGGCCAACTGATGAGTGCTGGTTCAGCACAAAATGTGCATCTTGGGGGTCAGATTTTTTTCACATCTTTCTTCATATGTTTATGATTATATAAACCCTGTACAAGGTATTAAAGGGAATAGAAACCATTCCATATTTTGTGTGAGTGGTATAGTGAAAATTTACACTAAACATCACATAATCACCATTTCTTATGCTTGCTTATAACTGTTATTAAAACAGGCAAAACTCTCCATACAGTATTGCCACTCAGTGCAAGCCAGAGTAATCAATGGATGCCAGAAGGCTTGTGCATAAAATCCCCATCTAGTACCTACTCATCCAATATCCCCAGACTTGTGCATAAAATCCCCATCTAGTACCTACTCATCCAATATCCCCAGACTATTTTCTTGAAGCTAGAAACTAGTCTGGGGATATTGGTTTAGTAGGTACTAGATGGGGATTTTATGCACAAGCCTTCTGGCATCCATTGATTATTCTGGCTTGCACTGAGTGGCAATACTGTATGGAGAGTTTTGCCTGTTTTAAAATTTACACTACAGAAATATTATTCATTATTGGATAAATGAATGACTACTAAAAATTATTGAATGAACATAAATGTCTTTAAACAATAAAATGCAATGGATACCATACCACTGAATGATTTACTGCAGTAATAGAAAGGCAGACTTTAGATTTCAAGATCCTTGTGCTTAACTTTCTCACTTCTGGTGCTAAAAAATGAACTTCCAAGTAATAAATCATACACATGTTTATTTATTGGATACCAAAAGTTAAACTATTTATTTATGTTAAAGATTCAAAAATGAAAGATTTCTGAATTGATTTGCAGCTAACAAATGTTTTTAAACAATAATCTCAATCTAGTTCAATTGATGAATCTTTGTCTTCAGATTATGCTAATCTTCTGAACCATTTATGCCTGATCAAAGTAAGAATATGCTGCCAATAATTTGTAATTACACAAAAATCAATCTCTCCAACAAATGATCATATGACAAGAAAGAATATGCTGTTAATACAGAAATACAAAATTTCTCCAATATTAATCTCTTGAGCAATTGATCAAATTATAAAGGAAAAAAAATGTCAATTTTCAATATCACTAGCATTATGACATCAAATGAATATTTTAAGTAGTAATTTTATATATCTTGCAATTAGTTTTCTGAGAGCAAAAACTGGTATATCTGATTATATCAATAACAATATTATGATTTGATTAGAGGGAATTTGAACCCAGACTTTCAAGCTAACTTTAGTCATCAACTTCATCTTATACAACTGATACATATGACTACATACATGCAAAAAAGATAAATGATCTCCAATATACATATTTGATGCTAAACCAGCACTCATCAGTTGGCTTGTAATTTTAATTGAATTATATTACAGTGAATATTTATCAAGTACTACTAGCAAAAATACTTCAGTTAAATCTTACTAAAATGTTATTGAGAATTTATATATTGGTGAAAATAATGTATATATGTACACTATATCCACATTTTCACTAACTGTAGTTTCAATAAACAACATTTTAAAAAATACATACATATTAAATATAAAATTAAAAAATATTTACAAAAATGAAATTTTAATTTTTTTAGTTTTCATTGCAATTTTTTTTTCTAATTAAATACAAACCCATCTGTTATAGCATCAGCTGGGAAGCGAACCAGCTAACCCAGGACAACTGCTTGTAAAGCAGCTGTCGCTGACCTCTCGACCACCAATGATTGACAGCTGAATGCCATTTTGACAATCAAAAAAGTAAGTTTATTACATATATTTGATAGAGAATAATGTTTCAATAATTCTAATTTTTATTGTTTACATACTAAACCTATATGTTAAATATATTTATACTATATGTGTTAAAATACATACAATAATCTATTTTTTTGTTATTTTTATTACCAAAAATTATGCGCTTTTACGCTTGTTAGAGAAGCTATATCTATTAATATTTATTTACGCTTAGCGCTTTCAAAGCTCCATGGCTTCATATTCATAGCTGAGTGCAGTTGATAGTAATGAGGGGGAGTATTCTAATTTATGCTAATTGGTTAGGTGCTGTATTTTAGTATTTTATTTTGTTTAATATTATTATTAATGTCTTAACATCTATTTTTTAATTACGTTCTAAATAGATATATACATATTATATATTATATACGTGGATTAAAATATGTGCGCTATCTATGTATGTGTATTTTAAAAATTACATTCTACTTCCGCTTTTGGCAGCCATCTTTGCAACTGGTCTTATTAAAAGCGTCCCTTAGTAATTCAGTTTCAAGAAGACAGGGACGATTGTCCCCTTACCTTTACGTTTTTTATTCAAGGTAAGTCGATTTTAATCATTATATATTATGGAAAGTGAGTGATAATATAATTGATAACTCTCAAATTAATGTTAACCCCAATCTCAGCATTCAATCTAGCAATGCAGTCATCGGTCGTAAATATTATAGCCTTAGATCTAATCTAAATGCAACTAAACTAACTTCTACTACAAATAAAAACCCACAAACCAATAAATCAAATGAAAACACCATCGCAAATATCAACAAAAGTTTAGAAAATATTCAACTTACCCCTAATATAAACAATAGCACAAATATCTCATCAACCGAAACTATTGAAATCCTTAAAAATACAAGCAAAACCCAATCATCTCCTCTCCGAAGACTTTATGCTCCCTCAGAAGACTCTAATGAGCAATTTCCTTTGCCCAATAATACCCTGAAAACCATATCTGAAAATAATAGACAAAATTTCCAACAAGATGATTTCGGCGAATTTTTTAAAGTTAAAACTTTTCCACCAGAGGTCGACAAAACCAGCACTGTCACATTACAGTTTGTCAACAGTAAATTTAAAAATCAAAAGAAAGAAATTTTAAAACTAATAAATCTCATTCCAAAACAAACAAAGATTATAGCACAGAACAATCCATTGCTACATCAGCCAACTTGCAATCTAAACCAATTTCCTAAATTCCAATATTGAAAAATTCCTCTACGTACGCAAATATCGTAAGGTCTAAAAATTCTGAGAGCATCTCCGAAAATATTAAGGCCAATAATTACAATGAACTATATTTGAATATCTCAGAATTAGACACAAGAACAAAAATCAAACACTCTGGAAAATGTCTCATTTAATATAAACGATCTTAATGATGACATGTTCCTAAAAATAAATAACGATTTCAACAAAACGATTCCCAACACACTGTATAAATCGTTTACAAACTACTACAGCGATAAGTCGTTAATCTTAGCCATAACAAATCAACAATGTGCGTTATATAAGTTCCCTCTAGAACAACTATACAGCCTAATCAATCAAAATCAATTAGGCAGAGGAATTCACATGATCCTTAATCATCTCAATGACCGCTATGTTATCGTTGAGTTTAAAACGTGGGCAGACCGTATGAACTTTAAAAATAACTACCGATCTTTGGGAAATTATATACTATGCTCCATAGATATGAACCATCCAGTTACACTATCTGGCAGAATTCAAAACTGCCTTGCCCACTTGAAAGAACAAGAACTACAAGACATCCTTATTAATTATGGTTCAGTTAGCAAATTTAAACACCTATTAAACCCTCACTTCGAAGATCAAATCCTGTCCAATACAGTTATCTTCACACTTACATTAAAGAAAAACATTATACCCACTGACATACCCACCATTATTACTGCAAGAGGCTTTCCTATGGTTTTGACCTTCAGGGGAGTACAGCCACAATGTTTCTTCTGCCTTCAAAGAACACACCTTATTAAAGATTGTGCAGCAAGAATATGCACACACTGTGGTATTAAAAAGAATAAAGTTCACAGATGCCCTGGTAGACCTATTAATACGGCTATCACATCCTTAAATAGACAATCACCACATGGGACTAATTCAAACAGCAACCTCACAAACCCAGACAATCTGATTCAAATAAATCCTCCAACAAACCCTTTCACATCCAAACCTATCTTTCAAAATGAAAATCTTCAAGAAAGAACAAACACCAACCTCTACACTAATAGTAGTGAATCAGAGAACCAAGCAATAACATATACTGCTACAAAACCAATCTCTCAAACCAATAATACTCAAGATCATTCATACGATACATATTGTACTAATCCCGAGAAACAATGCTAGGCCAAACTCTTTCTACAAAAGAAGACAATATGACCAAACCATCTAACGAGAGCAAGGAAAACCCAGGCGATGAAGAAAATACACTTAAAAAATTTCAAAACAATTCATCTATAACAACTCCCACCCAGCTTAAAACCAATGATGCATCATCATTCGGGCCAAAGTGATCCACAAACTGTCCTCAATTCTTCAACGCCTGCAATAATTAACCATCCAGATGAAAGAACTTATCAAACACTCAACCCGAAAGTCAGCATAATTAATGTTTCACAACAGTTACAGCAAACCGAAAATGACTCAGGTCTAAAATTTAAATCAAATTCTTATAAAAATAAAAAAACACTTTCATCAAAAGAACAGGAAAAAGAAAACAACACTATTAAACTTAAAAAACCCCAAAAAACCAACACAACAAATACCCAAAATACAAATAAGAAAATTAATAAGAAAATCAATTCACTCAGATAAATCAAGCTCTGATGATGACAGCTCCCATCCAATACATTATTCACCACCACCCGCTAGCAAACAAATTTCAGATATATCCAGCACAAAGCTTTGCAAATCCATAGAAAAAAAAAGGACAACCATGGATCCTATAACCATCGATACCATTGATCCATCTGACGAATCTCAGACAGATTACACTACTTCATCAGACACCGAAGACTTCATGGATGCGTTTCCTCAACCAACAAATATATCACCAATCCATCCACAAGTTCAATCACAAGACTCTGATTGCCAAACAACATCAGAACTCATTAACATGGAGATGTCCCACATTGACTTGGTACACTTTGCTGAGGATGGTTTGGATTAATCTATCATGTTCTGCAAAATTGCTGGCATTAACATTCGCGGCATCAACTCAATTGATAGAGTTCTAGCTATTAAAAACTGGCTCTCACTCTGCTCCCCTCATATACTTCTTATGGATGAAACTAAATATCACCATAAGACTGACCATAAAATATTATCTCTTCTCTCAGCTCTCGGATTTACTAGTTTTTCCATAGGACATTCTGCTTCAGGTGGAGTCGGTATTCTTTTCAGCAAGTCAACACCACCAAACAGTTTTAGCATTCTATTCCTAGATGCCAATATTATTGTCATAGAAATAGACTATTGGGGTTATCCGATCATCATAGCTTATATATATACATCCAAAGACACCTCTCAATATCTAAAAATAATCCATATCCTAAATGCCATCAATGCTAACAGAGCATCCCCTACTATTCTTCTGGGATCTTTAACACCACTCTTCCGATCTCAACAAGAGATTTTTGCATCTAATAAATCGCAGATTAATGTGTGGAGAGGGTTTCTTCCCTCCTGAAGCCTACTCCTTCTATACTAAAACTAAAAAGTCCCTGATTGATTTGGTTTTCTACACCCCAGACCTCCATTTCAACCTTGATGCAGCCTTGGCCCCTGTTGCTTTCTCTGATCATATGGCTCTAATCTTACAACTTACACCTATTGCAATCCCTACACCTATTGATGGACCTGGTAAAACCATGCACATGATCACCCAATCAAATATGACCGAAGCGATAGTGTCTGAGGCATTCATCCTTTTCCAGAAAATAAACATCCTTTCACTTCCTGCTGAGGAGGGCTGGTTTTCCTTCATTGGAATACTTCAGTCCATATTAAATCACCACACCAGGAAAATCAAAGGACCTTCTAAATGACCTAACAGACATTAATATACAACTTCAAGCATCACAGCAAAATTTCACAAATACAGAAAAAATTATCTTCTTTAAAAATCTCTACAAAATCAAGCAAAAGTCCCTTGCAGAATATACATCCATCAGAAGAGCCAAATGTTTCTTAGCACAACAACACTGCTGGACAAGAGACTACCTCAGATGGGCACTGGGATACAATAAAAAACAAATCACTCCCTTATCCATTAATACTAATGAAACCAATCTTATTGGCTTTCCAATGATGCAGCACATCAGCAAACAATTCTGCCAATTAATGCAAAAAGATGGAGCTCCTCCTATAAACAGCTGGTTGGATGCTGGTGACCCCGGTGAACATGGCATCATGCAAATCCAAATCAAAAAGAAGATAACATCTCTCCCTGACGACGTTCATCCTGGCCTTCATGGCATCCCAAATTTCTTTCTCAAACACCTCAGTCAATTCACTGTGCCAATTATTAAAAAAATGATTGATCACCTAGCCTCAGGCAACAGAAACATGACCCCGGTGAACATGGCATCATGGAAATCCAAATCAAAAAGAAGATAACATCTCTCCCTGACGACGTTCATCCTGGCCTTCATGGCATCCCAAATTTCTTTCTCAAACACCTCAGTCAATTCACTGTGCCAATTATTAAAAAAATGATTGATCACCTAGCCTCAGGCAACAGAAACATAACAGATCTTTACCCAGTGGCACTCGTGCCTTTTATTAAAAAAGCAAAACCACTAAACGACATTAACAGTATCTGCCCAATTTCCATGACCCCATTGCTTATCAAGATAATTGAGTCAGTCATTAAAGATCAAATCCAAACTCAAATTCTTAGCCATATCTTGTCAAACCAATATGGAAAAAAGAGATCATCAACCTCGCATGCTATGTCCAATATAACTGCACTGTTCAATTACATCAGAGGACATCGTAAATCAAAACCTATTGCTGTCCAGCTGGATGTTGCGGCAGCATTTGATTCAGTCCAGATAAACACCCTCCTGTATATTCTGTTGGAATGCAACATTCCAGCCGGGATTGTACAGATGGTCAGCAATCTGCTCAACAACAGAGAGATTTTTCTCTCTCTTGATGGCAAGATCACACCAGGCTTCAAGCCATACAAATCGATCCCTCAAGGATCCCCGCTCAGTGCCCTTTTCTTCACAGCATACATCAACTCTTTTCTGATGGATATAGAAAAAAACCTCCCTGGAATTTTCCTTCCCTCTCTCAATAAAAACTTCAATGTATTTGCATATATAGATGACATCATGGTTGTGCTTCCCACCATTAAATACCTTCCCCATCTCATGAACATATTAAACAGAAATACAGTGAAACTTGGCCTACAAATAAATTTTAACAAATCTTCAATCTGGAAGATAATGTCTGGTAAACAAATTAACTCTCCCTTTTCTGCAAAACCCCAAAGATACCTAGGTTTTCCAATCTACAAAACTCCAACTGCAATGGCAAGAGAGATTCAAGATGCAATCCTGCATTCAACTGAAGCCATCACCACTTCACTCTCTAGAGTATACCTTTCATTATATGGAAAGGTTGGCCTCCTCAACATGATCATAATGCCAAAAATCTCATATTCCATTCGTTAAAATGTCTAAACAGTTTCAAAATAAAATTAACTGATTATGCACTAAACTTCTCTGGAGAGGAATGACAGTTGCTATTAGCTTGTGAGGTATCCAATGACCATGCAGGTTCAATGGACTGTCATTCTACTCAATACAAGTAATCATTTTACAGAAAACCCACAACACTCTACATAATCTGATCCTCTCCTGCGGATACTCTAACATTATTAAAAAAATTACACCGACAGATCGTCCTCCACCCTCTTCCAGTTCATGGATAGCATCCCTAATACAACACCTACAACTTTATAACCCGATAATACCCTTTAACCTTAACCAAAAAATCACCTTATGGGAAGCATACAATATAATCAACTATAATCAACAACCCATTAAAACCAGCCTAAAAGTAACCAACCAAAGACTCATTACACACTTCAAAAGATGGAGTCTGGAACCCAAATTCCTTGATTTAATCATTAAAATAATCTTAATTCGCTACCCACAAATTGGTTTCTTTATCACCGAAGAGGTTTTACCAGCATTGACCCTATATGTGGCCTGTGTGCTCATGAAGATGAAACCATAGACCATATTATACACCGGTGCCCAAGACTTAAAACTCTGAAAGATATAATTATAATCAATTCCAACATAAGACCTGATATGATTTTCTCACTTGAAAATGCCATTTATAATGGATTTTTTTCAATAATAAGGCTTTCTACCTTTGTCCTTTATTCCAAATGGATAGTGAGATGCAAAAGTCTCATGGAATTTCCCCCGCCACAAATCATACCATTATTTTATCAAACGCTCAAAAAAATCAAGAAACGTGACCAGCTCCTTGCCTCCAGTAAAGTCTTTGCTGACACCTGGTCTTTAATTGCTCTTTCCTTTTCCTGATTACCAATTCCCACCTACCCAGCATTATAGAATAGTCAATTATAAAAGAAAATATTCATGTTTATATTAAAAATGCTAATACCATTAAACAAGTTCTTAGAATCTCTTCACTATACCTAACCACATAAGAGTATAACATTGTGCTCTCATAACATAATCTAGCCAGATGACATATAGAACATTATATAATCATATTATTGTACAATTTATTCATTTATTTATCCTTTATTAGTATGTAATCACTATTTATTGTTAATAAAATTTTTATTGAAATGAAAATTACATTCTATAGAATTTACTACTTTCTGCAAATTTTGATATTTCTGTGAATATTTGGAACCACAGCATATGGATGCAGAATATACTGTATAATTCTCTTAATGAATAGTTAATGAACTTAAAGAATAATGATATTTTAGTCATAATGATTAATTATTACGAATAATATTTCTGTAAGGCAATTTTTTCTACACCACTATCATACAAGATTTCTATTCACTTTTAATACCTTATGGAGGGATGTAATCTTAAACATGTGATCAAGGATGTGAAAAAGATGTATGATCCACAAAATGCACATTTCCTGCTAAAACAGCACTCATCAGTCAGCCCAGTTCACATTCTCTTACACATATTTTTATCACTATACAATATATATAAAGGGAATTACTACAGTTTAATTGATAGGCATCAAACTTACTGCCCTCACAAGGTGTTAAAAATAGAAACAAGTCCCTACCTTGCTGAGAGTGATATAGTGAAAATTGCACTACAGAAATATTATTCATTATATGGATAATCTCTAATCTAGTAAATAACTAATAAAAATTACTTATTACATCTGTCTAGATTTGTTGATAAAATCATAAGACTTTTTTTACAATAGATAGCTCTAAAAGAGTGAAAAATTACAAAGTTAAAAGTTTTTTTTATTTTTTTTATTCAATGATGAACTTTATTCATCCAAAAAAAAATGTACATTATAACTTGCAACTTAGGTGACAAGATGTGACCAAAATAATTGGTATTAGGGACATCTGAAAAAAAATTTAATAAGAAAAACATATAATTATTATAAAATGATAATTTTACAAATTTTCTGCGATTGGTTGAGATACAGGAATATTTAATAGCATCCATGTGTCTTCATGGAGGTTAGCATAGGAAACTTTGCAGTCCCTTGCTTTCAATGTTTTAATAATGCTGAACAAATCACTAAGTAGATTTCCTGAATTTCTACCAAACGTGATGTTGCACCTAAGGATCCACAGTGAATAGTTCAACATGATAGAGAGTCTTATTATTGAAAATACACTAGCCTGAATACAGTCTTGCATATTGAAAATTCTGTCCTTATTTGATATCATCCAGCAGCTGATTAACAATTTATACTGCTGTAGAGTATAAATATAGGAAGTGCTGCAGTGTTTCACTTGCACCACTGCATATTTGACGTTGAGTATGTATTTTGTTAAGCCCTCTTTTATTTATTAGGAATTCATTAGTTGGTAGCGAATGAACGTTTATTTTTAAAATAAAGTCAAGCTTCCATAGTTTGAAGCGTTTGATGATGTATTCATTGTTAACCTTAAGAACAGTTGGGGTTATTACGAAGGATTGGCAGAACAGTTGATGAATGTCCCGATATTTGAGCTTGTTCCCAATCGCCCCCACAATGATTCCAGCACTCAAAGTTAAAAGTTATAGTTAAGAAACAAATAATTAAGTATGGAATTAACTAATTTTATTAAAATAATTTGTTCCAGTAAATATTTCAACAGTTATTTAAGTTTTAAAGAAACAGGATTCTTAGATTGCATTATTATAGGTAAATTAAATATATAGTCATCACAGATTATTTTAAAAATAAAAGTTTTTAACTTTATAAAGAAGAAAAGAAAACTGAAAATATAATATTAAAAATGTATAATTTGCATTAAGCATTTTCAGAAAGTAAAAATTATAACATCGCTTTTATTGCGGTTCTAAAAAAAGATCTTTTAAAAAAACTTATTTCATTTTTCTTGGATTGATTAATATATTTAAAAAGGATATTTGATTTTAACCAAGTTCAATAACAATTTATAATTCTTTTTGTTTTATTTTCATATGTCATAGCATCGGCCGGGACGCGAACCCA
Organism: Epiperipatus broadwayi; assembly: GCA_028023455.1. Classification (NCBI taxonomy): domain Eukaryota; kingdom Metazoa; phylum Onychophora; class Udeonychophora; order Euonychophora; family Peripatidae; genus Epiperipatus; species Epiperipatus broadwayi. The sequence goes on along the minus strand of JAQFVV010006558.1, from coordinate 648,699 downwards.
CAAACGTCTGCAACCAACTACTTGCTTGCATGGCGGCTGCGATACCTCTCAGCTAACAACGCATGACAATTTTTTTTGTTTTTCATTAGACTGTGAAAAGATTAACAGAAAAAATATTTTTTTTGCCATTTTTTATTTAAAACAGAGATTGTATGTATTTAATTGTTTTAATATACAGTAGCATCTTTCAATAGCAATGGCTTAGAAACTAGACTTCTGTCATTAAGTAAATTATAGGTTGTTTTTTTAAAGATAATTTTCTTGTAGTAAAATATAAAAAGGAGTAAAGGCTTTGATTATTTGATAACAATCATCCCTTAAATTATCAACAAACTCAACCTGTAGTCAATAGAATTTCTTTAAACAACAAAGGTGGTACCACCTTTATCTATAGCCTGATATATTTATAGATACTAAAGATTTCAACTGATATATTTATATAGATACTATAGATTGCAACTTGATCAAGAAGTAAGGGTTTAATAATACAAAGAAGTTTAAACAAACCACATTAATTAGGCAAATATAATTTGTTCTGAAAGGAGACTAATAAATAGTCAATTATAACTTTGTTGATAAATTATTTCAAAACCATTTTCCAGAAAATAAAATTATTACATTATTAATTTTAAAAAATATGAAAAATTAATGTTAACACTATACAAATAAATTGTTCATTTATATGCATACATATATGTACTTATAAATTGCACATATGGCTAATAAAATATATTAGCATTTCCCAATTACAATTCATTAATGTTTTTTAAGAACAAATTATTGCACAGTCTAATAATATTTTTGCTTATTGATAGGTCTGAAATCCTATTTGTAAACCTGAAGATATGGTGCAAAATAATAAAATGTGTAAAAATTTTCATTTTTTTGATTATTGGGGGGCATAAACTATTTATTATAGGTAAGATTTTTTTTGTATAATAATACTATTACTAAAATGTTATTTTTTAAAAAAAAGTTAACTACTAATTTTTTTAAATTTATAAATAAATATAAAACAAATAACTTTATAATGCTTTTATTTTATTTTATGATAAAAACTTTATTTTCTTAGTCTTATTGCTTTTCGTGATAGTTTTATGGTAAGATATATTTTAGTTTTGCATTTATTTAAAATGAAATTATTACAAAAAATATTTAAAATCAATTAAAATAGCAATAAATTGTTCTTCTCTTCACCAATAAAAATTGTAATTATACATATGCGATTTTTTCGATTTTTTCTTATGCGTTAGTGAAGCTGTAATTATACTATAATGTTTAATAGGCCTGCTTAGCGCTTTCGAGATTTAGTATTCTAATCTCATACTCATAGCTATACTGAATGAAGACTGTTGTAATTTGTTGTATACATATGTGGTCTATAAAATAGCATGCCCTCAATTAGGCTGCCAGGCATCTTACTACAGTGAGACTCAGGCTAACACCAACACAAGAATTTACCCACACAGGTATGCATAAAACAGGGTTAAAAATAAAAATGAAGGAAAATCAAACCACCAAGAAGCTACAGGCCATCTATTTGAACCCAGTTCTGCCCAAATAATTTGCACAGAGAAGAATGATGCCAAAAGAAAGGTTAAAGAAGCTTTTTATATAGCAAATGATCTCAGTGCCATTAATAGAAGAGAGGCATGCTTTGCTCTCTCCAAACAATGGACTAACTAATTAAAAATTCAAGTGCATTTGCATATGTATACAATAAATTACTATAGACTTCATTCAGTAAAGCTATGAATATGAGATTAGAATACTAAATCTCAAAAGTGCTAAGCAGGCATATTGAACATTATAGTATAATTACAGCTTCACTAACGCATAAGAAAAAATTGCATACGTATAATTAAAATAGCAATAGTGTATAGATTATTCAAATTATTATTGAACTTGGAAGTTGTTGTTTTTTTTTGTATAAATTTTATTTGTAACTTCTCTATTACTAACTTTTTTTAATCATACATTATATACTTATATGGCATCTAAGAATGTATTAAGTGAATTATATGACGAATATCTGTATTTTACAATTACTAAACAGGTAATTTATTAGTTTTTCTTCCTTTTTCATTTATTACCTGCAACACTTAAAAAAAAACTAATATTTTATTGCTAATCCTGTGCTGTTCATAAACCGAAGTATAATAGTTTCGTTCAGCTTGCAAAACTTTTTTTATTATTTTACTTGGTTTTAACTCTTGATTTTGCACTATTATGCTAAATCATACAGGTGGTATTTTAAATGTATTTCCTTGAAGAGATCTCTTACAATATACTGAATTGTTAATGACCAATTGTGAAAACTCCTCCTAATATTAAAGTTGCGGCAACATAAATCAAGACATTAAGGGTTCTTACTCTGTAAGAACCCTTAATACTTTATACTATATGCAAAGGGAGTATTTTATTCATTTAACAATGGCCCATATTATACAGGCTGAAAGAAAATAGGAGCAGGTGATCCACAAATAGTTTACATGTATCCTTGGTTACTAACTAATATGCCTTTCAGTTGTTTTTTATATTTTAAATTAGTCATATACAAAAAAGTGTGAAAGCTTTAATATAATGTTCATCCATTATAGGGCATAATAAAAAACATTTATATATTGTGGATAATTACATAATAGTTAACTGTTGGAAAGTTTGTTACAATTGTTTACACATATAATAAAGGTTGGATTTTCCCTTAGAATAATCTAACCAAAGATAACCTAGCTATCTAGATTATAATTGGTTTGTAAATGAGTACCCAGATAAATTTAGCTGAGGAGTAAAACAATAAAAAAAAAAACTATAAATCTATACCATCTCATTTCTTACTTGTATGAAAATTCTTATTAACTGTTTTCCCTAGAAGAATATTGGAAAAATCTTTCCACTGCAATAGACTATACAAACTGTTTTTCCTTTTTATATATATATATATATGGTGGAGTTTTAAATAATAAAAGTAATTGTTCCAGAACCACAACCAAAAAAAACTCTGTTTTTTTATTGTTGTGTAAAAATGTATATATTGGGGAAAAAAAAACAAAAAAAAAAACAAAGAGAAAATATCACTCAAACAGAAAAATACAAAATCAAAAATGTAAGTATAAAAATACATACAAAAATTAATTTACTATATTTAACTTTTATATGTAAATTTGAAAGTTTGAACTTATATAAACATAAAAAAGTGTTGCTTTCCATTCATCCACATTAGTAAAAGATTCCATCTGTTCTATGATATTCCTTTCATGACTTGTGCATTTTTTTATTTCATTATTTTTTGAAAAGCCATTCTATACTCAGCACTTAAATCTCTGGTAGTTTTAGCACTCTTTTGCTTGCAAATGACATCCATGTTAGTTTCCTAATTCAATTTTTCTGGATCTTGGATAAAATTATTATACAGCCTAATAATAATAGTTTAGCATTTTTACCATTAAAGAATACAAAAAGTTAAATTGGAAACAAAACTCTTGCAACAAAAAAAATGTGAGAAAGATGTGAAATGACCAAGCAAAAATTAAATGTCTTACACATATGCATGCTGTGTTAGGCAATGGTTTTATTTGTTATTTATATTTATTTATTTTGTCATTTCATTTTCAGCATTATAGCAGAAATTGCTTACATTATACTAATAAAGCATAAAAGTAAGGTTTTATTATTCTAATTAGTTCTCAAAATAATTTTATTGTTTTCATATATTTTCACTATTTCTTGAAGAATATTTTTAATAATAATTAAAATAATTTTATTTTGCCACAAACTTTATTTAGCTGATGGACTTATATGAAAAATTGACTACTTACAATTTAATTGATTTAATTACATTTAATCACTGTTTAAAAGGTTCTTACATTACTTAATGTTTATAGAAGGTACATGAAAGAGTGAAATATAATACACTAATTTATGAAATTTAGTATATTTTATCCTTAATCTAAAGTAATGTGTATGTCATAGGGAATATTAAGCAACATATAAAAGACTAATTAATGATCTGATATAAGATAAGACAATTACAGTGTTATCTATAAATCAAAGAGTTGTGATTAAGTGAAGTCAATAATTTGAATTAAGTCAATTAAATTGGTAATGATTGTATTCATTATTCAAAATGTGATGTAATGGAAAAGTTACATTGAATGACATATATTAATTAGATAGACATTGTATGAAATCTCAATGTGTATATATATTAAACAATAGAAAATTCTCTGTACAAGAATACTCCAATTGGTTTAGTGAATTGGTAGACCTGGAAGATTCTGGAATTTAAAATCCACTTCATTATGGCTCCAGCAGTGGTGTTTAAATTTCTTATGAAATCTTGAGCTACCATTTAATTATTCTTACTTTGTACAAAAAGTTATTATTATATTTTAAAGTTACTGAGAAAATAATTTTAAAATGCATTATTAAAAATTTAAATGCGATAATTCACTTTATTTATCATCAAAATAAATTTATTACTTAAACAGCTGAGATAAAATCGTGTAAAATTTTTCACAGATATAAATTGGAAAAACAAAATATTTTATTTAAAATAGAGAACTGCAAATTTTAAATATTTCCAAAAACTGAAGATTTTAGATAAATCTGATAAATATCTACAAACAAATTCTATTATTTTCACAAATATTTAGAAATAGAATTCTAAAAAAATAGTAGTAAAGATAGACTATTCTGGAAAAATTATAAATTTAATAAAGTATTATTTCTAATCATTGCTTTCAACCAGGTTGGACATATTCATAGAACTACTATCATCATCATCAACCATTATCAATCCACTGCAGGATGAAGGTCTCTCCAAGTTTAATCCATCTCCGATTTTTAGCTTCTCTTCTCCACAACACCCCTGCACATTTTCTTATTTCATCCATCCATCTCATATGTGGTCTCTTTCTGGGTCTTTTACAATCTCTTGGAATCCAATTTAAAATTTCAATTGTCCATCTATTATCATCTCTTCTAGCAATATGTCCAGCCCAACTCCATTTCAATCTTTTAATTTTTTCAATAAGGTCAGTAACACCTGTTTGTTGTCTTTACCCATACATTGCGTTTTCGATCTCTTCTTGTTACTCCCAACATACATCTCTCCATACTCCTTTGAGTGGTCTGAAGTCTCTGTATTGCTCTTCTATTAAGTGTCCAAGTCTCAGACCCATAAGTAAGAACTGGTAAAACACATTTGTTAAAAACCATCCTTTTCAAACACACAGGCATATTTCCTTTTAGTATCAAGTTATTTCTACCAAAAGCACTCCAACCAAGTTTAATTCTATGATTAATTTCCTCCATTATGTTTCCATCTGCATTAATAATCTGACCAAGGTATTTGTAACTGTTAACTTCTACTAATTCTTCATAATCAATCTTTATTTTCATATTTTGAGCAAATCGATTAAACATTACTTTAGTCTTTTTAACATTTATCTTTAGACCTACTTTTCTACTTTCATCTGCTAACTCCTGCAACATTTCCTGCAGCTCTGAAGCATTATTTGCAAAAACAACTACATCATCTGTGAAATCTAAATGACTTAAATACTCTCCATTTACTTTCACTCCTTTAGTTTCCCATTTTAATCCACAAAATACTTCTTGCAGCACTGCTGTAAAGAGTTTTGGAGATATGGAATCACCTTGTCTTACACCTTTCTCAATGTTGATTTTTCCAGTATCATTATGGAATCTAATTGTTGCTGTTGCATTTTTATAAATATTCTTTAAAACATGACAATATCCTGGATCTATACCTTGATGATCCAATGCTTTAATCACTGAAGAAATGTGTATAGAATCGAATGCCTTTTTAATAATCTACAAATCCAAAACATAATAACAACTCATATTCGTTTGTCCTTTCTATGACTTCTCTCAATACCTGGATATGATCTCTTGTACCAAAACCACTTTTAAATCCAGCTTGTTCTCTTGGTTGGTGGAAATCCAAAGTTCTCTGTAGACGAGTTGTAATTATCTTGGTAAAAATTTTATATAAAACTGATAAAAGGCTGATAGGTCTGTAATTTCTAATATCTTCTTTATCACCTTTTTTAAATATTAATATTATTACTGCATTCTTCCAATCTTCTGGTACATCTTTATCATTTAGACATTTGGTATATAACTTTGCTAAAATTGTTTCTATTTCTTCACCTGCTTCTTTTAATATATCAATTATAATTCCATCATTTCCTGGAGCCTTTCCTTTCTTCATACACTTAATTGCATGTCTCACTTCTTCATTTAAAATTCTGGGCAATTCGGAAGATGTAATAGATATAGGAGGTACTTGTTCTTTATTACTATATAATTCTTGATAAAAATCTTCTACCAATTTCATGATGTCATCTCTCTTTTTAGTAATAATTCCATCTTTTTTTCTTATTGCAGATATAAATTTCCTACCAATACCAAAATGTTGTTTAACATTTTTGAGACTTTTATTTTCTTCTACAGCTTTCCTTACTATTTCACAGTTATACTTTCTTATATCATTTTCAACTCTTTTCCGTACCATTTTACAAAATTCGAGATATTCAATTCTTTTTAATACATCATTTTTGTATATCTTCATATTCCTTCTTTTCTTCATAAATTCTCTAGTCTCAGTAGAAATTTTATTAGTCAATTGCTTCTTTTTTCTACCAGCTATGTTTGTTGCAGTTTTTAAGTGTATCAGTTATTTTCATATTAATTTCATTCAAATCTGAATCATGTTCAAAATCTCCTAACACTTGAAACCTATTTGTAAGTTCTAATTTAAATTTATTAGAATGTTTCTGAAGATTAGGAATATCAACTGTAAATATTGTTTTTCTTAATAATTTTTGTCTCTCTAGTTTTACATTAACACGTAACTTACACCTTACTAATCGATGATCACTTCCTGTGTTAAATTTATTAAGAACATTACAATCTTGAAATATGTATTTCCTGTTAGTCAAAATATAATCCAATTCTGCTGTACCTTCATTTGGATGCTTCCATGTCCATTTCCTTTTAACATTTTTCTCAAAAAATGAATTCTTAATATAAAGTTTTTCTTTTTCTGCAAACTCCACAAGTCTATGTCCTCTCTCATTTCTATTACCATAACCAAAATTACCTACAGCAATTTCATCTTTCATTTATCTACCAATTCTAGCATTAAAGTCTCCCATAAAAATTTTAAAATGTTGTTTACTCTGATCAAAAGCCTTTTGTACATCCATATAAAAATCTTCTACTACTTCATCACTATGAGAACTTGTTGGGGCATAAATCTGAATTATCTGCATTTGGTATCTGCTATTAAGTTGTATAACTAATCTTGCCACTCTGTCCGATACACCATCAATCTCCACAATATTGTTCTTCCACTTTTTATTTATAATGAATCCTACTCCACTTGTATTTCCAATACGTGTGCCTTTATAATAGAGTATATGTCCACTTTTTAAATCAATTGTTTCTTCTCCTTTTCTTCTAACTTCACAAAGTTCTATAATGTCCCATTTAATATAAGACAGTTCTTCTTTTAATTCTTTCAATCTTCCTTCACTTGAAAGTGATCTGCAGTTGTAAGTACCTAAATAAAAAGTCATCATCAAATGGCAGCCTGGGTCCGCAATCAGGGGATTCTTAGCACTCTGCGCCTTCAGCCACCAACCGCTGCCTTGGTTGGTGACTTTACAGCCTCCTGGGAATAAGGGCCATGCTTTATTTTTGTCTGTCATAATTGTATATATGTATTGGAAAAATATTTATCATTTACACAAACATTCATTCTGCCTTATCAGGCACTGAGAAGAAAGACCATGGTGTTTCTTGATCTTAAACTCAGAGGTAAAAAGCCAATAAACTCACCATGCTGGCTAATGCGTGTTGGTGAGCAGCCCATCCATGTCCGTATACTATATGAATAATCACATAGTAATAACAGCTGCAATGACAAGAACGTATGGAGTGGACATTAGGAATTTGCCCTGCTCAGTTCCTTTAAGGCCTCCAAGAGGAATCAAAGGGTCTCCTTTCAGTTATAAGTTAATCAGTTATATACACCTGGGTCTCATTTTATGTGGATTATTTTAATGCAATTTTGAAGTTATGTGATTCATGTTTCATCTTAATATCTTTCATATTTCACTATATTTATTAGATATCAAGAAATTTAAATTATTAATAACTTATTTTCACTTGAAATAACTTTTTTTTTCTTCAAAAATATAACATTATATTAGCAGCTAATGTGAATATGGCCTGAAGCTGTATTTAGAAACTTAGTTTCTATGTAAACAACCTACTTATACTGAGTAAATAATAATAATAGATTTATACTTACATATAAAAATATCGCAATAAATATTCAAAAAATTTAAACTTTTAAAATGTATTTTGTTATATATAACAGAAATAAATAATCTTTTAGATTTTTAAAATAAAAAATGAAGATTTTATAAACTGAAAATAATCTTTCTAATGATAATGTATAATCTTTTTGTTTTGATTGCGATTTCATTTTTTTACTATAGAAACAGAAAACCATTAACACAACACAACACTGAAACTGGCACTAGTTGTACATCACATCACGAATACAAATAAAGTGGCTTACAGGTTTCTCTGGGCATAATTGCTGAGAGATTCTTGACTTCGTTTAAGGAGAAGCCACAATACATCACATCACATCGAATATGATTTCTTACCAGTTTACAAATGAACTCTAGAGTTAATGATTAAAATATGTATGAAAAATGTAAAATTAAGTATGGTAGTTAATAAAAAACATAAAAAAAAAGTTTGTTTTGTATTAATTTTTTTCAAATATTTGAAATTTTCTATTAGTCATACTTTATTTGCTTGGTTTTTTAATGCGAAATTTAAAGTAATTTTTCCTTGTTGCTTGGCTTTTATGCAAATTCTGAAAATTACAGCACCTATCCCCCATTTTTCAAGGTAAGTTAAGTCTATTTTTGTGCGATTTTTTTTTAATGTGGGTTTTCTGTGGAACCTATCTACCACATAAAACGAGACCCAGGTGTATACCATTTACATGATAATGCAATGCATGAGTCAGTTATTTGCAATAAACCATGCTTCTTTATATTTTCTTTTCTGATTATTGTGCTCAGTGCAAATGACTTCAATATTGAAAAGATCAAAATTGTGACCAGACATCATTTCATATTCTAAAAATATAGATTTAATTATTAGGATCTGTTTTGGTGCTAATCTCATAATGCAATTAACACTAGACTCACCATAATAAATTGCATTATAAGTTAGTTCATTACATTTGATTTTATAAACTATTTGGAGAGCTTGGTTTGGAGATAATTTTTAGTACTGTTCAAAATTTGATTAAGATTAGAAGGGATTCTAAAACTAATAATGAAATCGTTTGATCAGATTGTTTTCATCTTTTTAGATAGATGTGGTACAAATGGAAGGCTGATCTATGCATTAATATTGTTATTAAAGTTTCTAGTATTTAAAGATGAATAGAATTTTTTAATAACAATATTAATGCATGGATCAGCCTTCTTTTTGTATTAAATACATCTAAAAAGATGAAAACAATCGGCTCAAATGATTTCAATATTAGTTTTAGAACCCTTCCTAATCTTAATCAAATTTTGAATAATATTGAAGATAAATTATCTTCAAACCAAGCTCTCCAAATAGGTTATAAAATTAAATGCAATGAATCAACATGTAATACAATTTGTTATGGTGAGATTCGTGCCATTAACACAACACTAAAACACACTCTAATAATAAATCTATATTTTTAGAATATGAAATGAAGTCTTGTTCAAATTTTAATTCTTTTAATATTAAAGTCATTTGTACAGAGCATAATGATCAAAAAAAAAACTATAAAGAGGCATGATTTATTACAAATAACATCAATGCAATAAACAAAAAAGACTTGTGCATCACATTACCATGTAAATGGTATATATAAATTATTAATTTATAGTTTCTATTTATATAAACTTATAGTAGTTCTATGAATATGACCAACTGGATCAAAAGCAATACTTAGAAATAATATTTTATTAAATTTATAATTTTTCCAGAATAGTGTACTTTTACTACTATTTTTTAATATTCAAATTAGGAAGAGAAGTATTTTATTGAGTTATATTTTATAAATAGAATTTTATTCAAATTATTATTGTAAATATATATTTTTATTAAGCATAAATGAGTATATGTAAATACTTTAAGGCTTTAACTTTTGATACTGCACTCTTCTGAATCTATTTTAATGCTAGAGGGACTTTGCCAAATCTTGACATAAGATTACGACTTTATAAAGATAAGAATGGCTGTCTTATCTTTAACCTAACTTTCTAATTAAATAGGCAAATCTGAAGCATCTTGATTTGAGAGCATGAAGCTGTTGATGGTACCACAGTGTCACCTGGTGGTGACATAGCACATCAAGTTAGAGTACCAATAATAATACACAACAACAAACTCTATATACTATTAAATGTAAATAAAAGTTAATCTTATAAAATTTACTATACAATACTAATAATATGACTAAATATTAAACTACAGCCAGATTACAGCATGTCCACTTCCTAAATAGTATGTATATTTTATAGATTTTATAAATAAAAATTTTGATTCTTGGCTAGTTTACATGTATTTTCATCGAACTTTCCATACAAAGAGCATATTTATACAGTTTATCTGTTGATTGATTAAGATATCTAATCATGATTATCATTATTATTAACAGCCAACCACAAATGACTATGACCATCCTACTTCTAGAAGGGGGAAAAAACCAGATAGACAAAAAATAAAAAGCTAAAAATCAAAGATTGAAATCAATGCATGTAACTTAAAAGATGAAATGTGGTTGCAAAAGCACACAATGCTATTGTCACAATTAGTGCAGAGAGAGAGATAGCAGATGACTGATGATATAGGAGATTCATGGAATATTTACATAACATGCTTTTTTAAGATCAACAATGCTTATTGCAACTTCCTGCATATTCTGCAAAACTGACTTGGCTCATTTGTTCATATTATTAAAGTCCTGATATTTTCTGTATAGCTCAAATTTTATGGTTGAAGACCTGTGGTGATGGCCTTTTACTTTTAGTTAAATATTTTTTAAAAATTCAAACTATTTATATATTTTTTTCAAATATGCTCAGCTTTTTTAGTAATAGCGCAAAGATTACTATAGATGTTTCAACTGGTAATATTCTCTTTTCAGGTGTTGTTGCAAGCATAGATATTGAATTATTGAGTTGATGAGTTTTAGACTTATGAATATTGAATTTAAAGTATTATTCTAACCAACTAACCTGTGAGAAATAGCTAAGTGGTCAAAGGCAACATCTTAAATTCAATATTCATGAATTTAAAGATCATTGGTTTAATTACCATATTATCTGGCACTGTGAGGCCAGAAACAGAGGAGAGGAAAATAATAACATTCAAAATGCTGAGATTCATATTAACCTGTGTTATTAAAACTGAATGTATTTGGAAAAATATAAACGAATTTTTCTAAAAGCATTTAAAAATTTCTACTCAAATGGAAATAGTCCAATACATAACTACAAATTTCATATTCATGTAGTATACTTTTTAAAATATGTCAATTCAGTTACCAGATATCTAATATTGCACTTATTATTTTATGAATATTATCCTTTCCAGTAATGAAGAATTTGGCAGTGCATTAAATGCCATATTAAAGTGTGTAAAATCAATAAAATAGTTCCACATACAATATTATTTGCATATATTTTTATTTCCTTCTCTTCATTTAAAATGGTATCAATTTCTTTATAACTAACATTTAATAAATTGTTAACCCATATTTTACACTTACGCAGTATTTTATTCTTGAATAAATTTTATTATTAATTATAGTGTTTTTATAATTTAAACACTTTCAAAATTATTATACCTCAAAACTTACAAAACCTTTATTCAGGAATAAAAAAATATCCATTGTTTATATTAAAACTTTTACATCACTTTCTATGAAATCTTTCAATGGCAGAAGATAGTTCATAATATACATATTAATGCTATAATCCTACATATGTTAATAATGAAGATTGCTGTTGATCAATATAATAATCAGAATGTATATTTATAAACAAATAATAATTACATTATTATGGATAAGTAAAAATATTAAATTCTATAATAACTGCCTTATGTTTTCTCCCAACAGACCACTGTTTTTACAATCAGTTATAAACCCGTTCAATTATTAAAAAAGATTATACATTACTGTATCCTATCTCAATAAAAAAAAACAGTGATCTAATGACATTTATAATGTGATACACCCATCATGCAGTGAAAAATAGTAATGGTATTTTATAAAGTGCTCTTTTAATTCAGAAACCCATATAATAAGTTAGATAAAGTGAATTATTAAATTATCACCATATATAATTGACTTTCATTAGTTTTTGAAATATTAAATTTTCTGATTGTATAATACCCTATAATTTCAAAACTTTCCTTACCTGATATCAATTATGTCTTATTTCACTATCAATAAGTCTGTATTGGTTATAGAAATATCTCAGTTTAGTATTGTGTTTCCTGACAGCAACTTTTCTATTTGATTTTTGTAGAATTCCTAAATCGAACATATTCCAATGCTTAGTTGATCGACTAGAATACAAGACAATTGGCTCACAAATGATTATTTGATTTGAATTTTTATGACTTGACTGGTCTTAAAACAGCATTCTTAAATTCTTAAATCACCTTCCATTAATAGAATAAGATATATTTTTTACCTTATCAGCCTGCATCTTAACTATCATTGTTATCTCTTTCAATCTACCATTAAACATTTTAAAGGATTTAAAGAATGTGTCTAAAGTAATCAAAAATTGCATACAGCATACTTGAAGACTTCTTAGCAAATGATCATGTGATTACAAAGTTTTTACCATGTCTATACATTTATAAATAATAATAAAAAACTTTGCTGAATAAATAAAATCTTGCATAACAAAATATTAGAAACTATATAAACTTTTGTACAAGATATTATTATAATTTTTTTTTATATCTACAGAGATGATTTCTAGATATATCATACATATATATGGAATTGAAATGGAAGTGAATAGCCCAAATAACTATTTACAACATTTTAATAAATGTAACTACAAATAAATATAATTTAACAATATAAAATTGGAACAGAATTAACTGAATCTCCCAAAGAGTTATTTATAAATCAATCATCACTAAACTATAAAATAAAAAAAAGGGTACCTTATTGGTATTTAAGTTTATTTTATTTAAGTGTCATAAACCAGAGAGTAAAACCTGCACATTGGATAATCTAAAATCACTATATAACTATTCAGAGAATCAAGGCAGTGCCTTAGTTTTAACAACCACCAAATATCAAATGGAATGTCAGTTTAATAAATGCATATTTATATATAGAGTGTATATGTATGTAGATATATATATATATTTATTTTAAAAAACCCTCATCAAATGATTACAAAATCTCCAATAATGTTTTATTAGTTATATATTTAAACAATATGACATTTTATGTATAATAATTGTACATGATCATTATTGTACAAAACGTTTTTTAAAAAAAAATATTAGTATTTTATTATTCTTGGAATTTATCTCTTTAAAATATTATATTCATTTTCTACTTGTATTAATTATAAATTAGTCCAGGTGTAATGTTCTAAATCTAGCTCTTATAATTCAGCAATTTATACTATCTAGCCAAAATTATAAATGTTACCTTTGATGACTACTGGATTTTATTGTTTAAAGGAAGTACATTATTTACCAGATGTTAAATATACTTAAGTTGGGTAATGTGTTCTGGCTAACAATAGGGTCAACATGTGGTGGTTAGTGGAATGGCTACAATCAGAAAGAGTACAAATAATGAAGTTGTGGGAGAATAAATATAAACAAAGTGATTATACAGAAAGTGGGTTCTTGGTTTTTATGCTGGGTTTGGGAAAGATAAGGAGGATTTAGATATAAAGGCCATAGAATTGGTATAATGTTGTGGAAATGGGATGGAGCAGGGTAGAGAAGAATGTGGGAAAAAAGTAGGGTGAGGAATGAAAAGAAAAGGTAAAATGGTTAAGAGTTTTCTCTGGGCATAATGACTGAGAGATTCCCGACTCCAAGAAAAGAGTAGCCATAGTGCATCACATCACAACATCAATGGTCTTTAGATATGCAGATCAACTGTGAATAACTAATAAGCAATGTCTGACCAAGAGATCCTGCTGCCTTATAAAATATGATATTGGTTCATAAAAAGCTAAGTATTGTTTCTGATAAAGTCTTTTCTCTTTCTGTCTTTTCTTTCTTCAGTTACTTAAGTGATTGGAGGGACCTGACATCATGAGACTTTCATGCCACCAAACATCTTATACTTTGTGGCAAAAATATTTCTATTCTTTAACTACATGTATAGCTATTTCTGATTCTAATTCATTCCTCTTTTTTAACTCAAGTCCTCAAATATTAAAAAAGCATCAATGGGAATAGATTAATAGGTTGGCAATCTTACTTGTGATATTTGCTTGAGGCAATACAATCACTAATGATTCAGTTTACAACTAGATTTCACTGAGGCAGGAGTTTTAGCTGGCAAAGATGTATGTTTAGGCAGTCCTATTTAGGAATCCCCCTTCCTACTTTAGAAGTGGAAGGGCCTAGAAAATGTGGTCCAAAATGGCCAGTCTCAAACAATCTGGATAAATTGCTACAACTGGTGGATTACTCATTTTATTGATAATAACAACAATAGTAATATCAGTAGTTGTCTAAAATAAAAAGCAGTGGTAGTACTAAAGGTAAGAATTATAACTCTTTTTTTTTTCTAAACATAGGGTGCATAGAATGTATCATCTTTACTAAATACAAACTCTTCAAGACCATAATGGAGGACTGCACTGATGGGTAAGAAGCCATCAACAACTAAAATCAATATAACTGCTTTTAGTAAAACTCATCTCCCAGAGGAAGTTTAATAGGATAGATGTATACAAGTTTTTTAAAAAAGTCAGATGTTACTGAAAGAAAAGTGCATGGGAGTACTGAATTGCTTCAGTATATCACCAAAAGTTTAATGTTGTCTCTTTACACACTGGAACTTAGTGCTTATGGTCCAACCTTACTTTTATGGAATTAGTTTTTATTTTCTTGCTAGATAGAATTATTGCAGCAATATCACTGAAATATTGATTTTTTTTTTTCTTAAGAGATTTTAACATAATGTTGGTACAGATAGTAAGTAGACTTTCTCCAAAAATTAGTGGAAATAATGTTACTGTAAATTCAAATAGTTTCTTGTTATTGACTTTATGCACTACACATGAGTTTACTATTATAAATTATTTAGGCAGAAAAAATGTTATAAAGGAACATAATAACATTCATGCTAGATGACATTATAGCTAAGAATCAAAATACAAAAAAAAAGTTCACATTACATGAGCATTTACAATCACAGATTGTTAAACAAATCAGAGATTAGTATGATCTAAGATTAAAATGATAGTTGCATTAAAATATATTCCTACCAGATTTACAAGAAAATTGTTGTTTATTCTTTAGAAGAATCTACTATATGTACTAAATTTCAACAGCTATTAAATGTTAAAATTTCTAATTTGGATTTTTTTTTTCATGTGTCATAGCATCAGCTGGGAAGCGAACCCGCTAACCCGGGACAACTGCTTGTAAGGCAGCTGTTGCTGACCTCTCGACCACCAATGCTTGACTAATTTGGATTTTTTTTTCATGTGTCATAGCATAAGCCAGGAAGCGAACCCGCTAACCCGGGACAACTGCTTGTAAGACAGCTATGCTGACCTCTCGACCACCAACGCTTGACTAATTTGGATTTCTGGGCTGCTATATTACTGAAATATAGATTTTTCTTAAGAAGTGTATTATGAACACAAGTAAATTTATTTTTGGGTTCATTAAAAAAAAGAATCATGACTTGTTTTCTGACATAATGATTTAATTAGCATATGGCATTTTTGCTTGGCAGGATGATAATTTAAATGTGAGACTTCATAATAAATATAGAGATCTACAGGCAGAAGTTCAATGACTGATAAGAAGGCTTAGAAATAATTAGTGGATTAAAACTGCAAAGAAATTACAGACATTTGCTGATCAAGATCATTCAAAATCTCTGTTGATGCACTAAAAACAGCATATAGACCTGAGAAACGATACCACAATCCTATAAATCTGGCAATGATACTCTCTTATATGACAATGATATTTTGAACAGGTAGAAGGTATATTTTGATCATCTTTTGAATAATAAGAATTGAGATGACAACTTCTAATGATATATCTATTTTATCTACTCATTTAGATTTAGACAAAGATATCCAACTTAGTGAATCAAAACAGCGCTTTATAATCTTAAAAATGAAAAGGCTGCAGGTCCTGGCAAAATACCCAAAAAAGTTTCTAAATATGGTGATGATATATAGATTCAAATATGCTAGAATTTTTTAGAAATATATGAACCCATGAAGTTGTACCACTCAATCTTAAGGATGCTGTCATTATTCGAATTTTCAAAAACAAAGGGAATGGACTACATTGCAATAATTATCATGGAATACATTATTATCTACTACAGCAAAAGTATTTTCCAGAATATAAATGTGTTGGCAAATATGATTGGCCGATATAGCATACACTTGAACAACATGTTTAAGATCATTATATTTGGTCATCCAACTAACATCTTTGTAACATTTTATAAGAAGTTTGTTAGCAATTTAGATCTCTTATCTTCTTTATTTGTATCATTAACAGTGAATAATACAATAATTTTAACTATGTGCCAGAAAAATTAAATTAGAAAACTAGTGTAAATGTTATATTCCTTCAAAAAAGAATTACTTCCAAACTAGAGAGCTGAAAAACTATCATAAATCTAAATTCTGAATATGTAATATTTTTTTAAAAAAATAAACATGAAGTAAAAAATGTACATGGTAATAAAGATAATTTCTATATTAAGTAATTCTCATTGTAATATCAAGAAAATCTTACTAATGTGGATTAATAAATGTCATAGTATCAATGTAACATTATATATATTGAAACGAAGATCGGTTTAATAACTGTACCGGTATAAATCCACCACGCTTACTCATACCCAGTTCAAACCCAATCCGCGTTTAAGAATAAATTCCAAAACGCCAACTGAATTCAAACCCAAACCCCGGTATGACCAACCGATGATGACTTTATAACAGCACGGGGTTATCCCTTTTCTAGCTCAGCTTAGAACATAGACAAATTCTTACAGTTAATGATATATATATTTATTATACTCTAGATATTGGAACGGTCATTCATGTAACGTATATATTTGAGTTGCAATACAGACAGTAAGTGGCTACCTAGACTTAGAGAGTAATAAGGTGGAGGGACACAAAAAGTAGATTAAATAAAGTGTTTAATAAGAACAATTAGAAAACATATAAATATAGCGTTCAACAGTACGGTAAGACTTCCATGAATCCTCTTGTATTTAGCTACTCGTCTCAACAATCATTTTATCTCGTGAGACAAACTCATGCCAATAGCTGTGTAGTTAAATGAGTGACAGGTGGCTAAGAGAATCAGAGTTTTGAGCATTGAAAAGATATTTATCAAAAGGGTTTTATTACTTATTTTATTGAATAGACTCGGCCGTTACGTAGATGGACAGTTGGAAGTGGTTTTATATAAATACGGCAGGAAGATAGATGTACTGGTGGTTGCCTATATTCAAAAGCCCTACAGTAATCACTGCGGTGCATTATCAGGAATACCCGGCTTGTACTTTGACAAGGCTTAGTGCCCCCAAGTAGCTCCGGGACACGACAACCAGCCGGGATCATTCCGAACCCGGTGATCCAAGAGATAACCTGAAAAAAGCCTTTCTTTCCCAATGGGGAATGGGAGGCACTTCAGCGAAGAAAGGCATTGCCACAGACATCAAGGACCAGTATTTGAAGTGGATTTTTAAAAGAAATTATACAAAACCTGGAATCTATTCGTCTGTCTCTACGCCACAGGCTGAGATCCTTATCCCAATAAAATATAGCGGAATTAAACTGATCGCGAGAAAAATAACTAATTAAATTTACTCTGAAACCCTTAACCCTCCAGGTTGACAGGCGGTAGCGATAGTATTAAATTATACAGTGAATCATTTCTCATATCATACATGACATTAATATAACACTTTAAAACCAATATATATATTTAACATTGAACCTTAGATTGCAATTATATGACCACTTAAAATAGAATAATAAAGGGATTCAACATTTACCAACTCGAAATATAAAAGAATATTTAATTCAGAAAACGAAATTTACTTTTAAATAACTTGATCATTATTGTACACTAGTTTTACACAGAGTTGGGAAATATTACTATTGGCATCGTTTGTTTATGGAATATGCAACACAAAGAAAATATAAAGGCATTCATTTAAATTATTATTACTATTAATTACAAATGTTATAAATTATTTTTAAAGACTAGAGCGGAGGATTTAAAAGAAAAGAAAATTTACTGACAGGTTAAACAAAAGCATTATAAATGATATAAAAACTTACATATGATTTACTTGATTGATAACATTAAGCACGGAAGAAAGTTAAAGTTCGTGTAACACAGTTACTCTTCTTTCTTCATCCTGCTTGGCTTGTGAAAGAACGAGGCGCATTTTGAAAGTTATTTGCAAGGCATAGTTAATTTTGAGATTGGAAGTTGGAAATTGTGAGTTACGTGAAACATGATCAGACAGCGGCACGAAGATCCATATTGGCGGGGCAGAGACCAGCTCCTGGCACTTAGCCCATCAACATTTTGGCTTACCGGTGAACTTCTTAATAAGATATTTGAACTATTCTCAACTGCTGTGCTACCTCTCTCGAACACGACAAAAGTTAGAATGTAAGTTTTTTCTAGAATTTCCCACTGCTGACCTTTCCGACTTGTTTTTGTTTTAGGCTCCGCCTACTTTCTCTAGCCTCCAGCCATCAAGCTTGACCAACAATCAATTATCTGTTTTTAGCAATCTTTTAATTTAATCGCTATTTTTAAATTGACATAGTAATTACATATAAAAATCTCCTTACTAATTTTGAATACAACTTAATTGCTCTCTACATTTGTGCAATTAGATTTTAATTAAAAACACTGATCAAAGGAATGTGACTTTTGATCAGTATTTTTAAACGACTTTATACAATTAAAAAAAACTATAATTTAAACAAATACGCCCGCAATGAAACTTTAAATTAACTGATACAAATCCACAAACCACGCACACACAAATATTATTTCATGGTTTGTGACATTTATATACGGCATCTTTACATATTGATTAATAAGCTATAGCATATATAATTAATTTTTATTATAAATTAAAATAGACAAAATCTCACTGCGGGCGAACAATAGTTCGAATTACCGTACATAAAAACACCTGAAACGAAGATCGGTTCTCCGATCTGTCTGTTTCAATATATATATATATAAATGTTCAGTGTAGTATATAAAATTTAAATACAATAAATTAATAATATATATTTACATATATTTTTAATTAGGTATTATATTTTTACTTTTGAAGTAGTTGTGTTTGATGATAACTTTAATAATTGCTATGGATTTCAAGTTGATTGCCTTAAATGCATACATTTCAAGGTACTATTACATTAATATACCATTTACCAAACATGCTTTTGAAACTATTTGATGCACAATACACTACTATATTTGCCCATTTTGTCAAACCAATTTTATTTAACATTCTGATTTTCTTAAATGATATCTTTGTGAAGACACATCATTAAATATTGTTATCATGGAAAAACTGATCCAAGATTGCCTACACTACAGACATAAAAACATATACTATCATGTTAAAAGCATGTGCTTTGAATCTAGCTATCAACACATTGATAGGTTTTTTTCCTATTATTATATCTGGTTTTTCACCTAAAACTCAACACTGGCTTCATTCTTTTGAATTATTTCTGATCCAGAAAACATTATTTAACTCAACAGAGTCTACCCAAAATATCTTGCCTAAACAAAACAAAAAAAATATTAAATTTGAAATTTTTCAGAATAGATCTAATTTTCTAACTATTTTCAAACATTTAATCCTAAAATATTTATGGTTTAGAAGGTGAAATAGATTTTCTCACTAACTGATCTGCCATTGTAGATTTTATTTTTTCTGACCAACATTTAAACTTACATGAGACTTTATGATAGTTACATCATATTTGGTTAATGCTTTTTATTCAGCATCAATGCATTGTCTCTGAAATGACAAAGCAATTTGTCTGAGAGAGCCATAAAAATGTCATTCCTTAGAAAATAAATAGAAGCATACTATAGAAGTACTTTTGGAGAATAGATATTAAAGGTCATAACTATTTTTACAATTAAAAGTGGAGATAATTCATATGTTTCTTCCATCACATAACTCTTCTTTATGCCTTCAATGATTATCTTTCTTACTCCTTTTATTTCATATTTGAAAAGTGTCAATGACTAATAATATTTAAATAATTATAAATATATGATATTTTAAGTTTATCTGTTTAAAAAAAAATACAATATATTAAATCAGGACAGTTGGCATATGGATGAACATAATTAGCCATATAATTATTAATCAATAAATAAGTACCTAGCTAATCCTAAGTAGGAACTAAAAACAAGAGGACAGGTAGTGAGGTAAATATATGGATACTTTGTAAAAAAAAAACATAAAAACTGCAGACTTGTTTCTACAATGTCAAAAATAAATTAGTAGTATCAACACATATTTGAATATTATACATTAAAGTCTTTGATGCAGAAAACTTGGGTTCGAATTCACTTCAAGTAAATATGATTTTTTTTTCGATAGGCTTGCATTTTTTCTTTCAGATAATTGGCCAACAACTAACTCAACTAATCATGCAATGTAGGTTTTTAAATAGATATGTATCTATTTTTGGTTAGAGAGTAAGAATGGGAATAGAAAACTACTCAACCTTGCACTATACAATAATTCCCAAATTTTGTAGCTTTCTCCTTCACTGTTCTCTTATGAGAGGCTGATAGTGATCCTTGTCTTATAATGAGCTATTTAAAGGCTTTTTTACTTTTTTTACACCTATATATATACACACACATTTACCAGAAAAACATGACTATTGTGAAACAAATCAAAACAATGTGTATGGGCCCTAGGATTCTTTTCCTTTTATTTTATAAATATATTCTACAAAAGTATTAAGTTATATGTTTTAAATGTTAACAAGGATTTAAGGATCAAAAATTCTAGCAGGTGACAGCTATTAAGCATTAAGATACTGGGACTAAAAGATATGTTTGGAGATGGTCTGCTATCCCTGTTACATTATATTCTAACATTTTAAGTTTTGGAAAAGTATAATAAACTTTAATAAACTTTTTAAACATACTAAGATGATGAATGTATTATGCTAATATATATTAAAAATTCTACAGCAATAATGTAGTGTAAATAGCAAGTCAATATTCTCTCCAAATAGCATCTTATAAGGAACAATGAAGAATGTTTTATTCACCACACCCGCCAACTGTCAAGAGTAAGGATTTGCTCGTTTGTACTCTTGTTTATTTTCTAGCTAAAAATAATTATATATCCATTTACTAACCAATATTACATGATTAGCTAAATGGCTATAGGTTACCTCTTTGAAAAAAATAAATTGTAAGACTGATTGGCAGGATTTGAATATAGATTTACAAATGGCAGATAGGTGCACTATTATTATTACATTCTGAAGTCCGTCATAATATATATAGTACTTCTATAGTATATACATATATAGTCTTTTATTTTTATAGCAACGATGTCTTAAAAATGTAAGGCCATCAGTCTTGATTCTACAATACTTACAAGATTAGAAAAATTAACTCACACTAAATCACATTTTGCTTTCTTGCTTAAATCAAATAACATTAGGAGTCTGGACAGTTTCCCAATAAATAAAACATGTTTTTACATTTAGAAATATACCTTTAAGTGAATATTACAATCAAGACTGGAAACACAATCTAGGTCACAATGCAAAATCAATAAATAGAAAGAACTCTTATGAATTAAAGAAGTAGACCAGAAAATTTATCCCACTCACAAGTTCCTCTCCAAAAGATAGAGACAGCTTGAGACTAATACTTGGACAAATCATTTAAATTGTCTTAGAAATACTACACCAAACTAATAATAATACCTATATTATATATAGAAGAAAATTTCCTAATTCAAAAGTTTTAATTGATACAAGAACTTCACAATTATTCTGTGGAAATTAAAGATAATTAAGTTATATATATATATTTGCTCTACTTGTGCGTGTGTATTACGTATGTCAAAAAGTAAAGAAAATGGAAGGATAGGGGAGGGATGTAGTTTGGTTATAGCCTGAAGGCATAGCGAAGTCTCTATACAATAGGATGTAATAATGATGTATTTGATAAGTAATTGCAATTAGCCCTTGTTTGCACATCTGACATAATTTTTTTTTCCATATGTCAAATGCGTTGACCGGGAAGCGAACCGGGGCCAGCTGCTTGGAAGGCAGCTATGCTAACCACTAGGCCACCAACCTAAATTTTACTGAGTTTTTGTAAGTAGATATTAAAAATTAGTAGTATCAACTCTTCCAGCTTTACAAATAATATAAATTTTAAGGAATCAAAACTATGCATACAAAACAATTTGCCCCTTCTCTAGCAACAAAAAATCCACATGGCTTTCATGCTCAGGAATTCATAAGAAGTTCAGAGATGGCAGAATCGAATCGATCCTTGCCAGAAATGAACCAATCCTAGAACCTCCCGATATCAATTTGGAAGCTCTACTAATCATGCCAAACCACACAGGGCTTCTCTAGCATATACTAGACATATAGTACATGCATCAATAAAGCCTAGAAATAGACTTTTTCATTATTCTAATGAGCAACATTAACAGTAGTGGACATTCGTAAATGAATATTATCTCGATTTAAGCATTAAAAAAAAAAGATTTAAAATGTCCTTTACCTTATTAAGATGCAGACTTTGGAATAGAAATATAACAATTTCAAATTTGTATTCAAATAGGACACTAAAATGTCCTTTACCTTATTAAGACGCAGACTTTAGAATAGAAATATAACAATTTAAATTTGTATTCAAATAGGACACTACCTTTTCCAACATTTTTTTCTACTAATTTAGAATTAATAACCAATAACTATTTAGAAAGAATTTAAATCAAAAATAAACAGAAAGTTAAAATTTACTTTCATATTTAGTAAAAGGAAGTTGTTTAAAAAACGCCTCCAAACTACAAAAAGAATATCTTGTATTATTACGACAGAAAGTCGAAAAAGGTTTAAGAATTTTAAAATGTATGTACAAATAAAAAATTATTTAGATTAAATTTAATGACTTTCTTTCTAAACAAATTTATTACTTAGATAAACTGTATCCAGTTTCCTTAGTTCCACTTCTCAAGCAAAATAAACATAAAAGTTATACGAAAAAATCTGTCAAGTAAAAAAAAAAAAAACAATTATACAAAAGTTGGTATTTATTTAATAAAATGGACATTTATAATTTGAAAACCAGAAAAGCTTAATTAAAATTTATAATCCTAATTCATTATGGACTTTTGTTTTAATATATTTGTTACTTGCTTTCTTTTATAACTTTTATTAGAAGTATATACTCTTATTCTTCACCTTCACTTTCTTTGCATTTCTTCATATATTCATATGTATTGCTTATAACTTCTTTCATATACACTTTAATGCAAAAAAAATTTTTAATAAAACTTATTTATTTTCCTGACAGTTTCAACTGTCCAGCAATCTTCATCCTGAGGAAGTTTGAGAAAGCTCTGATGAAGACTGTTGGACAGTCGAAACTGTCAGAAAAATAAAGAACCTTTTATTTAAAAAAAATTTTTGCATTAAAGTGTATATGAAAGAAGTTATTTTAAGCAATGTACATTTTATAATTTTTATGGGAAAAAATGCTTTGATAAGCCTACTTATTTTTAAAAAATCTTATCCAATTTTACCTTCATTTTATTTTCTAACAAATGTAATTCTGGTAAAATTAAAATGATATATACATTATACGATATATATATTCAACCAATAGAAATAATTTGGAATGTCCATGTTACTATAAAATGTCCAACAATGATACTGCCAGGCAACCAACAATTTAAAAATTACTAGCTTCAAGCTAGATCACATGTTAATAATTTATTCTGAGCTTTTATTATGAAACAAAGACAAATCCTTGCAAAGATGAATTCTATTTTTATTTCTGGGTGCCAAGTTTTATTTGTACTGAAAAACTATACAATCATTTTTGTAAAACTAAGATTTAAAAGTCTAATATTTTCTCTGATGTTTAAAATTAGATATTTCATGAATGATTGAAAAGTAAACCATAGATTGCAATGCAGATAGCAGTACACTGACAATTTTAAAATTATTAGCTCCACATTAGATTTCATGCTAATAGCTTAATCTAAATTTTTTTGTTTCCTAGTAAAGGTTTATATTATGCTGTTAAACATGTGATCCAACTTAAAACATCATATGATCACCATTCTAGTCTGGGGATATTGGATGAGTAGGCACTAGATAGGGATTTTATGCACAAATCTTCTTGCATCCATTGATTACTCTGGATTGCATTGATTGGCACTATTTTATGGAGAATTTAATCTCTGTGAGATTCAGCTTAAAGATAGCAATTTGGAAATTGTTGGCTGCCTGGTAACACAACCGCTGCACATTTTTCTCTAATTGTAACATTATTATTTTTATTGCTTATATTTCAATCATCCATGAAAATATTTATATTATATACAACTAAATTGTTCTGTGCATATACAGCATTTCAATAAATAATCATTAAACTGTTCTTAGCAATAATTTTTTCCAAGTTGTTTAAAGCAGTGTTAGAGTGATGGATTTTAGAAACCAAAATCTATGGATCACATTTCTGCCTCTGACATTTTTTAAGAATACCTGAACAATAAACTATTTGATTATTTATTTAACAGGTTTCTGATGCAATTGTTTTCTTGTAGATATTGTTTATTTTCTTCAATTAAGTTTAATATTCATTAAGGCTGTAGCCTCAAGCACATGCGCATAAAATGCGATAGTAGGGACCTCTACAGGTTTATTATATGTTAAAATTAAAATCTTTTAACATATTTCCTGAGCATTCATACAGACAAAAATAGTTTTTAAATCATTTCACATTTCTGAATCACTTCAAATATTGTGTAATTTAAATGTGTGTGTGTGTGCGTGCATATGCAAACTTATCAAAGTGCAGCTTTTCAATTATTTGAACATCAAATCTTTATGTATAAAGCTCTATAATTAATAAGTTTGTGAATATTGACCAATGAAAGATTTCTATAATTGTTTTAGTAATCTTGAAAAAAACTTTCTGAAAAGCAAAATGATAAATCTGGCTAGGAAATTAGTATAAGAGACACTTTGGCAGATTAAATTATAGTTCTTATAGAAGAGATACATCAAAAATGAAGTGTAAGGCAAATAAATATATCTCTTGCTTTATTTAATATTTACTTAGATAAATTTCTAAATAATATTTAGATATTTTGACAACAATTAAATATGGATAAAATTGCCACAGATGATAAAGAGTTTGTTATATCATATACTAATAATATACAGAACTTGAAAATGAAAGATGTATTTTGGAATGAAAATAAATACAACTAAAACAAAGCAACATAAATAATAATTATATGTATTATTATTTGGGATCTTATAAAAAATTCAAACAACAGAATAGGAGCTGCAATCCATTCCAGAGTCTGCCAAAGACCAATTAACTTAAACCAAGCAGAATACCAAATCAATAAAGATAAAAGATTAAGAGTGATAGACGAGCAGAAAAAAAAGAAGCAAATTCGTTCTTTTAAATGTACTGTGAATAGTTTAAGATACTGGAAAAAATAATAAAATAAATAATTAAACATAATCTGAATATCAAAGTAAATTTAAAACTATTAATAGCAGAAAACAAAAATGTGAAAATAACAATGGCATAAGATACACCATAGATCAGTCATCATAAATTTGAAACATAACATCTGCATCCCAAGCATGTAAAGGCAGTACTATATTAATAATCATGTTCTCACTTTATAGCATAAGGGTGTCAACATTCACTTGATCAACACTAATTAATAGATAATTTTTATTCTCAAGTTAAGAATCAGCTAGCTATCTGATTATTAGAACATAGAGGAAGGCTCTCTGGATTTACCAGAAACCAAATACTTTTTTCTCGTCACATTTTTGCCACTTAATCTAAGCTTTAGTAATCAATGGATACCAAATGGTAGTGCTTACTAAATCACTATTCAGTGCTTCCCTATCCAGTATCCCAGACTACTTTCTAGTTTATGGCTGTCATTGAAGAGAAGCTTTTTGATGTAATGTATCTGAATCTTTTGATCTAATGCACCTGTCTGACAGCTATATATATATACATCTTTGTATAGAATTAAGCAATGGGCTCAAATTGAAAAACATGTTCATGTTTTCAATCCAATCCACTTTACCAGTATAATTACATAGATCTAAAACCAGTTCAGTATTTAATAATTATATTCACCTTTATTTCTTGGCTGGAATTGGTAATTAATCAAAATATCTAAAAAAAATTTCAAGATTCATTTATAGTTGAGCTTAGATCATGGACATGTTGAATAAATGCATTAATAACTTCCTCAGAAAATTGTTCAAAAATAAAAAGAATGGCAAAAAATAATTTGAATTTAAATTAAATCACATGTTCACAACCTTTGGTTTCAAATCTTGCCACAGATATTGAAATTTGTGGACAGTAGTAATTATCTATAATATGCATTTTGAATACTTACATGCCTATAAAAAATTTAATACTACTTAACACTACACTACTTAGAATAAAAAAAGTAGAAAAATATTAAAATACTAATAAAGTAACAAACTTATACTAAAATTCTGTACATGGCCATGGTTTTGCGTACCTATAAATCAAGAGTTGTCAAACTTTTTTCAGCCACAGATCCCTTTACCAAAAACTTTTAAAACCATTGATCCCCAAGTCATTTACTATACTTACTCAAATCATTTACTTTACTTACTCAAGTTAATAAATTTGTACAGTACTTGATATTAAATATTTCACTAGATATCAAACTTTTCATTTTAATCACTTGTGATTAATGAATGAAAAAAATAAAAGGATTACGAAATATGACATTATCTTATGCAACATTTAATATCGAAACCTGCAATAATAAAAATTAAAGATAAATATGAGCATTATTTTTTTTAATTTTTGACATTTATGAAATAAATATGTAAATTCAAAATAAGTACAAATATTGAAATTATTTTATTAAACATAAAAATGAAGTGAAAAAATCAACATATTCAGACAGAATTAAAAAATTACAACGAAAGATTTTAGTCAGAATTATAAAAATAAGAATACCAAATAAAACAGCTTGAAAAACTAAATTTAATGAGATGGGTGAATCTGGTGATCTGTGAACAATTGATCTATGTCTGGTTTTAAATTAGTGAGTTGCATTCTCAAATCTCCATGTTCAGTGTTATGCAATTGATGTCTGTTCTGAAGTAGTTTTGAAACTACACTGAAGCCTCTCTTTACTAGATACAATGATATAAATGCCAGCAAATACTTTTGTACAACAGTTCATAAAGCCAGATACAAAAATGGAATATCTTGTTGCAGCCAAAACTTTTGATAATTCTGTTTGAATTGTACCTTGAGATCCTCATTTGTGCTGATGGTTATCAGCTCATCTTGCAAATTTATAATTGGTTCTGCACTGGTAATGTATGGGTTTATTATCCAGTCTGGTATTTCCAATGATAGAATAACTTCTAACTTAGTTCTGAAATCTAAGTGAAGAGCCTCCAAGTGCTTGACGTATGCAAGATGTTTTCTTCTTAGATAATGAACAAGGCATGCTTATCTTAAATAAGTTGGAGAACTGAGAAAGCCCAGATCTTGCAATATTTTGCTGAAAAAACATTAATCTGGCAACAAAAGCTGATATGACCAATTTGCTTTGATGAAATTTCAAATTGTCTCCTTAAATTGCCAAATAAGTCAATTAAATAAGCAATATCTGTTTTATTCTTAAGTAAATTTTCTTTCAAACTTGAATCCTCATCTTTCAAAAATTCTAAAACAGATTGAAAAAGTGCAAAAAATCTCACCAAACATACATCTTTTGAAATCCAGCAGTCTTCCATATGGAGAACTAATCAATATAAATCTTCATTGTTTTCCTCACATAATCGAGTCAACAGTCTAATGTTCAAGCATTACTTTGAATTTTGTTCACAGCTGTTATAACAAACTGAGGCACTAAGATTCTTGGCTATTAAATGATACCTATGGAATATGCAGTGAACTGCAAGCACTTCAGATATATGTTGTTTCAGGTAACTTATGAAACCATGATAATCACCAACCATAGCTAGTGCTCCATCTGTCACATCAGATATTATATTTCACAATGGAATTGTTTTTCCCTAAAAAAATGGCTCCATTAAATTAAAAATTGATTTGCCTCTGGTGTCAGTTTTTAAAGTTCTTGCAAAAAGAAGCTCTCATGCACTTCCTGATCTTGAATAAAGGAACATATGCCAGCAACAAAAGCTCCATTACTGGGTAATGTTGACTTATCCAAAATTTTTTTTTTTTTTTTTGCAAATGATTACACAAACAGTTTTTCATGACAACTTCATCAATATGTCTTTGAACTGCAATATTAATCAAAGGAATCCTTTTTATAATATCTTGTACAGATTTGTGGAATACAATGTTCAATATCTTTGCAATGGCTGGTAGAATCAGTTTCTCACCTATGGTATGCAGCACACCAGACTTGGTAATGAGTAAGGATATGTTGTGTGATGCCATTAATTCTTCATCATTTTGCTTCAATGATGAAACAAACATATTATCTATTGTAGTTCTCATCAGAATTTTAACTTTATTAGTGATTGAAAGTATGACAATTTTTTCCTTTTTTGTCATGATGAATTCTGTTCAAGTGATCTGCTACTTTTAATGTTTTCATAGTGTTGTTGCTAAAGACTTTTTCACATATGAGGCACATAGGTAAATGTTTGTTTGATAATGATAAAACAAATCCTAGCTTTGATCAAATAGTCCAAGCTGCACTGTCTGTATTTCTTTTCTGGTTCAGTCATATTATTATCCTAAGACAGGGGTGGGCAAATAGCAGCCCAAGGGCCACATGCGGCCCGCTAAGAGTTTTTATGTGGCCCTCCAAGACAATCAGAAAAATCCACCTTGGACTGAAATTTCCTTCCTGTTGCATGACCGAATATTCATCTCATATTTTCCACTAGAATGGCCACATCAATATACATGCGCAGTGTAGATATGATGTGCAGTGCTTTTCCAGTTGATCTGATTAATTTCAATTTTGTCTTTGCATTAGCAAATATATATATTTCCAACTTTTGTGAAACCATGAATGCTCCAAAAAAATGTAAAATTGGTAATGAATGTCATGTGTTTAATGAAGAATGGACAAACAAATATTTCTTTGGTAATACAGGGAATAAAGCAGTGTGTTTATTGTGTCATGAAAAAAGATGCGGCCCTCCGTTAACCTTCGCTTCCACAAAGTGGTCCCCGATGCGGCCCTCCACCAACCTATGCGGCCCCCGAGCCAAAACAATTGCCCACCCCTGTCCTAAGAAATAAAAACTTTTATGAACAAGTTTGACAACCCCTGTGATAAAAAAAAATGAAGCATGTACTTACTTGAAACAGAAGATTTTTGTTCAAACTCAAATAAATAAACTGTGTGCTCTGATTTTCTTTTTCGTAGTACTGCTCCTCAATAAATAATTATATTCAAAGTTCAAATCACAAATTACGTACATGTCACATCAAATGAACCAATTTATAGTGTTTGCGAGCAAGTGCGAACATGCATGCAATGATTTTTCATATCCACACTTGCTTTGATACATTCGATAAGATAATGCATAGACATATTTGTGCTAAATGTATTTTCATGCATTCTTATGTGTGACTCTTTTAATGAACCATTTTACCTTTTCGTTCACAAATTTGGTATGTAATGTGTTTTTATCAAAAAAGTTTTTTTTTTTTTAAATTATTTTATTTCTTAATTAGGTACCTATTGGAATCATAGATATTTTGAAGTAAAAACAACTGACCCCCCTCCTCAATTTTTTTACTGCAATTATTGACCCTTAGAAAGTGCAAATCAACCCCAGGAGTCTATATCACCATTTTGAGAACTCTTTATTATATATAATTTTAATTTATTATTTTACTAGTATTTCAATGTTAAATGCTTTTCTATTTTATGCATATATATATATATGCACGTGTTCTTACTGTATATGCACTGTGAACTAAAAAATTAAAATGTAGAAAAATAAATTTGCATTTATTAATTTCTAATTAATTTTATTTTGAATTAGGGATAAAAAAGAAAGCACAGATAACTGAAACAGCAGAGATAGAAATTAGAGATACAGGGAACTGCTTTAAAAATAAAACTAATCATTAACAGTTTAAGTTTTTAAAAAAAACTGAGCACATATGTATAAATAATATAAACATAAAGACTTCCTGATCAAAAACTGAAATATGTTTGCAAGCTTACAAGAAAAATTAGTAATATCATAGCGAGTTAAACATTTTATATGTAATTAAATTTTTTTACTCATTTTTTTATACAAATTAATTGAATAATTTATTATCATTTTAAAAAGAATAATAATAAAAAATCCAATTTTATTGCATAACTAATTATCTATGTGTCAGTGTTTTCCCATTCATGTAATAACATAAAAAGATGTTCTATTTAGCGAAGAACCGCCTCTAAACAAAATGTTAATTATATTTCTTTTATCAAAAGAAAAAGAAAAAGTTAATTCAATAAATATATTTATAAAAAAAAACATTATTAAAATGTATAATAGACGACAGATATTTACATAATGAAACATCAATATATTTTGTCTTATAGATGTTTTTAGACATTGAATATTGATAATACAAAAACATATATAGTATCAAATATAAAATTATATATAATAAAAGTAATATTCATACTATAATATACTCATATACTTCAGTTTTTGTTATGTGAAATAAATATTAAGTTAAAGCCAACTGTGTGATAGCATAACATGACTGAGAATAGTATACACACTAAGCTACACTTATTTGACCAATAATAATGGGTGTAGAACATATTCAGTTAATGTATGACTCATTGATAAAGATGTCAGCCAGATGATAATGGGAATTTAAATATATAGAGTAGGAATTTTATATGCATCTGGTAATCACTGATTGCTCAAGCTTCCGCTAGATGACACTAGATATAAAGGTTATAGAGTTGACAAAGATTATGTTGTGGAAATGGGATGGAGCAGAATATGGGAAAATTTAGATTGGGGAATGGAAAATAAAGTGGCTAACAGGTTTATCTGGGCATAATTGCTGAGATATTCTTGACTTCGTTTAAGAAGAAGCCACAATACATCACATCACATCATATTATATTGTTTTAAGCTGTAAGCTTGATCATTTGTTGATATTATTATTCATACTCCTAGCTAAGGGAATAAGATACCAGCAATTGTTGAGCAAATTGAAGGTATTAAAATATATAGTTACTGAACTAGTTTTAGATCTATATAATCAAACATATTGATTTGGGTAGATAATCTGAGGTTGATTTATATTTCACATTTTTAGCTTGTCAGATAAACTATAGTTAAAGTGCTTAGATAAAACATGTCTAAATTCCTTTTGACTTTGAATCCCAGGTCTTAGTGTTAAATGCAAAAGCCAGAAATTTCCCTAAGGATGGGGATTTAAATACTAAAGATAGAAAATTGTATATGCATCTGCTACTTCAATTTACACTAGGTGGCATTAGAGTGAAATGCTGGTCTTGCAATTATAGACCGATAGCAGTAAGATCAGTTTTATATAGAGTTTTCTCATATATAGTGGCTGGAAAAGTTGCAAAATGGATGGAAAAGAATAATGTAGTGGGGGAAATGCAATGACGTTTTAGATCAATAGGCATATAGGAGATAGTTTATTTGTAGTTACACAACATATGGATATGAGTAGGAAGGAATTCAGGGAGACAGTTATATATGAGTTTTATAGAGAGTACATAGAAATAGATTATGGGTAAGTTTAGCAAATTTGGGAATGGATGAAGCTTTAGTGGATATTATTAAGAAATTATATGAAAATAATTACTATACATATCAATTAGGGGATATAGAATCAGTTAAATTTAAAAATGGGGTGGGACTAAGGCAAGGACGCCCTATGTCACCTATTTTGTTTTTGTTGTATTAGAGTGAAATGGAGAGGGCAATAGAAAGACAATGGAAGAGGGATAGAGATACTGTTAATAGGTGACAAGGGAGTATATACTTTGTCGGGTCTTTTTTTTTTTACTGATATCTTTTTGTGTGCAGAAAGAAGAGAAGATATGGAAGTTATGCTGAGGACATGTGCAAGGGTGGGTAAAGAGGTGGGGATTAAATTTAATAGAAAAAAAAATTTATAATGATGATTAATATTGGGGAAAGAGAAGATGTAGAATTTTTATTGGGGAATATATAGTTAAGAGTGGTGAATAGATATAGTTATTTGGCAATCGTCTTAACTAATCAGAAAAATTGCTTGCATGAATGGGAGAAAAAAAATTGATAAATGAAACAAAAAAAAGAAAGGGATTGATAAAGAAATTAACAGTGTTTTCATATAATAAATATAATGTAGCTAGAATTGTATGGAAGAGAGTTGTACTATTAGAATTAACATATGGTAATGATGCATTATGTATTAATAAAGGGGTATTAGATCACTTAGAAAAAGTACAAAAGGAAGTAGGAAGACATGCATTAGATGAAGATGTGTGAACAGCAAAGGAGGTAATTCAAGGAGAAATGGGATGGTCAAGTTTTTATGAGAGATGCAAAAAGTAAAATGAAAATGTTTGGTAGGCTGCAGTTTATGGATAATAAAAGAATAGCCAAAATAGTATTTAATTGGGTTATGAGTAAATGGCAGGTAATGTGATATGCAGAAGATTTGGATAAAGAATTTATATCAGTATACTTGTACAAAAGTTGGGATGATTGTGTTAGGAGGATTGTTGAGTGTTATAGTGGTAAGGAATGGGATAAAAGAATAGATGCATTAATAAAGAATAGGTTAGTTGGATAGATGGAAAACTAGTATGGAGAGTAAAAAGAATTTAAATATATATAGAGAAGAAAACGGAACATTGGGTGCGAGTTAATTTATTATAATAGCAAGGAAAGTAGTTTATTGTTTAAGGCTCCAACGGGATCTTTAGCAACAAGAGAATATGCATGTAAATGGGAAAATATGGGTAATTTAGTCTGCAAATTGTGTAAGGAAGGCATAGAAAATATTAGGCATCTGTTAATTGAATGTAAATGCTTGAAAGCAGAAAGGGTACAAATAATGAAATTATGCAAGAATAAATATGAACAAAGTGATTATACAGAAAGTGGGTTGTTGGTTTTTATGCTGGGTTTGGGAAAAGATAAGGGGGATTTAGATATAAAGGTCATAGAATTGACAAAGATTATGTTGTGGAAATGGGATGGAGCAGATTATGGGAACACTTAGGGTGGGGAATGAAAAGGGAAGGGAAGGTAGCTAACAGGTTTCTCTGGGCATAGGTGCTGAGAGATTCCTGACTCCATTTAAGGAGAAGTTACAGGGCATCACATCACACATGCATTGTCATATACATATATATATATATTATATCTATATATATTCACACATACATATTCTTCATGTTTGCATGTGAAAAAGTACGAACAAAATTTAAAAGCAGAAGTTGTAATAAAATTTAATAAATAAAAATTTAAAGTATATTGTAAATGCACTTATAGAGATACACAAAAAATATAATTATAAAGTTAATTTGTGTTAAAAACAAAATATTAGTTAAAATTTAAAAAGATAATTGATTCTAAATTTAGCTAAAAGGAATTGAAAAAAAGTGTTTTTGTTTAACAATAAAAAATATGGGAATGAGATTCTAGAAAAAGGAATTAAAATGCTTGGAAATAGATTACTAGATTAAAATTTTAGGAGAAGTGATTAAAATAATTTAATTTAAAAAGCTCTGATTCCCACTCAAAAATATGAGCTTGTAAATAGATATTAGATAAATAACTTGGACCTCAACAAGAGTAATGGAGTTATCTATACTTAATAGATCAAAGGATCTGAACTGCAAAAGATCGATCCAAATTTTACTGATAAGATAGCGCCAAACCATATAATTAGTGGTGGACATTACATTGGTTAATTATTCTGCATTCATTATTATCTTTCTATTATTCTATCTTGATCTTGTCAATGAATATTATTCTGCTAGTAATTATCATTCTGCCATTATTATTATTATTCTGTTTTAATTAATTCTTATCAAATAGTTCCAGCAATTTTACCATGCAAGAATAGAGAAGCCATTATCTGCTTTGCTCTGTCAAGCTGGCAGAGGGTAAACCGAAAATCCATCACTGAGTCCTGAAAGAGAATCCATCTGGATATGAACAACCATATTAATATATGTCTGCTATGTATCCACCAGAGATGATGATAAATTTGATGTCCAGTGCTACTGAAAGAATCAGCCACCAAACCAAGACCTAATTAACCCTTATGCATCCAAAACGAATGTGAATAGTGATTTCAACCTTCATCAGTCATAGTTATAGTTTTAAGCATCAAATTTGCTAATACCTAAAGACTGAACCTGAATTTTTGAAAGAATAAGTATAAACTTTAAACTCATACTTAGTTAATTATTATTTCTGATTTAATGAAATATGTTAATGAATAATTATGTAATTAATCTGTTTACATGCAGGTATAGCAAAAGATTGTAGTTTGTTCTAATGAATAATAAATTAGTTTATAAAAAGGTAATTAGCTAGTAATCGCAATCTCTTGCCATGCTATTTTTCCACTTTATTTAAAAGATAAATCTGTCTGTTATCAGCATAGATGAATTCCCCGAGTTCTATTAATTCAGCCTAATAATGGTGATGATTTGTTAGTTTATAACTATAACCCTTTTTCTGAATAATAATTTGCAAAACAACATTGGTTGGAACTTAATTATTTAAAGTGTTTGATTATAATTAATTCTTTTTAAAAGATTTTACATTAACTTATTATCACTAAATAATAAATGATTTTGAAAACCAATTAATACTTTTTTTTTTAAATTGAAACCATAAAGAAGAAAAAAGTTTAACTAGTGTATACATAGTACTGACCTTATATAATTGCAGTCGCCTTTTCTCTCAACGTAATTCAATTTTAGAAAATGTTTACAATTCTAATTTTTTTATTTAAGTAACATTTAAGTAGGATAAAAATGCATATCTATATCATTAATCTATTTTTTAAAATAAAAAAAAGAACATATAGGCTTGGCTTTTTATTAATAAAAATTAAGATATCCAATATATTTTGCAATAATTTAAAAACCATCAAATATAAATAATTTATGGAAATATAAAATTTGCATAAATTACAAGCCTGATTAATTTCCCGGCTATAAATCTTATTATCTACTCACTGAATAACGTGCTCAGTAAAATTCAATAACTTTTATATTCATGTATTCATTTTTTTTTAATTTTTACAATATAAATGCATATCAGTATGAATATAACTATTTCTGCATAAATACATAAAATAAGAATTCTGTTGCAATAAATCTTTTTTTTTTTTTTTTTGAAAACCAAGAAGGAGGGCAGTTTGAAAATTTACCTTGCACTTGTCTATAAGTATTAAATTTTAAAATTATTTGTGTAATTTAAATTTAACATATGAAAAATATTAAGATTTATTCAGATATCTTTATACAAATATTTTTAGGATTCAAAAACTGATAATTCGTTCAAAAAAAAAGAAGTGGTTATTTTTGCACAGCAATCTTATGATTAGGAAAGCCACGTGGTATTTGAGCTCTCTAATAACAAATTGAACTGTTCCATTCATTTAAAGTGAGACTTTTTAAAAAAATTACTAGTAAGAATCAATTAAAGAACATTTAACTTTTGCATATGCCATCCTACTTTGATGAAAATGAAGATTAATATATGATACTTGGACACTATACTATTGAGGCTGAAATGTGGAAGATGATAAAAGATAATAAACAGATATTATTGGCAATAAAAATGGATTGAGATAAGTAAGAAGTTAAAGAATAGGGAAAAGTACAATTCAAGAAATCATTGAAGCAACTGGAGTGAAGAAAATAATGATAGACCTCAGAAATTGAGGGAAAAAGAAAATGACAGAAAATGATGGAAAGAATATCTGATCAGCAGCATGGGAAAGTACAAAGAATACTATTATATGGGAATAAGATATGGAAGATAGCAAAATAAACTGAACAGAGATTATTGGAACAGAAATTGATAATTGGTGGGGAAAAGTACAAATTAAAATATCATAGAAGCAATTGGAATGAAAAAAGGGTGATAACAGTCATTAGAGAAAAGAGATTAAAAATGGTATGATTATGTTAGAATTAATAAAAGCAGAATACTATGGATGGTGATTGATTGGAAGGTAGAGAAGAAAGGAGAAAAAATAATAGTAAAATGATGGAAAAAAATCTGATAACATGGGAAGGAATGGCATACAGAAAGAAGATATTATAAGTAGAGATATGGAATACAAAAATAAATCTGAAGAAAAAAAATCAGTAACAGCAGTAGAAGACATTTGCAAAAAAGTATGGCTATTTCAATTCCAAGAAAGATACAAAACTGTGAAACCTCAGAACTTCTTGGGTTTCCCTATATTTGAATCTGCTTCTGTCATGAGGAGATCTATACAAGGAAAGCTACTTCAATCCACACAGAAAATCACATCCTCCCTTTCCAAAATTTACATGTCCATGTTCGCCAAGTCCTCCCTTATCAATATACTAATATTCCCCAATGGTCAATTTTACCAAAGTCTTCATCAAGAAGATACACAAGATGTGCACTGATCTGATTAGAGGGGGCAAAAGTGCAACCATAAGCTTGAGAAGTCTGCAGAAACACACAAAACTCAATGGGTTATCCCTACATTCCATAGATACTTTTTTATTTCAACGTTCTTACAACTCTTTCTACAAAATGTGCTTGCAGTATCCCAACTACTCACCCTCCAAGAAGGTCACTCCCACAGATAAGCCTCCCCATATTAGAACTGGTTGGCTGGCAACCCTCACATCTCTTATCTCCAAATATACTATGCTTTCTAACAAATCGTCCTCAATGAAAATCAATTTCTGGGATGCCTACTACATTTTTAATCCTGATATTTCTGCAGGATCAACTCTCCTCAGGCTTAACAACCATCTGCTAATCAAGAAATTTAAGCGATGGTTCCTTGAACCCAAATATTTTGATTTCCTGATGAGATAAATCTCAATGCCTTGCCTAGTAAACATTTTCTGGTGCATCATCGAGAATTCTCAAACAGTCCACTTGCTAACTATGCCTCAGATAGGATGAAACTTCTCTTCATTTCCTCTGCCACTGTGTTTCCCTTCACTCTGTCCTTATAGCCTCCATATTAAATAATAATATGCCTGCTTTGTTAATTCTCATTGACAATATACTGTGTGGATCCATCCCAGAGATACAATTAACGACATTCATACTGTTCTCGCTACGGTACACACAGTGCTGGCTCACCTTTAATCATGTACTGGAGCATCCGCTTGAATTATATATTAACAAAATGGAAAAAATTAGGAAAAGGGACCAGAATTTGGCCCCCTCTTACATCTATGATTCTACATGAAGGTTATTGATTTGGCCCCCAAATGCTGATCCCTTTCACTCCTGAATAGAAAGCTCCTACCCTGGAAAGTGATTTGAGGCTGGGGGTGACTTACCTTGCTCCTCATGATTATTGCCCAGACTCTGAGTTTTATGGAATTGACCTCCAATATGAAGAGTCAATTTAACCATACAAAGCATGTACAAAGGATTAAATCTATCATTGAACATTATAAGACATGCAAGTGTGGTCACCTATCCCCAAGATACTAAATCCCGGATTCGTTCCTGGCCGATATGCTTCATGTTAGTCCTTTTAGCCAGTGTCAAGCAAGATATCAATATTGAACTTTCATCGCCCTGATTACCATGCAATATATTCTATGTTTAATTTTTATCATGTGCTGTAACCAAATTTCTGAATAAAACATTCTATATTTTATAATAATAAGAAAAAAGATACAAAACCAAAAATAATAATATACTAAAGATGAATTTTGTGATGACTACACAAACTAATTTGTGAGCTACAAAAATGTCAACATATAGAACATGCTTGGCCTTTATTCTTTTTATTTGACATTTTGTGATGCTGTCTTTTAACTTCTGTAACAAATTTTTCTTTTGATAAGATTTCTACAACCTTGTATAGTTCTAAGTTGGATTCCATTCTCAGTCATATCTTTCCAACAAAAGTTATCATCACTGAATTTCTACTTAAGAGTCCTGAAGATAATATTTCTCTCCCATGATGAAAACAATCTCAATTTCATCATAACATATTTTTTAGAAAATCTTGCATTGTTTGTTCATTTTATATGTCTAAACCAATGAAAATATGATTTTGCAATAATAAATTCCATAGAATTACATCTTCCAAGCTAAAAAAGATATATTAATTAGCCTTGATCCTGATATCATATTTTTAGAATTTTATAGAGAAACTTAAAATAAAATTTCCTAATGCCTTAAATCCCCCTTCCCCACAATAATTAAGTAAAATAACAGCTCTAACTACAAATTAATGTGATTGCAGTAGTATATTCATTGCAATGAAATATTCTTTTATCTTGATAAAAGCAGTAGCAGCATATTGGCGTTTAAACTGACTATATATTTAAATATCCGCAAAATGATCATCATCCCAATTTTTTTTTTTTTCAAACATTGCCCAAAAAAGAAAAAAAACTGTTTTTTTTTTAAACATTATAAACCAAATCTTTGTATGTTGCATTCAAATCATTAAGAATATTCTGCATAACTTTATTTTCTATTAATATGTGTATTAGTTTGCTATACCTATAGTATGGAGTTCAAACTGGAGCTAAATATGAAAATTGAAATTTTTCAGACAGATGAAAAATTCCTCTATAAACCAGGATTCTTTTTTTAAATAACTAGCCCTTATTCAATGTCAACTAGTTTCTTAATATTAACCAACAAATGGGTATTTAAGTGCAACACTGAATCCAAACATTTAAACTAAATCAATAAATTCAAGAGAATGCTTAAAAACATGCCTAACTTTTACAAAAAAATCATAAAACAAGAAGTAATAAATGAGATCTGTACAAAGCCTGGGACCATGTCTCATGTTCACAAAAAATTACTAACGGTATAGATTAATGATTATCATTCTCATAAAGTTAGAAGCCATATGACAAAGCATATAGCACATCCTCTAGTCATGTCCATATTCAGTTATTTGAATTCAGGCTGAATGAATCTTGAAAAATGTTTTGAGTTTCAGTGAAGCATTTAATATTAAAATAATTACAAGCAATGCAGACCTTCCCACAGGTAAAGAAATCTCATATTTCTATAAGTGATGAGTTCATGATTCAAGATTATTTTTTAATGTAAATTATTCTAATGTCTAGCATTTATGTTTGTATCAAACTTATATAGTAATTAAATCTATTCAAACTCATTTTATCTGATTTTCTTTAAGAAGTATATATATGTTAAGGATTTATTAATCCACAAATGACCAATTATTATTTAATCTGACTGACATTTATTAATTAAGCAGTCTACTATAGATTTTACACATTACATAGATAGCCATTGCTAAAAAAAAATTACAAAATAAAATATTTATACTAGTTCAAGTTTAATTGTGTTGCCAATTTCATTCATAATGTTTCCATTTGTATTAATAATATGATTAAGATTTTTGTGCTTGTTAACTTTAATTAATTACTATTAACTCTATTTTTTGTTTTTTAAATGCAATTGGACATTAATTTTTTAGCAATTTTTTTGGTCCTACTTTTCTCATTTTTATCTGATAGTTCTTGTAATATTTTCTGTAGCTTGAAAGCATTACTTGTAAAATAACCTCAACATCTAAATGAATTAATTGATCTCCATTTATTTTTACCTTTATAACTATCCATTTTAAATCACAAAATATAAAACTGAAGTAAAGATTTTGGAAATGTGAAATCACTTTGTTATATATATCTATGAAAATTAATCTTAAGGCCAACATATGATTTAATTCTCACAAATGTTCTTTAAAATTTAATGATAACCTGAGTAGTAAAAAAACATTTCTTAGTATATGTATCAGACGAATAAAATAATTGTACTTAAACCCGTTATTTAAATGCTTGAACATTGTATGACCTCCCAAGTAACTAATCATACAATTATTTACTATATTCTGGGAGTAAAAGCTAAATCAAGCTAGGCTACACTTTTTTTTCTTATACAAACAAATGGTTATATAATGAATTATAAACTGATTTATTTGTTGTAATTGCAAAAGAATAACAATAGCCATTAATTAACTCTCATCCCTTCTTCAGCTTATTTAATTCAATAATAGATCATTTTTTAAAATTCAGAAGCCCTAATGTAAACTAACTAGCCCGTCTGCAAAGACTTACACTGCTTATATTTTCAAAGCATTTATTTGTTCTGCATAGATTGGTATGGTGATAAAGCAACAGATTGTGTTTCAAAATCCATGAATCATAATCCAGTCTATCACTCCAAGTATTCAAACGTCTCTCCTGAGTAATGAATCATTTAATTATTATTATCAACAGTGATTGTATCAATTCTGCTATTTAAATGTTTTAAGCAACAAACATTTGAATACTTATTGCAAATTGTATGCCTTTTTGATTCCGAACGAATAGCTGTTTTTTTTAAGTGTCATAGCATCGGCCGGGACACGAACCCGGAACCCAGGCAACTGCCTGCTAGTGCAAGGCA
This sequence comes from Epiperipatus broadwayi, assembly GCA_028023455.1. NCBI lineage: Eukaryota > Metazoa > Onychophora > Udeonychophora > Euonychophora > Peripatidae > Epiperipatus > Epiperipatus broadwayi. The sequence goes on along the minus strand of JAQFVV010006558.1, from coordinate 607,405 downwards.
GTCACGCTGACTTCTCGATATCACCAATGCAAGACAAGAATAGCTGTTTTTTCATGTAGAATGTAATGGTTTTACTCAAGGTTTAAACTGAAGCTTCAAAAATAATTATACAAGAAATCTCAATTATTACTATTATTTTTTTTATAAAAGTGTATTACCTTAAAGATTTAGAACTGAATTTGTGGAATGTTTTTTGGCAGATTTTGAATTATTTGTCACAAGATTTGTGGAAAATCAGTTCTATGTTCTACCCTGAAGTTTTAAAAAAAAAATTTAATCTCATTATTAGTACATAAATGTATATATGTACTTCAAATTTCAGATAGAATGATCAAGTGATAACATTTGATCATCATCAAAGGAACTTTGCCAACTCTTGATACTCTCTGTATTCTAGAATCTCAATTTTAGGTGTGCATCATTATTTCTTTTAAAGATAAATCCATAGAATAAAATCATTTTGTATAAGCAATGTAATTTTATAATATATATATAAACACACACACTCTAAAATAACCAGAATCTAATATGATGAATTATTTTAGAAACATTCATCCTCAAAAATTGGCAAGAAAATAAACTGTTGACTATGATAAAATGAAATACACCCGGGTCTCGTTTTATGCGGATTTATTTAATGCGATTTTGAAGTTATGCGATTCATATTTCTTCTTAATATCTTTGTATGCGGTTTTCTTTTATGCGATAAAAATTATTAGATCAGAAGTCGAGCTCTGATAATATGCCTATTACTTTAAATATTATAAATTTTTCGCACTCGTGTCATATTTAAAGTAATAGTGTATTATTGGAGTTCGACTTCAATCTAATAATTTCAATATTTTCAGCACTTTATAATAGTACTGTAATAGATTTTATGCAATAAAGAAGTTCATAATTCACTTAAAATCAGGATTTCACCATTTTATATACACACATTAAATTTTACAAGTCTATAATGTAAATCTGTTCAAACGTTATAGATGCCTATACTATGTATGTTATTGTTTTTGCATTTTAAATCATATTCAATTTTTTGCTTTTTAAAAAAAGGGTATGTAATCAATTAATCATTTAGTGTCCTCAAGTTTATTTTTAAAAAATGAGTAACAGCAGTGGGAACAATTAAATTTGAAATTAAAATCTGATTTTTAATTGTAATTAACAATTTAAAAATTACATAACGTGATCTGAAACTGATGTAAAATGATGAAATTTGATTTTTAAATGGAATTGAAAATTAAAAAACTAAAGACAAAAATAAGAATTTAATTTTTAATTGTTAGTTTTAATTAAATTTTGCCCAACAATGGCGAGTCGATATCTTTTTATTATCGTAAGTCTAAGTTCTTATTTTTATTTTAAACTTTTAGTTTACCCTAATGGAGAGGAAAAAACACCCAAGAAAATGAATTTCTTTGGAAACAAAAATTTCAATTTTAGATCGCTTAGTGAAATGGGAAGGCTCAACAACGATTGAAAAATGTTTTAGTTGTATTTCCTCTTGACTTTATTTAAGGAGAAGCTACAGTACCTCATATCACATCATGACAAATCTGATGTCTCAAATAGCAATAATAATTAAAATACTGTACATGTATGAAAAAATGTAAATTACGCATAAAAATATATTGTTTTGAATAAAATTAAATACTGTAATTAATAAAAAAGTAAAAAAAGTTCATCTTGTATCAATTTTTTTCAAATTTGAAATTTTTTATTAGTCATATTTTATTTTCTTATTTTGTTTTTATGTGAATTTTAAAGTAATTTTACATTGTTGCTTTGCTTTTATGCGATTTTCAAAAATTACAGTAACCTATCCCCCATTTTTCAAGGTAAGTTAAGTCTATTTTTGTGCGATTTCTTTTGTACGCGTTTTCTGAGGAACCTATCTACTACATAAAACAAGACCCAGGTGTAAATAGATATAGACCCTAGTGGCAGAAAAGTATATTAAAACAAATTGTTTTAGCAATAGAATAAGAAAAGAAACTAAAAAGATGTATTTTAAGGTAAATTTACATAATAAAATTTTTTGAATCAGCAACATGATGGTGATGCTACAAATCGTATATAAGAAAAAAACCACTAGCAATATGATCAATCATCTTAGAAACTTTCATCTTTAAAAAAATGGCAAAAATAAAAATAAAAATTGATTGACTAAAATATAATGAAATGAATATATGCAAAAGCTAATGACATAAAAGTAAGCAATAGTACTTATAAGTCTTCTGTGAAAATCTATTATTTTAGAAGTAAAATTAGCTAATAAAATATTAAAGTATAACAATGAGTAAAACAAGAAACTTTTTAATTAGAAAAATGATAGTGGTTGGCATTATCTATTTTCTTTAAAATCTAATATTGGTTTCTAAAATTTATTTTTTAAAAACATTTATCCTAAATTGCATCTTAAAGTTGTAAATACTCATTAAAGTTTACTAATCAGCTCTGAATATTGACATGCTAGAATATAGAAGAAATCAATAAATACCAAATTATCAATAACAATGATCAAGTATTATCATATAATATTCTATTACTTAATTACTTCACATGTCTTTAAAAAAAACTTTATTACTATTTCCCCAAGTAATAAAACTTTATTGAAAATATTATTTCAAATATACATCAAAAGGAAAAAATATGGTTTAAAAAACAAAGAATTAGAAATGACTATCAAAATATGTTAATGGGGATAATGCTAACAGAAAAATAAAAGTAATTCTGAAAATGAACAGATGGAAGAAATAAAAAAGTTAATAAAAAAAAAAAAAACTTCAAAAAAAGAAAATAAGATAAAAATGAGACCTTGGAAAATCAAAAGATAATCTTAATGATAAAATTATTGATATATTCATCTGCCACAACTACAACTTTTTTTTTTTTTATTAAGGTAAATTTTATTCAGAAGTATTACATAAAAGACTTGATACTTGTACATGTTGATAAGTTGGAGAACAGATTTTGTAGCTATGCTACGTCATTACTTAAAATATGAAAAAAAGATTCAGGTGTCTTGAGATCTTTTGAGCAGTGAAATGTCCTAGAAGGCATTAGTGTCTTGAGAAACAGATTGTGTAGATAATTCACATCATGCTGGTGTTTCTTTGAAGACTTGTTGGGCATTAATAAGTTTGAAGTCAGATTTTTCCGCTGTGTCATGTTGTCATTCGAATTACATTAAATTTCAGTCATCATGTGAGAACTTGAACATTGGTATATACCACTGAACACAGATGCCTTGAGAACTGTTTTTTGTAGGAAATTCACATCGTCAATTGAGATGCAATGAAATTTTAAATGCTGGGCAACATTTCCTGATAATTAAAGTACATTTGTATTATTCACTACATATGTTGATAGCTCATTTATAATTTGTTACATGTAAATTGTCCACAAATTTCTGATTCTGGAAATTAAGTTTGCCCCTTTGTTTACATTCACTCCGAAACTCCCAAACTCAGAAATTTTGGCGCATAGAGTTATGGGTTAGGCTATACTCTTGGGACAGCATTCTCATAACCACTTAATGTTATCTGCTCACAGATATCCGAGAAAAAATTTTCTGGTGCCAGAAGGTGATCCCTATTCTTTAGGTTCACTAAAGTTTCTTTATACTCCTTCCATGGGCTCTTCATGCTCTGCTGGAATTTAAGGTGGCACCTGGTGAGCCATAACATGAACAAAATGAATATGGCCATCCTTATTATGGTAAATGTGCCACTTCTTAATGCTTTATAAATGTCAAGAATTGCGGTACATCCTGATCTAACACTTGAGCACAATCTTTTCCTAAGATCCGTCAGATGAGAACATTGTAAGAAATATGTTCCATCGATTCATCATGTGAACAGCATAGTGAGAAAGTCAGGTCAAGTGTATTGAACCGCCTCAAATACATGAGAAAATAATTTGTAGGGAGTGCCTGCAAGTTATATTTAATTATGAAATCCATCAGTTTGGGTTCCAGTGCCCAAAATCTAGCTTTTTTGATCAATGACTTTAAAGACACATTGAACAGCGCTGATGTTTATTCTTATTTGGGACTGATGTACTTGTAAGTGTCCCAATATATTTTCTTGTTGTCAAACACCCTGATCCATGTCAGGAAGGAGCCCATTTATGAGGACCTTCATTTCTCCAACCTATTTACTACCTCTAGGCGGTGGCGTGTCAGTAGGCTTCACAGAACATGTGATATGTTGTATAGTTCTTGTTTCTTTTAATGCTTTGAGGGCAGCTACTAATCTTTGCACATATAGAACCCCAATCACACGTAGAACAAGACCATTCAGATCCTTGGGTTTCTGTATTTTTGAAACACTGATACAGACTGTCTTTCCCAGCCTTTTCTTCCATAGCAGCTTCGTATGGATTGAAATTTATGGTGGTCTGAAAGGCCTGATTGGCCTGCTGATTGTAAGATAGTAAGAGATGTGTGAGAAAACTAGCATATTTAGCAGTGTCACTTTACCTAGGAGTGACATGGAGATTGAAGACAATGTACTGATAACTTTTCTGGTCTTCTCTATGATCGTGTTTTGTATCTGCTGCCTCATCTTGGATCTTGTCAGTGACACCGGAAACCCTAAAAAGTTTTGGGATCTTCTGGTAAATTTGGATGTTATATCTTTGCCCTTACAGATTCTCCATACTGCTGATTTTTCAGGATTAATTTTGAGATGGTACTTGGCGGAATACTCATCCTGCATCTGATGAAGCTGGGGAAGGTATTTCACTGACAGGAGAATGACGGTCACATTGTCCACATATGAAATATGGTGTATTACTTCCCCAAGTGTCAGAACAAATATTCCAGGGCAAGAGAGCCATCTAAGGATATGTGGATAGATCTGTTTAGCAGCAAGTTGGCAATGATTCTCGCATAGACCAGCAGTAACTCCATAGCACCTGAATATACCAAAAAATAGTGCAGGCACCTACAAAGTTGACTTCAAATTCAAAATCAAGAAAAAATTTTAAGATACTTTGTCAATTGACCACATTATTTCCAATGTAACTAATACATAATGTGATATTATTAAAATAGTGTTTGCTAAATGGGCATCTAATTATTCTTATCTGGAGTTTATACAACACTATCAAGTTTTGAATATTTTGATGTCATCTTTCCTTGAAATAAATCATCAGAATTGAGAAAAAGATATTACAACTCTAGATTTACAAATTAGCAGAACAGAAAATAGTGACAAATAAAGTGATTAGGTTTTTTACTTGACCATTTTTAAAACTTGACATCAAAAGTTATGATGCTTCCATTTATTTATTCATGAATGTTTGTGTGAGCAGTAATTTATAATAAAATGGAAATAAAATAACAGTAAATAAAAAAAGAAAATTGTTATTTTTTTTTAGCAATTTTTTGTTATTATAAAATTCTTTGTAAAATCAATTTGTGTATTATCTTGTCTATCAAGCTTGGTAGCCATTTTATTTTGAATTATACAGTTTTAGAGGCATACAATAAATATTTAAAACAAAATAACTGACAAGAAGTGCTCTTATTTAATTTTTTGTTGTTGTTATTTTAAGAAAAGAAAAATTTCTGCAAAAATTAATTACAATATTTCCACTTTAATTATTACTATTTTTTGTATTAAGTCAACTTGTTAATATAAAAATAATAAAAATATAAGAAATGTAAAGTGTCATATTATACCCATTAATGCAGACTTCAACTTATTAATATAAAAATAAAAAATATATAAGAAATGTAAAGTGTCATATCATGTTCCTTAACACAGACTTTTCATGAGAGCAGAATCCCGTACCTTTAAAATATCCTCACTGCATGCGGTTCTGTCAAAGAAAGATCCTAAACTTTCATCATTTTGTCAAAATGATAATGGCAAAATAAAAAACTGAATATAAACAAACTACAACAATGTTTAGAGATTGTTGACATTTAACACATTATAGATAAAAAATTGAAATAAACCTTCTGAACAGAATTTATAATAAATTTATTAATTTTTTTAAACTTAACAATTAAAATATATTCAGTAAAATAGAATTGAAAAAAATACATAAACAAATACTTATAATGCTCCTGAAACTGTATAACTAAAAAAAAGGCTGCAATGCTTAGTAGACAGTATAATACGCAAGTACCTTAAAATCTTAATGTATGTAAATATAAATAATAAATCAAATAAAATAACGTAAGAATTTAAAATTATATTTTAATATATTAATATATTATTTATATGATCTATTAATTTATTATTTAATCTCATTTTTCTCAATTAATTTCACTTTTGTTTTTTCTTTTCTAAGCATATTCATTTATTTTTTATATATTTAATACCTAGGGTATGATGTCTATTTCCATATTTTTATTAAATTTTGTATTTTGTAACACTCAGTTAATTTAGTTTTATTCTAACAAAGTTTTATCAAGTACTTTACTAACTTCATTATAATTATTTTCATAATCAAACATAAATTGTTTATAGCTATTTCTTTTATATTCCCATATTTCATTTCTTTTTATTTTGACTATTATTTATATTCCATTTATATAAGATGTATAATTTTATTCATATTTATTTATCCCATATCTGCCATCTTTTTGTTACTATTCAGTTGTGGTTATTTGGCCCTTCTGTTTGCCTGTTATCAAAAACTTTATTCTCTATCTCATGTTGATTTATTTTTAATTTTTACATATTTGAGTTTTTTGCCCTAAGGAATGATGAGTAACTAGACAATAGAATGCTGTAATCAAATGACATTCACATAATCATCATCAATAAGAGTTGTTCACAACATTTCATTCTCTCTAGAATTTCAAGGCAAAGTTTAATGAGTTTTTATATTAGTAAAATGTAAATTATTAATATATAGTACGTCTAAAAGCAGATTAGATCATCTATGCAACAGAGTATTATGACAAAATGTTAACATTTCATTATCATCGGAGCTTATTTGCCATTACTTGAACATAATTTATACTGAAATTTTAAATTCTAAAGCAATATTGCAAGCTTCAATGAGGCTCACGATCAACTCTTGGCCAAGTAAATCACCATTATATTGATTTAATTATGAAATACTTTAAGCGTAGCATTTGATCATAACAGTTGTAACAATGTCATCTAATTTTAATAAAGCACCATGGACCCCAAGACATCATTTATGTTTGATCACTTACATTAACTATTGTTACCTGCTCAACCTACATATATATATAGGATGACTGTGTGCACAAGTCTATCAACAAATATCACTCACTAAACTTAAGATAAAATCTAATGAATATTAAACTACATTATTCATATTTATATAAAATACTAATATAAAACGTAAATACTTTACTGACATTCCTATACATTTAAATAAAAAAGAAACAGATTACTGCCACCTACCAGAATTATCTAAAATGACTTGATTTTTTTTTACGTGGGGGGGGGGGGGGTATTAATCATTAAATTCGTTTATAAAGACATTCTTTTTTAAAAAAAAAAACTGCATTCTTTTCAAAATGTCTATCACTATTGATTCACTTATTCATCACCACCAAAGACACAATTCTAACGCAAAGATTTTTTTTAAAAAAAAAAATTATAATAAACAATTTTAAAATTAAATTCAAATAATAAATCTATTGTCACTTAATAAGACAGTTACAAGCAGTCAGAAATTTAACAAATATAATTTGAACATTGTTAATTAAAACCACGACATGCCAACACAGAATCGTTTACTTTAGCTAATGCTGATTATAGTTAAATGCTCACTCAATTAGACACAATTAACTATCCCGAAAAATATATATTAAAAGAAAAACTTACAAAAATTCAACGCTTAATTCAAAAAAAAAATAATTTAAGAACTGTAAAAAATTATTTTTTTTTTTTCATTTTTATTAATGTCTAAATCCAGCTGTGAAAATAAAATGCGTTAATCAAAGATCCAATTTTTGAAAATCTTTGTCCAAAATATATTGCAGTCTTTTATCTGAAAATCAAAAAATGTAAAAAGAATAGCAATTTACAAATAATAAAAAATAATGAATAGTAAATAATTTATGCTGGATCAATAGTTTCTTATATTTATTTTCTTCCATTCAGTCTTACTATCTATTTTGTTTCCCAATGTTTTATTAAGAGCAGACTCACGGTAGCGCATTAGCCTGTTCACTTTTATATTCTGTGTTCAAATCTAAGCTGAGAAAACTTGAAAAATATTTTACCAAACTTAGGATTTTTCTTTCAATTAGATAATCTACAAGTAACTAACTGACAATTAAATATTGATCAGTAAATAGGTATCTGCTATTCTTTATAAGATGATGAAACCAGATTGATAATGTGCTGCTTTCTTATTCATTGTTCATCTATGAGGGAGTTGTTAGAGAGACTTTTGCCATACAATGGAATGAATAAATGGTCTTTTTAGCTATCTACCTCATTAAGAACTATACTAGAATCAGCTATATAGAATAATTAATATTTGATAATCAATTAATCACAGTAGTACTAACGGATAAAACCCAACCATCTATTATGTTGAAAATTTTATAATGATCCCAGGTGTTGATACCAATTTAAAAACAAATAGTAATATATTGTATTATACATTTAATTCAAACTATTTTGTTAATCATGGTAATTGCATGTGACATCATAGAACTTAAATAGATTTTAATTAGTTTTAATTCAGAAATGGACCTTATCATTAATGTTGCTGGAAGTGACAACAGTATTTTAACAATTATTATTATTATCACGGACTAAATGTTTATAAACTTATTACTGATTTTACATTCTAATGAATTCAATGCTGATGAATAATTAATTATTTTCCTAAAATTGAAAAAAAAAAAATTTTTGACTTTTCAAGCCCAATAAAATATTTTCATAACTAGATGAAATTTTTTGATTTTTTTTTTTTTTAAGTGTCATAGCATCGGCCGGGACGCGAACCAGCAACCTGGGCAACTGCCTGCAAGTGCAAGGCAGTCGCGCTGACCTCTTGACCACCAATGCAAGACGATGATTTTGTAATTTTTAAAGTCAAAAAACTTAAAAATTAAAAAAAAAAGTGAAACCTCAAATTAAGTTTATATATTTAAAAAAAACATTTTAAATGGAACAGAAAATAATACTTTTACAGATCAATAAATATCTTTTAGAAACACTAAAATTTAAGATTATTTAATTAAATGACACACTAACTCATTCTCTTTTCTATTTCCAAAATAGTATACATTATTTTAATCTACAATGATTAATATATTTTCATGCTTCGTTCTTATCAATGCATCGTTCTAGTTCAATCCTACAGCAACCATCCATCAGCCCAGAAGTCAGCCCGACTTCCGTCACTCTTTTCTCAAGTAAAAAGATATACATAGCTCATATTGTAATTTATTCTCATATATACATTTTTAAAAATAAACTTCAAATATATATATTATACATTTCAAATTATTATCACATATTGCTGAAACATATCCAAAGATATATGAAAAAGATACATGATTCCCAAGATGCACATTTCATGCTGAACCAAGACTCACTGGAGACTCTAATCACAATCTCTTACACATATCTTCATCATTTGTTTAATATTTCATAGACAGTAATTTATTATAATTTGATTAGAAGTGTCAAACTTTCTGCATTTCCAACTTTGACACAAACCACTTTATAGATATATATTAATGATTTTTATTGATCATTTATTAAACTAGTGATAATCCCTAGTCCAAATATATTTGTTAAATCTCATTTAATTAATAATATGTGTGTAGTGTTATAGAGGTATTAATACATGAATTCCTCATCCATATATATAAAAATAATAGAAAATTTATTTTTGAAGTTTGCTTTTATTTTTTTGATAAATTTTAATATTCTAAAATTACCATAAAATAAATGCTCTTCTGGAAAATATATAATATGGCTATAGAAAAAAATCTAAAATGATTTATTATTACTAGACATAGATGAGATATAAAAAAATATACAGGGAATTCTCATTCTTTACTGCACCTCCTGAATATGATCAAAATTAAACAGCAGTGAAACATAATAAAAGCATTGCTGTATTATAGAATGGACACAGAAAAACTTACAAATGAAACTTTTTTAAAATGTACATCTTCAAAATTAATATTTTATTTATTTTTGTAAATAAATATATGTACAATATAATAAGATGATAAAAAATCAACCCCTAAGTTAACAACAATCTCAACTTGTATTCAAGGCCATCTCTTTTAAAAATAAAGGTGGCACCACTTTTATCTATAGTCTGATATCTTTATATAGACACTAAAGATTGCAACTTTAGTATCTATACAAACATGTCAGACCATAGATAAAGGTGGTACCATCATTATTTTTTAAGAGGTTGCCTTGACTACAGATTGAGATTGTTGATAGTTTAAGGGTTGATTTTTTATCATCTACATTTATAAATTATTAAAGTCTTGAGCAATTGGCTTTATTATCATACAATATAATAAGCTACAGAAAGAAATTTGGTGTTAACTTAAAGTAGACTGATTTCTCTTTGAGTCCTTAAGAGAAACAATTGCCATTCTAAACTATTGTCAAATCACCTTTTATTGACATATGATTATTCATATAGTAAAATAATTTGGATGGATTGCTCACCAACATACATTAGCCAGCATGGTGAATTTACTGGCATTTTCCCTCAGAAACCATGGTCTTTCTTCTCAATTGTCTAATAGTTTCTAATGAAATATCAAATAAGTTTTCTTCAAGAGAAAATGAATGAAAAATAATAATCTTTGTTTAGATATTTATAATCATAACTTTCAAAACCAAATTAAAGCCTTTATTCTCAGAAGACTATTATCACAACTAGTAGATGCTAAAAATATATTGTAGACCAATCCACCATTCAATAACTGCAGACTATGTTCAATTGAGGGAAGATGGCATGAATTGGGAGAAGACTGTATAATATTAAATGGGACAGTTATTGGACTTTGTGAAGTTAGAAAAAAAAAGAAAATTTATTTGAAAAGTGACTACAAAGACACAAATACTGGAAAGGCAAATGGAATGGGATTCAATATAAATATTTAAAAACTACATAATCAATATTGTGAAAACTTGTTTCCTAAAAAACTGGAAGAATTAGTTATTCAAAACTAGACAGACAATATCAAATACAGATAATTAAGATTTATGATCCATAAGGTTCTAGATTTTAGAATATATTATATAATAATTAAGATATAGTAATAATTTATAAATATCAACATAAACATAAAAAATATTTTATATTATACATATTTTGATAATTTTGATCCTAATTATAATTTCATTGTTATGGATACTACTCATATTTTCTTAGAAGAAATTGGAGCTGCAATTTACACTATATTTTATTCTAAGTCCCCTCACATACATTATACATAGATTTTAATAGCTCATGCTTTGTTATTAAAGATTGATTAGAATAGATTGAACTGCAAGTGTACTGTATTTTTAACATACACATATATAACATAGATGATTTGTATATGTATAGAATGCATATATAAATTAAGATTATAGTATAAACAAAATTTTAATAACAACAATATAATTAATAATAATAAATTGAAAAAGAACATTGGCCTTTCACTCATTTATTCACTGAAAGAAAAAAGAAAATATTAACTGTATCTTATTTTTATTTTTTAAATAAAGTAAATAATGAAATGTCTGACTTTCATCACTATTAAATATGCTCTGGGCAATATTCTCCTCTCTCCTCCCAATGACTTTTTCACTTACAGAAACATAATAGTAGTCTTTTAATCAAGAAATTAGAATCTCTTTAATTGTTTTGATGTATTTAAAACAACTTTTAGTAAATTCTAAAATTTTGTAAAATTTTTAGCATTAAGCTTAGAAAAGATTTTTATTATGCAATATACTGTACATCACATTTGGAAAGTATAATAAAGAAACAATAAAATTATATGCTTTCAACATAAATAAAGAAACACTATTAATCAATATGATCACATGTGGCACTTTGAGATGTATTGCAAAATATATTTACAAATTTTAATTTTTTTTTTTCATGTGATCACATATGGCACTCAGAGATAAAAAGAAATGTTGCGTGTGCATTGTAAAATGTATTAAATTTATGAATTGTAATTTTTTTTGTTTGCTTATTGATATTTTTTGTTTGTTTACATTTTTTATTGGATAGCATATAATTGAAGACATGAATTTATATGGTATAGTTCACAGCTTCACTTTATATTCTATTAAGTAATTTTTTAAAAATATCTATCTTTCTTAAATATTTACCTTTAATTCCTTTAATTATTTATAATTATCTTATAATTGTTTATTTAGTAAATTCTTATTATTATTTCAGTTTACTTTTTTTTTCTATGCATAAATATTCTTTAATTAATCTTTATATGCTTTAACATTTTCTAGCATTTTTATTTCAAAATTTGAATGCATATACTTTCATATGAAATATATATTAGAATCCTCTAGATATTGTTTTAATTTAATTTTTTCATTTACTTTTATTTCCATATATAAATAATTATTAATAAAATATTAAATTAATTTATTTAAACAAAAAAATTGTATATAGATGTACAAAATGCTTTTAACCATAAACAATACTCAAAAATTGCTGTGAAAGAGTTTAATGCTGGACTGAAAAACGTTTTTGACGATAAATATGGTTATGGAGACAAAAATTAGAAAGAATCTCTTTGAGAAAAATTCTAAAGGGAATGGAAGCATCTAAATACTTGTTAATATAAAACTAGAAAGATTAAAACGATTAAAAAATGATATTAATTTATATTCTTAAGCTTCAGTAATCATCCAATGAATTTTAAATAAAATTTGCTCATCACTCTAAAATATTAAAAGACTTTGAAGATGATTGAGTTCTGATTGAGCTCAACTAAAAAGGGGTAGCAAGATAGCTGATTTAATAAAAAAAAAAACAGTAATTCATCAAACAGTTTACCTGATACAAGGTAATGTATAAAGAAAAAAAGGAATAAGAAACTACTTTAAAATGAAATATCAGAAATTCTATAAAATGATATTTAATGATAATATTAAAAAATATAGCTGAGAATTGGCAATTTTAACTATATAAAAAAATCTCAATATTGGAAGATATGTGCACCACATGGAGTTTAATAACCTTACCTACACCACTGAAACTACTTGTCATTAAAATTAAGATATGATCTTCATTTTAATACCCAATACCTTTCATTATAGTATAATCCTCTAATTTTAAAATTTCATATATATAATAAATCATTCATCCAGTAATCCATAAAATCAGTTTAAATTTAATGGCACATCCTATACCCTAATTAATTTTCCATTATTTGTATGTAATTCTCTTTAAATCTGATATAAATAACAAATATATTGTAACAGTATGAAAAATAGGGGATTAGTAAGGAAGAATCTAGGGTTACAAGGTCCCACAAGTGGCTAACTGTAACAGTATGGAAAATAGGAGGTTAATAAGGGTGAATCTGGGGTTAGTCATTTCTAACAATTCACCACATTATGGCAAAATTATGAGATGAGAATCCATCATTATCTCCAAATAAACAAATATAAAATTAAATTTAAAAGAAATGAGCATAAGAGATCAGCACAGAAATAACTATAAGTCCACCAAAAGTATATCATTCATGATCAACAATAAACATAAATCAATAGTCAATATTGTGACTGGATTTGAAACTGGTCCACTATATACCAGGCTAATTATTTAGCCACTGCCAAACCTAGGGCAGGAATACAAACAATAATTATCTGGATGCACATAGTAAGGTGCTACTCTATCAAAATATAATAATAAGTCAAATAATGCTGAAATACTAAAAACATCATGACCATCATCAATGCTCTGGCCACTGTACTAACTATAAACTAAATTTCTAAAAAAATAATAAATAAAATGAAATGTAGTGCATACATTTTAAAGTACATCCTTTTGTGTAGCCAGGATCATCTGGAGGTCCATAACACTAAACATAAACCTGCAATCCATATAATTAACTGTTATGAACAAATCTAGCTCAGGAAGCAAAACTATATAAACTATTACTATGAGCAAGAGGTAAATAAATAAATAAAAAAGCTTATTATAATCACTTAAAATAATTTCTAGGTTCACTATATTGTAAATATTATTATTATTATTGGGATCATTTAAAAAAATCCTAGAACATAAAGCTGTCATGAAAATCAACGTTGCAATTTATGAAACAGAAGTTTGGTAGAATAAAAACTAAAAAATATTTTAAAATAATTATTTAACAACTGCTTAGCAATAAACAAAAAAAAAAGGCATGGCAGTATGAAATTTTAATCATTCATTTCTTCAAAAAAATTTATTTTCATAAAAATTATAATCAATCAGTTGATTTCTATTCATAAAATGACTTTTAATTCATTATTTCCCTAAAATAACTAAGAGTTGGAAAAAGGAACATTTTCAAAATCCAAAATAAACATCTTTGATTTAGCTTAATTAACCTTTTGTTAAGTTTTTGGATGGAAAAATGTTTCACACAAAAAAATTTAAGTTTAAAAAAAATTAAATTTTCTAAAAAAAACCTCTTTCATAATTTTTAAAAAAATTTAATGGATTAAAAAAAATGTTTCACAATTTGAAAACTTTAACTTAATAAAAATATTTAAAATTAGAAATTCTTCCAAAAAAAATATTACTTTTACATTTAAAAAATCTTTTTTTTTAGTATTAATAGAAATACAGTGTGCACATAAAAAATACCTTTAACTATAGTTTTATTTTATTCTGTGAAGTTCTTCCCAATTATATTTTCCAGTTTTTCCTCTTTCTGGTGTGCAGTATTTCATTTCCAGGTTAACAATAGCAAAATTTTATTCATTTTCTTTTAATAAATTTTCCAGGTGAGACTAACATAGAAGAGCTTCATGCCCTTGGTTGAAGACAAGACTGCAGATTACTTTAGAGGTAACCTCTATATTTTTATTCCAAAGAAGGCATGTTACATGGAGGAAGATAATGTCTAGCTTTTAGCTAAGTTAGTACGTGATTTTTATTATAAAATCATTTTTATAAATAAAATTTATTTTTAAAAATTGATTAAATCTTCTTTTTTTTAAAAAAAATTTTTTTAAATTTTCGTGTTTTTTTTTGATTGGGGGGGGGAGTCTTTTTTTTTTCTTTTTTATCGCTGGTTTTTTGTTTTTTTTTTAAAATAAAAAGGGAGAATTTTTTTTACCCACACTTGGGTTATTTTTCCCCCTTTTTTTTAAAAATTTTAAAAATTGGAATGAATGAAGCATACATGTTTGGGTCAGAAGGATGGATGGATTCATTCCATCTTTTCTAAAAAAACTATATCTTGTGTCTGGAAAAGTGAACATATTCATTTATAATTTATCTTTAAAGCGCATGTGCATTGGCTTAATTACTAATATCACTATTATAACAACCAATTAGGTAAATTTTAACAAACACAATTGTTCAGCTATTTCCCTTCTGAATTATAAACATTGAAAAATGAGTCAAGAATTAACATTATAAAATTTTTGATATTCCTTTCTAATTAAAAATTTTTTTTTTACAAAAAAGAAAAACAAAATAATCAGTTAATCAAACTGATTTGGTTTTTTGTAATGAAGAGAGATAAAAAGAAAAGAACAACAACTCTGATAAAAAATAAAAATTACCAATATCATTAAAATCTTATTTTGTTTTTTTTTATTTTTAAAAATATTCTTAAGCATAAAACTTTCTCTTAAAAGGTTAAAATTAATATTTATTAAATAATTTACAAAAAAAGAGAACATTATTTTTCTCTTAATATATTTTCATAGTTTAAATTAAAATTACTAATTAATTATAATTACTGAAGAGAATTTAAAAAATTGTTTACATTCTTTTATAGTTTTCTTTCCATTCTACAATCACTTGTAACTTATTAAAATATTCCCATATTAAAATCATATTATTTAACAAATTTAATGATTGAGAATTTTCATACTATACTTTGGTACTTAAAATATTTAGTTAATTGAAGACCCATTATTATTATAAAAAATATGCATGGGAAAATTAAATATTATTTTCCCCATTAATTAAATAATTCTATACTTAAGCTTGAGAAGCATGCTGCCAACTATCTAATTATTGTTAATGCAGCTATGTAGCCCACTGGTTAACAATATATATATGCATATAGATATGCACTATTAACTCACTTAATACCAACTAAAGCATAATATGTATATATGTAATAGGTATTAACAACCTAAACTAATATAAACTATGTAACAACATACTTCATCAATAAAGACTGTTAAAAGTAAAAAGAAAAGATTAAACTATTATCACAATTATTTAAAAAAAAGGATATTATCAAATGTGCAGAAAAATTTTACAAAAAAAACAACATCTACAAAGTAACTTCTGAATTGCTTGGCATTTAAAGTACAGAAAGAAAGATATGCAATCAAATTTATGAAGAAGGAAAAAGATTCAGAAAGTGAGGAAATTATTATTTATACATCTTTAAAAAAAACAGCTGAAGAAATAAATAAATTATTGGCAAAGCAGTATACAAAAATCTAAATAATAAAGATGTATCCATTGACTTGAATAAAGTAGCAATCCTATTGATATTTAAGAAAAGTGGGAAGAAGGAAAGGAAATATTAGAAATTACAGACATGTTTTTTGCTCAGGTTTATACAAGATCTTTACCAGATATCTGCAATGAACATGGGATCCTAACTAACCAAAAGAACAAGCTGGATTTAAGTTATCACAGTAGATCACATTAAAGTGCTGATGGAAATTATAAAAAGAACCAATGTGTATTAGTTTTCATTATGCTTTGGATATGAAGATCTTAAAAAATGCATTTGATTCTATATTCATTTTGTCAGTAATTTAAAGCTCAGTATCACCAATATAGTAGACTCAGAATTTTGCCATCTTTTAAGAATATTTATCAAAATGTGACCGCAGAAATAAGATTACATGGTAACACTAATGAAATTAAGATTCATATGAGTGTACAACGAGGCGATTCCATATTTCCCAAACTTTTTACGGCAGTTTTATGGTGAATATTTTGGGAATTCAAATGGAAAGTTAAGAAAACCATTTAAATCACCTAGATTTTGCTGCTGATATGGTCATCTTTGCAAATAATATTTTAGAACTTCAAGAAATTGTACAAGAGTTATCAGATAAATATTTAAAAAAATATGTTCAATATTTTTTCACAGAAAAAAGCTTGAGTAGAATACCTGTGTATTTGGAAAAGGGTTTTTAAAAATGTGTTTTACTACTTCTTACATATGGATCTGAGATTTGGATATTTAACAACAGATCATACAAAGAAATATGAAGAGATGTATGTTGGAAGTAGTAATGAGAAACTGAAAACAAAGTATGTGGATGAACTCATTGAAAAATTATGAGACTGAAAAAGAATTGGACTACATAAAATAGATGAGTTAAAATCTTAAATTGAATCCCAAAAGACCATATATGAGATGGATGAGGTAAAAAAGTTTGCTGTAATGACATAAAAAAAAGCGGCTATAGATTAGAAAAACTAGATTAAAGTTGGAAAGATCTTCATCATGCAATGGATCAATAATGATTGGAAATGAAGATATAATAAAATATTAATAATCATACATTATCATATATTTGCTATTCTTAATACATAAAAATAAATTTTATAGTGCTGCACTACTTACTAATTACTATTAATATAATTTCTTTGAAAATTTAATTCCCATGAATCATGAATCAATTTCCATACAATCAAGCTGGAAGAATACAAATCACTCTCCATATAACAGCACCACTCAGTGCAAGTCAGAGTAATCAATAGAAGCAAAAAGGTTTGTGCATAAAATCCCTATCTAGTGCCTAATCATCCAATAGCCCCAGACTAATTTATAGCTTGTGGCTTTCATCAGTAAGAAGTTTTGGATCTGAGAGCACTGAATGGCGCTACTGTATGGAGAGTTTAGCCTCTGTGTAAACAGCTTGGGTAAACCTAACAAATGATGATCATTTGATGTTTAGTGGTTTAGGAATAAAGATCCTATTCAGTACATATAAATGCAAACATCCGTAATGATTTTTTACATTTTTCTTCATTTAGAAGTGTTATATATATAAGAACAACTGAAACGAATAAATAGCTGTTAGTAAAAAGCAATTAAATCCAAATAAATTGATTAATTTTCCAAACTCAGATAATAATAAAAGCTTAGGTCTTCAGCAAAAATAATTATTTTCAAATCCTTTAATATGTCATCCTTTGGCGCAATATATCAATCTGGTACTTTTAGTTCCCGAGTCTTCTTGGATTAGTAGTTTTGATCTCCCTATTTATAACCTTTATTAACTTTAAAGCAATTGTATAAATATTAATTAACAGTGCAACATATATATATATTGTAAATACATATACCTTTGTAGTTATTAATGGAAAACATTTAAAATGTATTACATTTATACTATTGAAAATAAATAAAAATTTACCTTTTATGTATCCACATTTTTTTATTTTACTAAAATTTCTTTTTAAAAATTCTAACAAACTTCTGGTCAGCTGATTTCAAGATAAGTTATTAACATTCCTCCAAACAGAAAATTTCATTGGATACATATTATAAAAAGTTTTTTTTTTAAAAAAAAAGCTTGTTTTTTCTAGGAAAAAATAAAGGATGAAATAATATGGCTCTCATATCAATTAGACTTATCATTTTACAAGTAGCTGCTTAAAATGTTATGCATTTGATATTATTGTGAAATGTGTAGATAAAGGTATTCGTTTGTTACATTATTTCTGGTATGCAATAAATGAAACAAAAAAAAATCTGATAAATAAATTATTAGTTTATTTACGGTTTTTTTTTTTAAGTATGTAATGTTATTAAATAAATTATGATTCGTAATGTTATTAAATAAATTATGATTTTCGTTAAAATAATATTTAGAGATCAAATTTATAAGTCCCTTATAATTTTGCCCAGATAATAAAAATTGTTAAACCAAAGTGAATTGACAAAACAAAAAGTATACAATGGAGACACTATATCCACTATATTTTATTTTAAGTCCCTTACCTAGTAAATGATTCCAGTCATATTTAGTTTGCAAAGCGTATTGTTTGCTAGTGTCATGTCTTTTGTGAGTACCATGTTTTTCAACACATGTACATTTATATACAACTCAAATGCTTTTAATACATTATTAATATTGTGGGTGAGGGAGCTATCTCGTTATTGATAATATTGACTTTAATGCTTTTATTGTTTCTTCTTTAATGTTTTGTTTTGCTCCTACAAAAAAAAAATGGTATTATTTTGGAGATTATTCTAAGAGCAATCAAACATTAAAGGGTATTTTGGGATTAGCACTGCCATGATGTAATCATCCAGCCATAATTATTCTAACTTTTACATAATGAGCATGCCAATAGCTCTTAATGACATTTTCAGAATATCTATATCCTCAGACCAGTTTCTAGCTCTGGCTTTTGTCAGTGAAGTGCTAGGATATTCAAGCATTAGATTTAAAATACCAAGTCAAGCCCAGCACTTCATCTAATGTTTAACTATTAAGTAGAAAATCTAAAAATTTCAGACATCCATGTCTTCAAATCCAGCTATATAACTTAAATAGCCATATGAGACTGAACTAAGTTCAGATACACCATATATTAATAGTTTTAGCAATGCAAAATCACGAAAACTTTAAGAGCAATAACAATAATTGCAAGGAAATTGAGTTATATATCATGTGACTTAATTTAATAAGCATGTATTATAAATGTTATATAATGAGCATGTATTACAAATGTTATATAATGAGTGTAACAATAGCTCATTGTATAACATTTGTAATACAAGCTCATTAAATTAAGTCATGTGATACATGACTATTTCCTTGCAATTATTCTAACTTTGTGAATTATTCTAGCACTTTAGGTTTTTATAATAATTTTACTGCCCATGCAATAGCAGAAAGTATCCTTTTCTCCAGTGGGGGAGGGGGTGCGATGGCACAATGCCATACTTGTGATTATTACAAAAATCTACAATGCTAGAATATTTGAAAAGTTAGAATAATTATGGTCTGATGATTACATCATAGCAATACTAATCCCAAAGTAATATATTGCCTTATATACTTATTCAAGGCAACATCTTGTTCTTATTATTGTTTTATTGCAGATGTTTATAATCAATGTCATTTTAAAAAAATAATATATTTATAACTGAACACATTTTAATTTCAATTAATACTACCAAGTTAAAGCTATCTTAGTAATATAAAGAACTTATTACTTTTATGACAAGCTCAAAAATTAAGAAGCTAGATAAATTGTTAGAATAAAAAGCCATGGTCAACTGCCACTGCTAAAGATCTAATTGTTATCTCTTGATCATATAATATTCTATTGTATCAACAAAATATCACATGATTTTCTTTCTTACTCTTGACCAATGCTTTCAGGGCATTTCTCTTTCACTCCAGATCCATCTATTATAAGACTACTATCCATTCTCAATCAAATACTTAATCTTACAATAGATAACTTTGATATAGAATAAAAAGAACTACTTCTGAGAGTATATAATTAATTGTCTAGATTCCCTAAGTTTGACTTCAAGCAGAAAACTTTGATAAAACTATAAATTCAATTTATTTTTAAAAAAATGATATATAAATAAAAAAAATTGTAAACTGCATTATTTCCTATTATTATTTCATTATGATTCATAGTACTGGAGTCCAGTGATATATTCATGTACTTCATTCATTTTAATAATCAATGAGAACTTTTTAGACCATTAGTTTTTGTGTCTTCCAGTGGCAAATCTGTGATATACTTGCTAATTTTGATAAGATTTTGTTAAATTAAATTGACAATATATATTAATACATGCAAACCAACTTAAATTTTGATTGTAAATTGTAGACAACTTTCAGAACTTCTAATATAAGTGTATTTTACAATAAATTTCACACAAATGTATTTAATGCACTTAAAAATCAATATAATATTGATGTCTTTAAAGAAATTCACAAAATTTTTAAAAATGCTACTCAACACTATTTAGAAAAAGAAGAAAAAAAAACACTATCAAAGTTTTATAATTTTTATTATGCACATGAATGGTCAAATAAATGAAAATGGCAATCAGTAGATCAAATAATTGGATAGTTAACTCCTGCAAAGTCAAGTAAAATACAAGCACTAAAAATAATAGGTTGACCTCAGTCTTGGAATCTTCAGTTCTTAAGTTTATTCAATATCATATGATCAACATCTCTTATGCTAGCACATCATTGATTACTCTAGTTGGCACAGGGTGGCAATACTGTATGGGGTTTTGCCTGTTTATTTAATATCATTGTGTTCCATAGCAGAAATGAATTTTTAAAAATTACATAAAATCCAGCATAAGTTTGGAATCTATCTTAGTAATAATCATATGCTTGGGTATTTCCATTATCCAATTAACTGTTAAATGTCTTTAGAAAAATTCAACCTTATTTAAACTTTTCAAATACATTCAACTATTAGTAATAGCATATAGATTAGTACATAACACAATATTTTAAGTGGTATTATTTTCTTTTCTTCAAGTATTGTCTGATAGTGTGGAATTTGAATATTGAATTTAAAATGATGCTCTAACCAACTAGGCCATTCATTCAAAGGCAATAGTAAGTAACAATTCCACATATTTATTAATTATTACACCATATTTACTTATAAGTGATTTGTCATTATCATAAGCAGCTTTTTTAAATTTTCTTTTTTGTATGTTTCCTTTCTGTCCAATTCATAATACAGTATTTGAAAGCCACTCATTAACCATGCCCTTAAGAAATAAATGAAGAAATCAAGGGAAATATCTTATATCTAGTTGGTTAGAGCTTCATCTTAACTCAATATTTATGAATCTAAAGGTCCATATTTGATTTTGCCTGCTCTTACTGTCACTGGTTAGGCCAACAACATCTGAAGAAGATATTAAAATAGTGCTATTTAAAATGTGATATATACTAACATGTGTTTTATTACTAACAGTTGAATATATTTGAAAGTTTGAATTTTTCTAAAGACATTTAACAATTAATATTAGATGATGGAAATAGTCTAATATATAATTGCTATTAAAGTAACAGCATGCAAATTTCAGATGTAATGTTCTGCAATTGTTATAATAAAGTAATATATAGACTTTAATAATAAAAAAATCAAAGGTCAGTTAAAATATTTACTATATTGAGTATATAAAACAAAAATATATAGTTATAAATCACAATTTTAATACCTACTGGATATACATTCACAATCTGTATTGAATATTGCATTAAAAACATATTTTTATTACACACACACATAATTCTCCACTTTTATAAGTAATCCATTCCACAACTTTCAGTTTAATCAATTATTGATGAATTTGAAAATTTATAAACCTTTATTACTGTGATATATTAAATGTGGCTTCTTTTAATGATTATATTAATAGTGTTCCTGTATTAAAATGTTTTATAAAGCATATACATATCTGTAATAGTAATCAAAGCAATGCACAATTTGGAAATTAACAGTTGTGTAATTAATAAAGTTTATTCTACAGCTAATGAGTGGGTTACAGTACTGTTTATAAAATGCTCATTGTTATATTTCGTGTCAGCACCCTATTGAGAAGCATTGTCCTGCATTTTTTTTTTCTGTTTTTTTAAATACTCTATTAGGATAATTTATTTAAAATTTAAATAATTTATTCATAAAACACATTTTTAATTACTGAAATAGCATTTATTATTTAATTAATAATAAGTAAGATCAAATTTTATGCCAACAAATTATTATAATAGGTCAAAAGAGGGTAATGATATGCCTTATGAAAAAAGTCTTTGTAATAGCCCACTGTCAAGCAACAGGTCTCTGCAACAGCCTTTCAAAAAAGAATGCCCCCCAGGCATTTCCATTGCCAAGTAGTAATGGTTTGAACAGTGTCTATGCTTTCATTCTTTAGCTAAAACTAGATAATTGTTTAGATGATTGGTTTGAATATAAGCCAAGTGTATGGGGAAAAAAGCCAAGTCAGATTGAAACTGAAAACATTTTTTTTTTAAGTTTTACTTTCTGAGATATGCCCCAGGTTATGAGCATGATCAAATAATTAGTACTTTATAGGATTTCTATTATAGTACTGAAATAATGGTTTTAAAAAAAGAAGCAAAGAAATTTGTTAAAAACTTGTCCAAAAACAAATTTCTTAATTTTTGGAACAAACATGGATTAATTAATAATTTAAATATGCTTCATAACAAAGTGAGAAGACTATCCATTATATACCATGCTGATATTATAACCATGATTAGAATCTTAACTCTTGATACTCTTTAGGTCATAAACAGCTTTAGATTTTTTTTTATAGGTAGATTGACCATAGCCAACACAACTAGACATTTAATAATGATCAATAAATGGATATTTGCCTAATCTTAGCTAGAAAATGTAAAACCCCAGTTTAATCTGGGTATGTTAAATAAAAGATACACTAAGTTTAAAAATAAATTCAAATGTGAGATAATGTAACTTTTATTACTAGTGGAAGAAGTATTATATTGTACTACAAGGTTGCCATTACTTATCTTCATAATAATTTATTGGTATAATAGATTTGTGTTTATTTTATTTATTTTCTAACTATTAATACATCAATTGTCTGATTTAGCTTTTGAATTTTAACAATCCCATAAAATCATAAAATGTGGTGATGTTCATAAATATATTGATGCAAAATATAACTATGTATCTAACATTACTATGATGTTTTTAATATTTGATAAATAAATAAAAATGTGTAATTTTTTATATGTAACACCATAAAGAAAAAGACCACATATGAGAAGGATAGATGAAACAAAGAAATATGCTGGAATTGATGTGGAGAAGAGAGGCTAGAGATCAGAAAAGATGGATTGAACTGAAAGATATTCATCCTGCAGTGGATCAATTGATTAAAAATGATGATGGTTATTTTTTGATTCTCTATTGAATTAAATCTGTAGTACTTCTGTTTTCATTATCAATACCTTGGTTATTTTGGTTACAATTCATCTCTAAGAATTGAATTATTTATGTATAATATTTCACCAGGATACTTCAATAGTGCAGAAAATACCTAAAGAAAGTTCAACTGTAATATAATTAAATAAATAAAAGCAGTGTTTCATTGCCAATACACATGAAATAGGCAGAAATAGCAATAGGCACTTAAAACACAGTTGCTTTTCTTAGAATAGAGCTAAAGAACACAATGATAGAGCTCTTAAATTAATTAAAACATTGAGAAAATAAATTCATTATATCTTTATAAGTATGTAAATGTATATGTGCATGAAGAATATTTGGTGCAAACACTAGTTTTAAAAAAATAAAAAGATAACATATATAAATATTATATTCAGTCAATATTTTTAAAAAAAGAAATAGAATATAATTTTATTTTTGTTATTAAATATTTAAATAAAAGAAAACTAAAAATAACTTTTTATTTTATTTTTTTATGGTTTAAGACTATTTTAAATTGATTAAAATGTTAATTGCTCTAATCAAAGAGATTTTTTATACAAAAAAAATTAAATAAAATAATATTATTTGATAACAACCTATTATTAAAAGAAAAAAAAAGAAAAAAAATTTAAAGATTAGTAAAATATATGAGTCTTAAAGAAGGAAAAAAACTGTTTTAATTAAGGATTAATTATGCAATATTATGTGAAAAAAATCTTTTATATCTTTGGTTTGGTTGATTTTTTAAAAAAATTAATCTATACTCATTTGTATTTCTGGAGTAAATAGATTAATTAGTAAAAATATAAATTAATCCCCATAAATAATAAATTTATAGAAAACTTAAATAAAGAAAGAGAGCCTGGTTAAAAGTATAAATAAGATTTAAATAAGCAAAAAGTTTCAGTGAAGTTACTGTGTGTACCAGTTTTTTTAATGATAAACCTAAAATCTCAGCCATAACAACCTATTTTAGTAAAGTAAAAAGAAAAGTCTGTTTGCCTAAAGAGTGCCATTAACTAATGCCAGCAAGTTACACAATGCAGGAGACTAATCTAATTTCTCCCAGATGGACACTATATTTTCAAAAAAATGATTGATTTAAAATTAATTATAATGATTATAATAAAATGTGAAAATGAACTTAATTTAATTCCACATAACCTGAAGCTTGCATCAATACTCAAGATTAAAATATATATACATTGTGACCCTGTGCTATTGCACATTGTCTTATTGGGGACTTTAGCTTAAGAATTTAAGCTATTCTATTTTTTTAAAAAATGGAAATAATAAAGAGAGAGAGAGAAGATAATAACTTTATCTGTGTAAATTAGGTTATCTAACTCTTAAGCATTAATATTTTACTTTATTTGGTTCATTATAAGCATCAAATAGATAATATTTACTAACTTAAAACCTGTTATAAAGATATAATTTTAGTGTTAAAACATGTATGCTTTAGATTAAAAGTTACTATTTAGTTTATGTATATTTTAGAAAAAAAGCTAAACAAAGTTGATTTTATAGTTAAAGTTTAAAAATATTAACAGATAGTTTATGAGTATTAAAATACAATTGTTTAATTGTCTTTATAGTAACTAATCATCTGATTTGGTAAGTTTTAAAAAAAATATCTCTAATTAAAGCATATTAATTTATTTAAATAATATTTAATTTAAAGAAATATAAGTTAGTTATCAGGATAAATTTAATTTAGAAAAATGTAATTTCCTGTATGCATGTGTGTGAAAAGAATTCATGTGTATGTGTGTGTTTTTGATTTCTTGGTTTTAATTGCCAAGATATTTAATTTTAATAATTAAATATTTAAAAATAAATATTTGGTTAAACTCAGTAATAAAAGGGTAAAAAAAATTTAAATAAGAATTTCTGATAAACTTAAATAAAAGAAAAGGTGATATTTTGTTTTAAAAAAAAATAAAAGATTATCTATTATCTTATTTTATTTTTATTACTTTTATTATTTAATAAAAAACAGTTAAATTGACCTGTTCTTCAACTTAGTCATTAAGATCATGTGAATTTTTAAAAAGTAAAACAAAGTTACATAATTTTTACTAATTAGTTCCTTATCACATTTCACATTTTCATTTACAGGAGTCATTGTTTTTCTGGGTGGATGTTAATTTATGACATCTGTCAATTGGGGTATAAAAAGATAGGCTTGCCAGTTTGCATGGTCAGCTCCTTCATTTTTTCAATCTCCTGACAGGATTTCCAGGTGCATTGCAATCTTTTCATCTTTAAGTAACAGTAGTGAATTTCTTTAATTACTTTTATTTTATTATCTAAGTGCTAAATTTATTAAATTTTTATATTTTGTTAACCTACAATATTGCCTGAATTCAATTTGAACCCTCTTAATTATGAATATCATGCTTTGAAAGAATAATCCATTTATAATGACTCAATTTCATCAATTATGCTTTAAAAAAAATTATAAAGGAAACCAGGTGATATCTTTTATATTAATTTATAAGGTCATGCAGGACATTGCATTATTTTGCATTTTGCTATTATATTTCATCTTTAGGAAGAAACTAAAGCTTAAAAAAAGACTGTTAAACTTTTATTTAAAGATAGACAGCTATATATAATTATTACCTGTTATTAATGTTTAAAATGCTGGACTTATGCTAACTTAATGAATAGTTTGAAATACTGACTCAATATGAAATTTACAATTTTCAAATAACCGGTCTTTGATACAGGAGAACTCTTTAAAATGCACTTTGCTTTCTCTATATGTTGCTAAGATAAGAAAATACTTGGGTAAAAAATTGAACTTAAGAAATAAATAAAAAAAGAAAGAACAGAACTTTTAATATGCTTCATTTTTCTCAGTATTTTATTTTAAAAATACTTTGAATAAATTTGAACTAAGGAAATTAATAAAAAGACTTTATAAAGAAAAGCTAGTTTGCATGTATAATGACAATGGATGTTTAATAAATGCATTGTGTTAAATTGCAAACTATTAAACTTACTTGTAATATTTTTTAAAAAATCACTGAAAATATTATCTTTAAAGTGAATTTTTAACAAAATTAAGAATTACTTATAAAAATGTGCTTTTTCAAAAAAATGGGAAAAAAATATTGTTTATTTTCAATGGAACCATGGACACATTCAAATTTCAATGGACAATTTCCTTAATTATTATTATGTGTTATTAAAGGAAAATTTATCAGACAAGCTAGCTTATGGTTAACTAATTTTTTCAAAAAATGGATCCAAATCTTTTATTTATTTAGAATAAGAACTTTGTTAATATTTTATCATTTATTCTTACTTTTGGAAAGTTATATTTGCTTTAATTTTCTATGAAAGAAAATGTATTTGTTTAGTATGGATACTTCATTCTTTGGATAATCCACCGAGGAAGGACATCATGCCCTTGACAAGCTGCTCACTACAGAAGTAGTTCTGCTAAAGAACTAAGGTGTTTTATAAAAAAATATATTTTAATAGTAATTTATATGACAAGGTATTTATTATTATATTATTCTTTAATGGGGTTATAATACAATGTGTAAGTATTCCTACATATGTAAGGTAAAATTCATATAATGTTATATTTGCTAATTTAAGGTAAATTTTATAATGCCTTTTATTCAAGTGGAGATATTTATCTTTTCCTTTTTTTTTATAATAACATTTATGAGCGTTTCATTTACTTATAGGTAAATGGCCAATGTGGTTCAATATTTTCATAATTATTATGATATAATTTATGGTTAAATTTTAATATAACTGAGTGTTTATCAGTCATATATTTATTAATATTTACTTTGCTATTATGTCCACTTTATCTTTAAAAAATTTTATACTTTTCAGTGTACATGTGTGTGTATTCCTTATTTAATGCAAAATTTTTATTGTGCTATTTTTAAAAATACTTTGTTTGACTGACCGTAAACTTGTTGGTTTCAGACATTGCTTATGTATGTAATTTTTAGCATGAATATTAAGCTATATATAAGTGATAATTTTGTTATCTTGCCATTTAGTCTAAGATTTATGCCTCTGAGCATTAGACATTATAGATGTCATTTTGCTTATTGTGCTTCATGAATGGAATGCACTCTCCACATTGTTCACATTTTGTATTTCCAAGAGAGAATAGTGTTTATATTTTAAGATTACTTCATGTTGCTAAGAGAGCTAGATCCCATGAGAGGATCATTTTATGGTATATATTCAATTTTTTCTTATGTGCTGAAACTTTGCCATACATGTATTTTGTCTAAGATATAGGTATTGGAATCCATCATACTGTTTTATTCATGTAGTTTTACTCTGAGAAGCATTTATCCTTCATGATATTAAATATTTTCCACCATGGAAGGTAAAGTTATTTGTGCTTTTTAGGAATGATATAGCAATGATAGGATAGATGTTGATGTTAGTTCTTCAGGGTGCACTTTGTTATTTGTAGTGCTTTTGTTAAGTGAAACAGTGTCTATATTGTGCTGTTGTGCATTGCCAGTAGTTCACAAGCAAATCAATAACATATTAGTAATTTTAGATGCTTATTTGTGGTGCATAGCATAATAGGAAATGCACATACACAATGTTGTTTTTCATCACCATCTGGGGAGCAATTTGCTGATGGATAGTAAGTCATTTTAAAGTTAAATATTTCATTATTATTATGTGGACATAAATGCAGTATAATATGTGTGCACATGACCTCTGATGAATGTTCCATACATTTTTATTATTTTATCCAGAGAAAATAGTGCTAGACAATAATTATTTTATTTGTCTGGATATGATAGTCATTATTATCATACAAGTTTGCTAGTTCAAACTCAGTCATAGAATAGTTCAGATTAAAGTTATTTTAATCTGTAATGTATTAAGTTTGCAAATATTATAGATTGTTACCTGATAGAAGGATATATTTCATAAAACTGTATTGCTTAGCTTATAGTTTAAGCTATTCTTATTTTATATTAAATGTTTGTTAATGGGATGATTTAGCTAGAACAGATTAAAAATAAATTAGCTAAATATTAAAACTATTTACTTTAAGCAAATGTATGCTTGATAACTCATCTAAATTTTTGATAATTATAAGAGATAGTTTGTGAGGCAATTCTGTATTACCCACTGTGACATCCTACTGTAAATTTTACAGTGCCTATGTTTGGCAAATAACTTTCAATGATATTGTAAATAAATTTTGCTTGTGTGTATCTAAAATGTTAATAAATGTATTTGTTAATTATTTAAATCTGGTTTTTGTGTTTTTCTATATGCAATCTGTCTTGTGTCCAGAATTCTTGTTTATGACAGAAATCTTGGTAAATCAGATGATCTATTCTTATGCAGATCCAATATTTCAATGCCAAAAATGAATATATTCCATAAATGTTTCAATTCCAAAGTTGTGATTGTAATTAAAAGAAATGAATATTTATTTAATCTTATTTTCGATTACTTAATTCATTTTTCAGACTGCACATTATTTATTTATTAATAAAAATACAATAATTTAACTTAATTATTTTATTGTGTTGTTGATGGGGTTGTAAAAGTATATAAAAATGTACCCTTTCTTTCTATTATTTCAAGTGATATCCTGGGTAAAAGGCTATAATTTTCTAAATTTTATATATATTGTTTTATGCAATTGTTAAGCAGATTAAACACTTCTTTAGGTAATTATTATTATATATTAGGATATATTCGCTTATAAGAGAAGCGTTAGTTTCCTATAGTCTATCAGGATGTCATCATTTATTTGGCAACACAATCCAACAGTGTACTTTTCCAAAATTGACAGGAAGAACTCTGAGATAATTATTTCTTATTATATTAATTATTAAATCATTCCTTTATCTGTTTTGGCCCATCAAGCAGGTGATCTGCATGTCTTATTTGATCGGTCAAAATGTTTTCTTTCTTTACTGATGTAAAAATTATATGCATGACATCAATAAAAGTATGGGCATTTGATAGATCTCTGATGTAGCTTTTTAAAGATGTCTTCCACAAAAAAATCTGATGAAATTTGGATTTTTTATAAATTTTTTTAATAACCGGCGCATTTAATTTTTTTTATTTTTATCAATTTTGTAATTTTCACGAAGCAATAAAGACAAAAAATACTTATTGGTGTTCAAATACACTTTTAACAGAATAAAAGCACTCTGATTCACAAACAAGGCCTTCAATGGAGTCTAAACGTAATCAGAACATCAGGCTCATAAAAATAAAATTTTATATTTTTTGAATAAAATTTTAATTTTTTTTTTAAGTATTTGAAAAAATGATTTAATTTTTATTAATTTTAGTTTGTAGTTGGTGTGTATCTATATAAATTATATATTTATTTATGCTCATATAGAATTCACATCTACGGTAATTTTCTAAGTTCTAATCCATTTATTTTATAAAAATAAACTTATTTTATAAAAATAATGATTCTCAAAAAGTATAATAATTTATTATTTATTATTGTTTATATGGTGTGTTTGTGTTTTCAAGTAATGATTTATAAATTTATTTAATGCACATTGATTACATAAATAATATTTACTAAGGCAATAAACCTTTAAGCATATGCACTTGAAAATACAAAGGTAGGGACTTCTACAGGTCCCCTTCGTATTTTCAAGTGCACGTGTCTAAAGGTTTATTGCCTTAGTAAATATTACTTAAGTAATGAGTTACAAAACTAATAATCAAATGTATAGAAAGATTGCATATGCAAGCAAATAATCAAATTCTGATTCTTGCCTATGCCTTGATAGTCATGCTGTGGAATCACTCTGGTTTTGCTATATGTTTCATCATATTATTTTCAAGTCTCTAGCTAACAAATGGACTATATGCAAATAAATTATATCTACATGATACAATAAATATAACAAGATAGCATCACTGGTACAATAAATATAACAAGATAGCATCACTGGTGTGCATAAAGAATTTAAACATCACTGATGTACACAAAAAAATATATAAAATGAGATGAAACTCATTTTATCAGTAATACAGACAGTAACCTACAATTTCTAGTTTTAGATAAACAAGAAGCCAATTGCTATGATGATAAATGCATATCCATCTTCTGGAAATGATTTATTTTGTATCTTTTATTAGGATGAATCTTTTTTCTTATAGATGCTTTTGACATTTGGTAACTTTTGGGGTACAAGATAAAAATGAAGAATTCTTATGCGAATATTTTTGGAGATTCTGAAGCTATGGATTATCTCAGGTAAGACATATTATATATGGTTTGAAAAATATTTTTGTGAGAAATACAAAGAAATTATCACTAAAGATGTAATTTAAATTCGATTAATGTTGAATTAGAAATTATGAACAAACAATAAAGTAATAATTATTTTGGATGTTGAAATTTCTTTTTTTCCTTTATCACTATTTGTCTTAGACATATTGTTTTTCTAGTTTCTATTAATGTAATTTTTTTTCTCTAACATAATTAAAACTGAAGTTATTGTGAAAATTGTGTCTCAGGCCAGTTTTTTAAAATAATTCAATATGGCATTTTAAGTCCAAGCAGTTAAATTATAATTATGGTGGTGGCAAAAGTAATTCGTTATCGCTCATTGTACCATTAGAAAGGTATCCTAGAGTAGATCACATGATGTCAATAAATAATTATTTGGTAATAAATATTTTGTGTTTAAGATATTAAAGAAAGGACATTAAGATTCTTGGAAGATGTTACTCAAAGTATAAAATATTTATTGCTCAGAGAATATATTTTGATGAAGGGAAATGTATGTTTAAAAGCACTGCATAGGGATGAGTAAAGTTTTTCCTCTTCCTAGTTTATTTACCTACTTTATAATTATGCATATTATTATTGCTTTGAAATTTCCTTTTATCTTAATAGATGTCTCTGTAGTAAAAAAGTGAAAGATAAAACTAACAGACCACTGGGTTTAACCGAATGTAATATATTGTTATTGTCATCATAATTTGAAAAGTCTCTCATTCATTCAGAATATCATTTACCTTTACCCTAGCCCATCTGCCTTTTGATTTGGTTATAATATATATCAGAACATTTGTTAGCAAGACAACTACATTGCTTCATATGTGTGAGTATGAAAATGTTAAGAAATTTATGCTTATTTTGAATGACAAAAAACTTTAAATATGTTATAATTAAGTACTTTCTCTAAACTTAATTATAAAAATGTGGTTTTAAAATTATATTTCCTATGAATATTTATTTTATGTGTCCAAATATAGTTATTTATGTATATAGTTTTATATTTTATGGAATACTTTATTTTTAAGCTTTTAGAAAAGAAAAAAATGGGCAAAGAAGTTTATTAAGTTAGGATAAAAGAAAAGGTTTCTCTCTTTTAAATGATTGTCAAATATAATTAATTTTAAACCATTCATTTTTGAATAATAATAAAAAAAAAACAGAGAAAGAAATAAAATAGATATCATTTAAATTATCAAGTTAAATGCTTTATATTTCAGCAGTCTTAGAAAATTATTTTTAAAAAATATATAAATATTAATTCTTAGGTATTAAACTTAAAGATTATGCAAACATATATGAAGTATTCTGTGCAAATTAAAGTTATTATTATTATTATTGTGAAAGATAAATAAGTCTAATCATATATATCATAAACAATTTGAAATGTTTGTGCTACGAACATGAGTTAATGGTTAAAGACCAATTAATTATTTTATATCCTTATGCATGTGTTAGAGTGTGCATTAAATTCAAGGCTGAGATCAAGGATAAAATATATTACTATGAGATGTAATTCAACGATTACTATTTTTTTTTTCTGAGCCAACATAACATCTGGTAATTAAGGAATATATTCACAGAAAAGGTAGTTTTGTAATATTCAGTTTTATTACTGCCTAGCATGCTTTCAATATATATATATATATCCATGGCATAATAATGGTGTGCTACAAGTTCTTTGTATCAATGTTCAATTATTATCCAATAAGCTATTCAATATGCAAATTTAAATTCAAATTTAGATTTATTCAAATAGACCATTTCTTCGATGTGGATATGTTTACTTCTTTTTTTGTTGATAGAAAAACACTTTGTCCTTTTTCTGTTTGTACATAGTGTGCACAGAGAGGGGGGACAGAAAGCTGAAGGTTAAAAAGGCATGTGCAATAGCTAGTGACCATTTTTCTATTAACAGAAAAAAAAACAGGCAAATCCATATCAAAGAAATGGGTTATTTGAATAAATCTAAATTTAAGTTTAAATCCATTGAATACCTTATTAGATAATAATTAAACACTAATATAAATAACTTGTAATCACACCATGAGATATCATGAATATGATATATCGAATATATTGAAAGCAAGCGAGGCAGTAATAAAGCCGAATATTAAAAAATTACCTTTTCTGTAAGTATATTTATTAATTATGGTACTTTGGTTTTAGACCTGCAACAAGGAGCATGTAATAGACTTGCTGCACCTTTCCACATCCATATCAATTCCACTGATAACTTTGTAATCTTGTGATTTGATCAAAATAGTATACATGGATCTTATACACGGTATTTTTTGCAAAATTTGCAGAAAAATAATAACATGTACATGGATCTCGTACATGATATTTTTGCATCATGATATTTTCACAAGATTTACAAAGATATGGGCAGATTGATATGAATATGAAAAGATACAGCAAGTCTAATACATACCCTGTGTTGCAGGAATAATAAAAATAACTAAAAGTATAAAAAATAATATTAAAAACAGCATTTTAAAACAAATTTTGAGAAACATCGGACATTAAAAAGATGATTTTAAAAAAATTTTGAGGAACAAATGGATATTAAAAAGGCAATTTTAAAAACAATTTTTAAGGATATTAAAAATTACCATTTTTAAAGTATAAAAAATAATATTAAAAACAGTACTTTAAAACAAATTTATATGACTTTTACACTAACAACTTTAAAATGTATAATATATAAATTGATATTAAAAACATTTTAATGCAAAAAAAAATTGATTTGCGATCTTAAATAAATGATACTATTACGCAAAAAAAAATATTAATTTAAATATGCACAAAACAATCACTAAATTATAATTTTTTAAAATATTATTTACAAAAACCCATAAAATACATACATATGCTACTTATTGTGTAATATATAACAGGAATTGTCTGGTTGAGGCCACAAATTTGATATTTACTTCTAACACACATAAAATGGAGATTTGAAGTGAAAAATTTTCCTCCAAAATGGAATTTTATTGAACACTTGAATGCACAGAATATGCCAGGATTCCCCACAGAAATGGTAATAAATGTATTTTTATTTTTAAAGAAAGAAAAAAAAATACACAAAAAGAAAGAAATATAAATTATTATAAGACTTTTATTAAATATTTATCCTATTATCAGAAAGAAATCTGGACAACAACTGAAAATGTCAAAATATTATATAAAAAAAAGACCCAAACAACATCGCAGGGATTATTTACTATCAATTTGACATCAGTGTAAGATTACATATTTATTGTGGATGTGAAAAGGCCTCCTATCTCCCCTACATTACAGATCAAATACCAAAGTACCTTAATTAGCAGTTATTACTATGAGATATGTATAAATACAAAAAAATATTATATTAAGAGGTATTGAGATTTGATATTAAATGATTAAAAAAATATTTGTTTGTGTTGATGCTTATACCTCTTAATTAGGAAAGAAGTTTTAAACTCGATAATAAAAATAACATAATTATGTTGAATCAATGAAGGTTTTTAGTATAAAGTTGTTAATACATAGACAGAATAGTATTATAGAAGTTAAATAAAGTACAATAAATAATGTTCCAAGTTAATGAAGTTACAAATTTCTGAATCGATCTTCTTTTGGGGGAAATATTCATTTGAACATGAGTATGTTAGTAATAATGAGGAAAGTTTTTACTTATTTAATAATTAATGATTGAGATTTAATTATATCATGATCATCATAGTATGTTATTTGCTATCTAAGTATAATAAATGATTAGTGGCTATAAAACTTATAAAAGTTTCTTTACATGTCTAGGATGGAGGTTTAATATTTAAAATATTAAATGAGCTACTGAAATAAATTTCTTATGATTGCTCAGAAGAGTGTGTCAATAACTATGTTATGATACTCTCTTTAGACTCCATCATCATATTCTCATCATTAGTCATTTTCTTAAATCAGATAGAACATTAAACCAGTAAACATCACATAATCACCATTCTTTATGCTTATGCAAGCTGTTTACACAGAGGCAAGACTCTCCATATAGTAGCACCACTCTATTTAAGCCAGAGTAATCAATGGATACAGGAAGGTTTATGCATAAAATCCCTATCTAGTGCCTACTCATCCAATATTACCAGACTAGTTTCTAGCTTGTGAGTAAGCACGTGATAGGGATTTTATGCACAAACATTCCTGCATCCATTAATTACTCTGGCTTGCACTGAGTAGTGCTACTTATGGAGAGTTTTACCTCTGTGCAAACAAAACATGCATGCTTTTATTTAGCTCTGCTTGCTATTAGTGCGCGCAAACACACACAACATACTGCAATTTATACTTAATTTACAAAGAAAGTAACTTTTAAAAAAAAAAAGATATTCAAATTAACACAATATCGCAAATTGATATTTAATTTCTTTGAAGTTTACACAAGGCCGAAGATTAAGTTCTCTCATCTAGGGTATTAAAATATGAAATCATTTCAAAAACAATAATAATTGTTTGCCAGATGCTCTTATAAATCACAGAAATTACACACAATATTTAAGAAAATAAACGTTATTTGATAATACAGATTAATTCCATCATTTTTCAACTGAGATGAATTCTGCTAGAAATATGTCTGGATTGCAATTTGCCTTTAAGCAGATAACTAAATAATAAAAAAAGAACCAGAAAGTTTGTCAGTCTATTAAAAAATATAAAAATTAAATTAGAAATGATCAAAAGTATTATTATTTAATACATCAACAATCAAGTCAAACAGATAATTTATTAAAGTACAGTGTACTATAATTACATAAAGTAGCCAATAATGTAATTTTAATTAGAAAGAGCAATTACATCTAAATTTTAAAAAATAATAAAAATGATTTTTCTTAAGATTTTTTTTTCAGAGGAAAAAAAAATTTTTTATTTTTTTTGACAAATGCTGAATTTTACAAAATATCTTGCAGCAAGGTGAAAATATTTTTGAAAGTTATTTTTAAAAAAAGTTTCACTTAATTAAGAATGTACATACATAAAGTATATTAAATGACATTATTCGATTCATCCGTGTACGATTCATAAGTACTATCGTAACAATTATTCGACTTGGTCGCACCAGCTATCAACATTTAAAAAAAACGTTAAAGGTCACTGTAAGAATTGCAATATAAAACGATTGCAGGTTCTATCAATAGAAATAGAATATATATATAAGTAAGGATAGAATGATAATAATAACTATAAAAGTCAACACAATTGAGATTCAAGGAAGTTTTTTTTTTTTTTCCAAATGGGAAATGGTTTACATTTATCATCAAGTTTGTTTGTACAAATTTTTTTATTAAGAATCTCAATGGCTTCTCTGATTTTTCTTTGATGAACAGTATCATATTTGGGTAGAGTATTTTTCAAACATCAAAAACGGATCCAGATTAACATGGGATAATATGTCATTATCTATCTTCATGAAAAATCATCATTTTAACTCAGTATATTAAATGTACAAATAAAGTTTGTCTAGTGTTAAACAAAATATATATTGTGTGTGCCAAATAGCATGCAATTTATTTGTGTGAGGATTAATGTTATATTTCTGGAGTAGAGTCTGTTGCCAAAGAACCTTCACCAAACAATTAAAAATATTTTATCATCTGGTACATTATCATTATTTTCCACTTACTAATTTAGGAGTAAAATAATAATAATTAAATAACATTATTACTTCATTCATATAAAGTTTCAGTATCAACAGTGATGGACCAGATTTCAATCTATAGGCTTTGAGTTCCAGAGTTCTCAGTCTTCCATTGCATCAAGTCACAGAGGACAATTAAAAATTAAATTTAAAGAAAGAAACTTCATTACCTAAATTACTATAACATTTATGATGACATTTGGAATAAAAACTTTGGAAAAAAATGTGCTGAAAGAGAGAAGTCAATGATAATAACGACCATCATAACTAAAATCTACCTTTTGTTGAGAATTTATATACATTTTATATTATGACTAGGGTTTTATAAATATATAAATTTTGCTAAAGATCCCACCTTATCATGGCATTTGCAATTAATTCACATTTGTTTTTACAAATATATAATAGACAACTGTTTCCTGTTGTTACAGTGCCAATTTTATACAGTAAGAGGTATGATTCACTTTAATTGGCAAAAAATAAATCCCCTGGACTATAGATAACTTTACTATTTACTGTAATATCTTTAACATAAACAACATAAAGCTAATGCATTCTGTGATTATCCTGGTCAATAATTCCCATTCCTCATTTCAAAAAGCTAAATTTTTGTTTTTATTTAATGACCTTAACATTTTTAATCATTTATTACATATAGCAAATTAAAAACACCCATTTTTTAAAAAAATCATTCTTCATAACCAAATTACTAAATTTTTTTAGGTTCATTTTGAATGCCTCCTTATGCCCAATACTAAGCATTATAAGAACTTTAAATCTGCTTTGGCCAATTGAATTTCTTTTGAAGTTATATTATTTTTAATTTACTAAAGGATCTTACAATAGCAGACACTGTTACCAAACAATAATAATAAAAAAGTGTAATTACTTCAGGACATTATTTTTACATTTAACATTTATTTTTAACAAATTTTAATTTAAAAATAACTATAAGTTTTAAATATTGTTATTTTTAAATTTAGTAATATGATAGATAAAACAACAAGAATAATAAGTATTAAATAAAATAATAATGCTTGAGAATCAAATTCTAGCCATATGCATACTGAAAAATACTTAATTGGTATAATTGCTTTAATTTTCTAATTTGCATTTGCTTCATAAACACTATTCACAACAACTGATGTAATTGTGTTAATTATTTTTATATATGATATTAATCATATTTTAAAAAATCTAGAACATGTTGATGTTAAAATTTCTATGCTCAAGAAGTGAATCAAAACATATAAAAACTGAAATCAGGTGTGAAAATATTGAAAAATAACTCATCTACAATCAAAATGAGAACTATGTAAATCTCTGCTTGTATTTGTGTCATATGTGTGTGAAAGTTGACGACAAAATACAACCAAAAATGTTTGTATATAGATTTATTTAGAAGATCAAATTTTTGTAACTTAAAAAAATTTTAAATATTAAAATGGTTATTTAAATTGTAAAGTTTTAAAATATGTCATAGAAAAATCTATAATGTATAAAATAAATTTCTGAGTTTATAGCGCCTCTTGCTACTGTACTATACACTATTATCTACTTTAAATAACATTGTCACAAGTTCATATTATCTGATACAAATACATCTACAGTAGGAACCTGCAATAATGGCTTCCACCTTAATGATGATTCACTAAAATGAAGCTTTTTAACTTATGTTTCCATGATATTTTGACAGTTTTTCAATAATACAGTAGACCCATCACATCCATGTCATTTTATTTCAAGCTCTGTGGATTCTGAAAGGTCAATAATAATGAACATAGATATCAAAGTGGTCACTTCAAGATAATATAAAACACAATGCAGATAAAGTAGATATTAGGAAAGAGTACTATAAATAAAGTCATTAATGTGTCAAGAAAGAAAATAAATATTTTTTTAAATACAATTTAATCTTTCCAACTAATCTTAAAATTAAAACTAACCACTTAAGCATATAGAGAATAAAATTGACATATTGATGTGAATGTTTTATATAAATTTGCTACTTCTCAATTTATGTTATTCTAAATAACATAAATTAAATAAATTAATAAATAAATAAATAAATTAAGTTAAATAAATTCTCATTCCAATTCAATTAATTAAAGAATACAAATTTTCTTTATTATTGACCAAATAGAAAATAATCTCCAGAAGAAAACTTACACTTAAAAAAAAATATTATATTGCAAATGATAAAATATTTGATAGAGGGACCCATCCATCTGTCTAAAAATAAAAAATTTCTAATTAAATTGGTCTAAAATTAGAAATCTTTTAAAGATTTGTGAATAACTAATGTTTAATTTGATATGTTTATTTTTGTTTTTGTAATTAATTATTCAAAACAACTCACCAATTTTTTTAAAATAATGCAGTAACTGGGAAATCAGTGCAAAAACTATATAAAAGAGAGAATTCTTGTCAAGCATTGGTGGTTGAGTGATCAGCACAGCTACTGTGGGTTCACTTTCCGGCCGATGCTATGACACATGAAAAAAAAAAGAGAAAAAAGAGAGAATTCTTTTGTTAAAGAATTATCCATCTTGTAGTGTTAAAAATAATATCTTCATGATGATGTTTAATAATGAAAAGTTGTTTTCCAAGGTAAAGCAAATTAATATCTAAAACAGAAAATATTCTTCAAATTTCAATGCAATGGTGAAATAGTTTATACTTTAAGAGAAACCATTTTATAGCGGAGTTCTTAACAAGTAATATCTTCCTTCATAAGTTGCCAATATAATCATATAGCTTCAATTCTAAAAAAAAATGCTAACTACTCAATTCCAGAGCTCACAAGATAGCAAGCTATTTAATGCCTATTGTTTCCACCTGAATAATAGAAGACCAGAAAGGAATTTAAATATTTGATGAAAAATTCTACAAAATATACATTTCCTATAAGATTCACCAATGTTGCATGCTAGGTCATAATTATTTTCTACAACTTAATAGAAGTTCCACAATTATAAGAATTGGGTGAAGCTTGAGAAATCCTTCAAGTATACACCTGTGTCTTCTTCTCAGAGAAATAACAAAAGCATGAATTTGGAAAATTTGCAAATGGCTTATGATATATTATCTCCCCCCTCCCCATTTTTTATAAAATTTAACGAAAAGACCTTATCATGTAGTGTTGTCCTAATTC
This sequence comes from Epiperipatus broadwayi, assembly GCA_028023455.1. NCBI lineage: Eukaryota > Metazoa > Onychophora > Udeonychophora > Euonychophora > Peripatidae > Epiperipatus > Epiperipatus broadwayi. The sequence continues at coordinate 567,148 of JAQFVV010006558.1, read as the reverse complement.
TCTTTCACAGATTTTTATATATTTTATTTTAATTTTCTCTCAAACTTAATGTTTGGTTTATTTAAATACAAATATGATATTGTGAAAAGATTTTATGTTATATTAATAATAAAAAAATAGATATATTCAAAAGTTTATGATAATTTAAATGATAGTATAATATATAAATTTGTTAAAATATGTCACAAAGTATTCTCACATATAACCACACAACACTCTTCTGCAATAACTTAATCAATGATTGCTTTTGGGGAAAGATAATTTTCAATCTATATTAATTAACCAGTGTAAAATACATGCACAGAAATAAATGCAATTGGTATACTATATTTGAATGTAGTTTATAAAAAAATTGTATCTGATTTTTGATGAAAGTATATAAATAAAACCACTATGGCTGTGGAAATATGCTAATAATTAATTAGACTGTTATTTCAAAAAATTACCAAATACTCAGGTATTTGAATGCAAGTATAATGTATATACTGAACATATATAATCATGTGTATTGTTATATAAGATGGAGTGGATAATTAAAGGGAGCTTAAAAGTCTGTGCTTAAATTCCCTCCAATTACAAATACACCTGGGTCTCTTTTTACATGGATTTATTTAACGCGATTTTAAAGTTATGCGATTCATGTTTCTCCGGAAGTCAAACTCCGATAATGTGCTATTACTTTAAATAATAAATTTTGCACACTTATATCATATTGAAAGTAATAGCACATTATTGGAATTCAACTTTCATCTTAGTAATTTCAATATTTTCAGTGCTTTATAATAGTAAGATTTTATGCAATAATGAAATTAAAATCATGATTTCCACATTTTATGTATACACACATTAAATTTTACAAGATTATAATGTAAATTTGTTCAAACATTGTGCGTGTTATTTTGCATTTTAAATCACATTCTGTTTTTGCTTTTTAAAAAAGAATGTAATCAATTATTAATCATTTAGTGTCCGCAAGTTTGTTTTTAAAAGGTGAGAAATAGCAGTGGGCACAATTAAAATTGAAAATTAAAAAATTAAAGACAAAAATAAGAATTTAATTTTTAGTTGTTAGATTAATTACTAATTACGTTGTCACCAGAAAACCATTAACACAACATGAGAGTGATGTTGGCGCTAGTTGTATTTCCTCTTGTGAAGAATCTAATTTTTTACTAGTTTGCAAACGAACCTGTTTAACAGCAAATAGTGATAATAATTAAAACGTGTATAAAAAAATGTAAATTACTGTAAATTATGCATAAAAATATATTGTTTTGAATAAAATTAAATAATATAGTTAAAAAAGGTTTGTCTTGTATCAATTTTTTTCAAATTTGAAATTTTTTATTAGTCATATTTTATTTCCTTATTTTTTTTTTTGGCGCGAATTTTAAAGTAATTTTATGTTGGTGCTTTGCTTTTACACGATTTTTGAAAAATCACAGTCCATATCCCCCCTTTTTCAAGGTAAGTTACGTCTATTTTTGCACGATTTTGTCTGCGCATGTTTTCTGAGGAACCTATCTATCGCGTAAAATGAGACCCAGGTGTACTTAGGTATTGCATAATAGCTGATTTAATATTTATCTCATTTATAGATATCTCATTCAAAAAAATACCATGTAGTATTAAATACAAAATGTTATGTCACTTAAAATAGTTAACTGGTAATTATCTTCCCACAATACTGGCTATAAATTGAACTATTACACAAGAGCACAATATAGTTATGTGTGTGCATATTCAGGCTGATAAATATAAAAATTTTGAAAATATATAAAAATTACTGAATACCATAATTAAATGTATATTTTGTTTTCTATGTTTTTAAGTCATGTTTTATAAGGATATTAAAATTATTTGAGTATAGATATAATTCATAAAATTAGATTTCATTAAGATTCTACTTATTTACAGAACAAAGATCAATTAGAGATTATCTGTGATGAAAATTGTGTATAAGTGATATTTATATTAATTGTTAGTTTAAAGATTTATGAAGCTGACATTCTATTAGGAGTGTTATATTACACTATTTAAATCATATATTATTTGAAAAATTGTTGAATATATTTGAAAATTTAAATAATGTTTGAATTTTTATAAACATTTAAAAATAATTTATATTACTGTTTTATAAATTCCCTAGAGTTGACTATGCATTTGTAAGGCATTAAAATTGAATTTTCATGTATACATGTGGATTAAGAATATTCCTTATTGAACTTTCCAATAACCGAAGAGGCTTTTAGATTAAAATCAAATAAGTCAATCTGCAACCAGAATAATGTTGAATGTAGCATAATTAAATATATAGATAATGGTGTCAATAGCTCCCAAGCTTATCCCCAGAATCCATTTTCCACTTGCCTTATACCATTAATATATCTTGTAACCAGTTGGCTACACTGCTGCATTAAAAATAATTAAATAGTTAACAGCATATTCTTCAGGTTTAGTTTAGAGTTATTTAATTAATGGGGAAAATATTTAATTTTCTTATGCATATTTTTTTTGTATAATGAGTCTTCAATTAATTACATATTTTAAATCCTAATATGATAGTATGAGAAATCTCAAACATTAAATTTGTTAAATAATATGATTTTAATATGAATATATTTTAATAAGTTAAAAATGATTGTAGAAAGGAAAGAAAACTATAAAGGAATGTAAAGTTTTTTAACTCTCTCTCTCTTCAGTAATTATAATTAATTAGTAGTTTTAATTTAAACTATAAAAAATTACTAAGAAAAAAATAAATTTTATTTTTGTAAATTATTTGATATATTAATTGTAATCTTAAAAGAGAGATAAAGTTTTATTTTTAATAGTATTTTTAAAAAGAAAAAATAAGATTTTAATACTTTTAGTAAATTTTATTTAATTAGAGTTGTTTTTTCCTTTTCTTTTTATCTCTCTTCACTGCAAAAAAAAAAAATCAAATCAATGCAATTAATAGTCTTGTTTTTCTTTTGAAAAAAAATTTTTTTAATTATAAAGTAATGTCAAGAATTTTATGATGTTAATTTAAGTTCTTGACTTTTTTTTCAATGTCTATGTTTAAGGAGGGAAATGGCTGACCAATTGTGTTGAAAAAAAAAATTATGTAATTGGTTATTATAAAAATTATCAGGTTAGAGACAAATTGTGATTCACTTGTAAGCAAGATTGTTCTAAAAAAAATAGTGTGAATAGGTCAAAAGATCCAAGTGCTGGGTAAAAAGAATTATTCCTTACCTAGTTGTTGAAGAGAATAGTCAAATCTTAATCCAGCTACTAAAAAAGAAGTTTTAACTAAGCTATTGCATAGTACAAAAGAAATTTTAAACAAGCTTTAAGCATTCTATGAATTTCATCATAATAATAGTTTCTACAATGAAAACCATGTGCTAAATTCAGCTAAAAGCTAGACATAATTTTCTTCCATATAATCTGCATTCACTGGAATAAAAATGTAGAGATGAAGTTACCTCCTTAAAGTAATCTGCAACCTTGTCTTCAACCAAAAGCATGAGTCTCTATCTGTGTTAGTCTCCCCTGAGAAATTTATTAAAAGAAAAAATTTGTTGTTAATCTGGAAATAAAATACTGCACACCAGAAAAAGGACAAATTAATCATGTTCATGTGCAAAAGCCTTCAAGAAAAAAACTCAATTGGAAAAACTGGAAATTATAATTGGAAAGGACTCCACAGCAAAAAGTAAAAACATGATTGAAGGTACTACACACTGTATTTTTATTAATAGAAAAGAAATTTTTTTGTATAAAAGTAATATTTTTTTCAAGAATTGATCATTTTAAATATTTTCATTAAACCATCAAATGTCACATGTATAGAGAGTGTTGCATCTGTGCTTTTCATTAAGTTAATGTTTTCAAATTGTGAATTTTTTTTTTAATCCAGTTAATTTTCTCTTCAAAATTATGAAATAGTTTTTACAAAATTTGATTCTTTTTAGACTTCAAATTTAATTTTTTGACACATGTTTTTCTCTTTTCATTCATTTCCCCCTCCTAAAAACTTAATCATTAAGCTAAATCAAAAATTGTTATCTTTGATTTTTAAAACATTTTTCCAACTTTTAGTTATTTTAAAGAAATAACTTAATTAAAAATTAATTTATAAATAGAAATTAACTGACTGATTATAATTTTTATGAAATTTTATTTTTTGATGAAATGAATATTTAAAATTTCATACTATCATGTCATTTTTTTGTTTATTGTTAATCAATTAGTTATTAAATAATTGTTTTAAATATATATATTTTTTAGTCAATATTCCTTCCAATTCCTGTTTTATAAATTGCAGCGTGTGTGACTTTATTTCAAGACAGTTTAATGTTCGAGGATTTTTTTTTAAATAATCCCAATAAAACTATTTATTCATAATAGAATAAATCTAAGAATTATTTGGATTTATAATAAGCTGTTTTATTTATTTACTTATCTCTTGCTCACAGTAATAGTTTATAGAGTTCTTGATTCCTGAGCTAGATTTATGCATAACAGTTGATTTTGTAGTAGGGGTTTATGTTTAGTGTTATGGACATCCAGATGATGATAATCCTGATTGGTGCAAAAGGAATATCATTTAAAGACAATGCATTACATCTATTATTTATTATTTCTTTAGAAATTTAGTTTATAGTTGGCCAGTACATTAATAGTACTAAGTGACCAGAGCATTGATGATAGTCAGGACAATTTTAGTATCTCCACATTATTTAATTTATTGTTGTAGTTTTATGGAGTAGCATGTAAGTATGTGCATTCAGATAAGTTTGTATTCTTGCCCTAGGTTTGGCAGTGGCTAAATAATTAGCCTGGTCTATAGTGGAACACTTTCAAATCCAGTCACAAGATTGATTATTGATTTATTTTTATTGTTGATCATTCATGACGATGAATGATTATTACTTTTGTATAATGCTGGTGAACTTATGGTTAGTTGTGTGCTGATCTCATACTCATTCCTTTTATATGTAATTTTATAATTTGTTTATTTGAGAATGATGGTTTCCCAAATGGTTATTCAATTGTGCAACCCTGTAACCTCAGATTTAGCCATTTTAACCCTATTTTTATATCGTTACAATATATATATAACACTAAGTCATATTTTATCATTTGCATTTAACTTGCCTTGAAACCTCATTTATTAAGGATGTTTATTTTATTGTGAGAGTATGGAAATAGTATTGATTTACATAATGAAGTTCTGCAATTGTTTTTAGTTTTAAATTACTGTTTTTTTGTCACTGTGTCACTCTTTGATAAGTTGTGTTATGTATTCAATAATTGTGAATTGTACTATGTTTACATATAAATATAAGCTTAATTATCTTTTCTTTAAGTTGTTGAATTAAATTATTTGAGATTATAGGAAATTGTTGTATTTTCCAAGCAGTCTATTTTATTTTAAAGCTGTTCTTGTCAGCCTGAATGGTACTCATTTAAAAATAGCATCTAATTAGATGTATAATCATTAACATATGTAGTTTAATGTCTATGTCCATATTATTTTCAATGTTTATCATTAAGATCTATATTTCCAAGATAAAGTAATTATAAACTACACACCAAATATTACATATTAGTATAAAAATGAATAATTAGAAAAAAAACTATATACAGTACAAAAAAATAGTCAAAATATAAAAATTTATAATCTAATATTGGTAGAAATGAATTTTAATGAATTAATTTACAAATAAACATTAAATATTAATATAAAAATGGAATAACAAATTTAAAACAATGGTAACCTTTAAGATAAATAGAATGATGTCTTCAATATTAACAGCAGGTAAAAACTATTCAATTTCTTAATGCAATGATCTTTTGACAGAATGCAAATACTATGTATATAATAAATTAATTTTATTATATTTACGTTACATCTTCATATAACTATTTTCTTTTTGTGTGTATAAAATTTGAATTAGTGATAATAAATAAATTTTTGATACTCTGTCTTGGTTAGGAACTAAATCATGCAGGTAAATGATTAAATATGGAAAATATCTACTTAACTAAGTAAAAGATGGCTACAAATACACTAAAAATGACCATGAGTTATTGAAATCATTATCATAATACTTTATTAATTTGATGTGGTTTTATAAAAATAAAAATTCTTTATGAATTTAAAGGTGACCATGCTTAAAATGAAATGATCATATTCCCATATCCAAAATCAGAATTTTACATATATATGTTAACACATACATAGATCACACTCAGTCATTAATAAATCAAAGACACAATATTATCTTACAGATCATATCTATCCTTTTTGTCATAGCCTATCCTGAGTGGTAAATATCTTTAGATAAGCAGAATCTTTCATACAATGTTTTTTAACATGTATATAAAGTATCTATATTAGAATTTAAAATAATACACAAAACAATACAGTTTCATCATAATTAAGTACTTTTCTGCAAAATAATTATTTTTCTTCAATCAGTTTTTCATTTCTGCCAGAAATCTGATTGACAGAAAAGGCATTTTTTGTATTTTTGATGTTTTTTTTTATTTATATCAGTTTCTGAATTTATATAACCATCTCTTATTTGCAATAAATGGCTTGAATCATCTCTTTTTATAATTAGAATATTCTTTGTATTCAGATCTTCTACTTTCTATTTTAATGGGTTTTTTATTTTATCTTCACTAAATATTTATATAGACTGCAGTATCATTTTAGCAGTTTCATGAGTACAAAAAATTATTTTTCCTCTTATTTTTTCTAGAATTGATAGTTTGTTAATTTTCAATAACTGACACCTTCAGTTTATTTATTTTTTTCACTAAACCAATAATTTTCATTTTATTATATAAATAAAACCAGTTTTTATTAGGCTTAGCAAAATTATTATCCTTATAAGCCATCTTAATCAAAATTTTAATTTTCTAATTCAAAACAATGAAATAATTATTTTAACAATCTGATTCACAAAACATAAGTGCATGAGATATATATAAAGCCACTGCTATACTACAATACAAATGAATACCCTTTACTTTTTTTAAAACCATAAATTTTGACAGATAAATATAGCATGCCTATTTACTATGTTCAACATGCCAATACCTTCTTTTTCTCAAAAGCACCAATCTATCTGTGTTACAGTTTTCATGTTTTCTAGGCATTTACATCTAATATCTGTGATACAAAGAAAAGCATTTTACTTTAAATGATAAAAAAACACAATATAACCCTAGCAATAAATATATACAGTAAAGCCATACATGATATATGCTGTACCAATATATATGACTTTAATTATAAGCTATCCAAAATAAATGTAGGTAAACAAAAACAAATGTAAATAAAGAAATAATAAAAACATTAAAATTCAAAAACTTATTAAAATTCATGAATCTTTTACTCACTAAGTATAATATTCTCAAATCTCAAATGCAGATTTGTTTAACCACTGTTTTCTTTGTGATTAAAATATATTCAATATCATAATTGTAAGCACATGGAAATAAACAGGAAAAAATATAAATAAACAAAAATAAAAACATTAAAATTCATAAATTTAATAAATTTTGCAATATGGCAGTAACTATTTTTTTGTCTCAGAACACTGTACATGATTATTTTTATTAATATTTCTTTGACTTATGTTGAAAACTTCATTTTATTCTATCAGAATTTAATTAACAATATTTCCCATAATAACATATTTTCTAAGCATGTGGATTAAAATTTTTATAAAACTAAAGAACAATCATAAAATTAATAAGAACTTAAAATATCAAAGTAACTAGAATGGATAGGAGAAAAAATTTGCTCAGAGCAAATTGAATTTTAAAAAGAAAAATGTGATACAGTAAGTGTTTTTACTTTTATTTTTTGAATGAATGTGAGTTAGTGAGCATGCACACAATAAATGTAAATATATCCTTTCAATTTATTATTAATAACTATATTATTCACTTTTGTTTATACTATAATTTTAATTTATATATGTATTCTATATAATATTTCTGTGATATATATATATATTGAAATGGTAATCCTTTTATCTCTCGCTGTTTCATCTTCAGCCCGATTACCAACTCTATCTGTGCTAAGTTCAGACCTAATTAAAATAGATATATAATGGTATTATCATGATTATATGTGTGGCATTATATATGTACATACAGATAAATGCTGTAAATACACATTACATTAACAATTGCAGCGGATAAATTTTGGTTTTTCTATTTTAAAAAAATGTTATATTATAGATTTAATATTATAAAGTAAATTTAGTAATTTATTTCATTATAAATTCATATGTAGATATATAATCCAATCTATATTGTAATATATATATAGAGTGGCATGATTCAATTTTTATTAAAAGCCTTTTAGTTTTATTAATTAAAGTCAAATAGTTGTAAACAAAATTTGCATCAAACTGCTGCACCTATGGTAAAAGTAAAGAAAAATCAATTTAAGTTTTAGTAATTGTGGTACTCTACATTGTTTACAACAAAATGATTATATATAATAAAATTGCTGGACCAGCACTATTGAATAGCCTGGGGGAAATTTGTAATGCATTGAAAATTCAAACAAAAGTTTTAAAATCAACTTGTACAATCAAATGTAATTTCTCAAGTTAATGGGTTTTCAGACAAAATAAATTCTCTAAGAGTAAGTGTTTAAATCTAAAGGTATAAATAGGTCATAATTTAAACTTGGGGGGGGGATCCAATTTTGTAAGAGCATTTGCTAACATACTCCATGCCATTCTGAATTTTAACATGTCTGGCTAAGGAAGGCGAAGTTTTGCTGTTTCACCATGTGAGAATGGTAGAGTTTACTGCCATTTGATGCCTTAACAACCGGAGCACTGCAAGATGAAATTCTCCAGTCACAGCCTACTGCAAGAACAAAAAGACACCAGGAGCCTGCCCCAAAAGACTATCACCATGCCTGCAGTCCAAGCACCTATGTCTCCAGCTGAATAAATAACCAGTAATATAAATTCAAAACCACAGAGTTCTGTATTAATTGCTATTTAATTTCAAAACTCTAATCTAAAAACTAGCTAAAAATGTAAATTAACTATGAATACTCAAATTAATGTTATTATAAATCTTATTTAATTAATTAATCTTTTTTAAAGTATGTAATGTGTCTACGCACCCTATATCTCTTTTATTTAAACAAATTAATATCTTCCATATCTTTCACTGTGGTTGTGCCTACATTTTCTTTATGATTGTTTTAAAATGTATTTGATATTGATTATATGCCAATGCTTTGAAATAGTGAGCCATTAATTTCATTAAAATTTTAGAGAAGATATCATTAAGGTTATCTTCATATAATTATTTCTAATGTTGCTATTTACGTGCACTGTTTCCAAATCCTATATTCAGAATAATAATGAATCACTTTGCACTCATTATTACTATTAAATATTTGTTTAATATAAATGCATAATGTGGTTCATTCATAAATTTGACTTATGATTTTAATTAATGTTAATAAGTAATGGACTAGCCTTAGGATAATGAGAAAGTATATTTATTTATTAATCTTTCAGTAAATCCCCACAAATATATTTTTCTCTCTTTAATTAATGATTATGATGTAGATTGAAACATGCTAACATGATTGAAATATAATTATTCCTTAGATAACATAGATATGTATAGCACTAATTAAGAATTGGTTCCTATTAGCTGAATTGATAAAGCTATCATTCCAGCGCATATGATTTGAAATGTTATATTTTTATTGCTTGGTGGATCAGATATTGATTAAATATAAATAATAATTAATGTTTTGCTGCCTCTTTCAAAATGGTACTTTGATAAAGCCATCCCATTTTTCTTTTTTCAGGGATGTGCAAGTTGAATACCAGGCAAATGTGCCAACCATCCCGACCTCAAACTCAGAATGTTCACACTGTATGCAGCAAACACTCAGTCCCAGGGTGCCAGAATTGGTTGCAAGAACTCCTGAACAAAATAATTGATCCACAGAGCAACTTCATAATATTTTCCAGTACTATATTACTTGTTGGCAATCTAGAGTAGCCAATTCTACCTCCTCTTGAATTAATATTTGGCATTAGTCTGAACTGTCTCTTGATTCCTAAGTTTAATCTACCTCAGTGAGTTGGTCTATATGCTCATGTAATACTTTTTAATATGCCTTTAATATAAGTGTTATAATGAATAATCTACTGAGGGCTAGTGTAATTATTTGTAAAAGATCAAACTTAAAAGATAGGAGTTGGCCTTTCTTATAGGCATAACAAAAGTAATCATCTATGTATATACACATGTGTCAATATGTAAGATGAGAGAAATTTGACAATGTTCTCATCCACTGTAATGCCTGTGTACATTCACTAAGCCTTGAATTATGTCCTTTTGCTAATATTTTTATATTAATCAATAAATAAATGTATGTTTAAATTAATTCAGTTTCAGTTGATTTCTCATTGTCTGATTTCAATCCAATTCAATCCTAGTTATTTATCTAATATAGATGAGCAATCTATGCATTAATGATGAATTATAAATGTTACCTCCAATACTATGCCATTAGTTTAGTATATTTAATTAATTTACATGCATTTAAAACCCGGAATCTCATGTTTCTCCCTGCCCTATGCCAACCATGAACAAAGAGAAGGCAAATGTATTCTTGGGTGTGTCATTCATATGGGTATTGAGTCATGGAGCTCAGGTAAATGAGTTGAAACCTAGTCAGACTTGGGATTTCACCATCCCACTCTGGTCAGCTTTGGTCGTCTTTGCCTGAATTCTAGATTCTTTTATGTGAATATACAAAACTTGACCATTACAATATATGCATGTTGAAAATTATACTTGAAGTTCCATAAACAATATCAATGTTTATTAAAAAAGCAAGAGTTATTATTTGCACTAAACACAAGATGGCTCTGAACAAAATGTAATAGATATCATGACTCCACTATATTTATTTTTAAATACTGCATAGTCAAATTGCATTTTTTACAATAATTATGATTTAAAGCTATAAGTATGGATATGATTTTAAACGATTTAATATACTTTTTTTTTAATTAGTTAGGATTAAACTAAAATTCTTTCAGACATTACTATCATTATTAATTCCTAAAAAATAAGTTATTATTCAGGGATTACAAATTACAATAACAATTAAAAGAATTTGCTATTTTTATTTTTTAAAAAGGTATTAATTAATGTTTAAATCGTATATAGTTTTCATAAATTAAAAAATCCTTGTTTATTATTTATTTATCCTTGCTGTTGTGGGAAAAAAAAATAATTTTAAACTATGAATTAAATTGAAACCAAAATGTCTGCTGAAAGAAAGGAATGGCCTTTTAAAAAACTTTATTTCTGTAGAACTAAAGACTTAAAAATTTGAATGTCTTAAAAATGAGAAGAAAAAAAATGATCATATGCTGCATGATAACAAAAATGAAAAAAAAATTAAAAGCCAAGTTACTGAATACTTTACCATTCCTAGAAATGTGGGAGTTTGAACTGAATTCTATACATGTTCACTTATCTGCCTTAGCAAATTGAATAGGATAATAATGTACTATTAGGGTTTGACTAAGTGTTATAAAGTTTAATCACAGTAGTAATTTTCCATCACTTGAAACCCTCTTAACATACGTTATTCTATTATTTTAGAACTACATTACAAACTTTAGTGAGATTTTTACTTTATTAAAATGCATCAAAATTAATAATGCATGAAAAAAAAAGCACTCAGCATTTGAACTGATAAATAAAAAGCATAGGACAAAAAAATTATTGAAGCAATTTGAATCATATGCAAATTCTTGCTCTGCAAGTTTTAGTTCAGTGGTAAAGGGAAAAACTGAAGAGTTAAAGGGTCCTTAAATTGAGGTTCAATTCTGTCACTTTGGGCACTCTAAAATAATACTAAACCTCTTAATTAATTATTATTGCCATTTATAATGGAAATCTTTTAATGAAAGAAGCAGAAAGTTGAAATAGAATTTTTAGAAATGTTAAGCTTTAAATAACAAAATTTATTAAAAAATACAAATTATAATTTTTTTTAGAGACTCAAAACAAATATAGACATAGTAAAAAAAACCATAAAAGATAAACAGCAATGGAAAAACTATTGGTGCTTTACAGCAATGAAAATACAAAAATATAAGTATTGTGTCATCTAAGACAGAGCTATCTTACCTTAAGCAATCCAAAAATCACATTGAAAAAATATTTGAGAATCACATCAAAAATAATAAATAGATTACATAAATTATTGGAGAGTTCTACTATTAGTTGGGTTTAGCAGGCATTTCAAAAATATAAAACAAGATACAATGCTTATTTATAATCAATATCAAGATTATTGATTAGTGATAGAATTAAAATACCTAATAAGCATTTGATTCAAATTTGTTAGATTATTTTTGCATTCAAAGAATCAAAATCTCTAGGCAGGCCATATTACCTTTCCTGCAGACTGCCAGCAGCCCGTAGACAGCTCTGTTCTAAGACTTTTATTCTGTTAATATTATGTTCGATGAAAAATTAGATTTAAGACCACTAGTTTACCAACTTTCTTGTTAATTTTAGCATATAAATTATCTTCCCGCAGTTCTCTTGAACATCCTTTTGCAGTTCTCAATCGTAAGCAGTAATAATTCTATAAAGCCCCATATGGTTTAGAGTAATGGTAGTGCCAGATTCTGGATCTAAAGTCCTCGGATCCATTCCAATTCTGGCACTGAACTCACAATCAATAAAGCCATTCGATAATTTATTTTTAACTTTATAATCTTATAAAGATATTTATATATGCTTAGCAATATTTACATGCTAAGTTTACAGAGTTTTTGGTTCAATTCTCAACTTGAAGAATGAGAAAACAATCCTAACATTGAGAATACAAAATAGAACTAAACATTAAATAGATATGAGGATTGTGAAGATAGTAAGAAGACTTATAACTAATAAGAATTCCAAAATGTAACAAACTGCAGTATCAATAGGTAAATGAGGGTATGATATTCATTAAGCTCAATATTAGTTCAAGGCATTGAGCATGAGAAGACATTAATGACCAACTGTAATATGGAAAGCAAAAAATAAACAACTACATTATTATCTATAGAATGATGTTGAGTTTATATAGATGTCAGAAAATAAAATGCCAAGAATTATATCAAAAAGTGAAAGGGGAGAGAGCTTCTCCAGCATTCCTATAAAGAGGAACAATGAATGAGAAGACTTTGCCAACGAGTCAATAATGGTTGGAGAAGATTTAAATGTTTTCCATCCTTCATTTATAGTCAACAAAATTGGTTATATGTCCATTTACAAGCTAAATTGAATGGCTAGCTAAAATACTTTTTAATTTTTATCCACATTTGCATCCCAGACGACATGCAACAGAATCAAATATCCTACTTCAACATTATGAGACTCTTACAACTATATATATATATAATCACATATTTTAAAGAGCATAAATATCTTTTAAATATTTTATGCCATTTTAATGTATGTTTTCTTTTGGCTTAATTTAAAATAAAACTCTTGCATAATTAAGAATGTACAATTTTATTTATTTGAATAAATAAAAGATACAATCATCTTCAATTCATATACCAACCGCATTAATCTATTACCAGATTAAGCAACTAAATAATAAATTAACATTATTTGTCTATTCTTTGGCTTTTTAAATGTTTTAAATGTAATTACATTCAACTAAAAAAAAGTAGCTAAAAGTATCCTTAAGCATTATATTTCACAATTCTCTAGAGTGGCATATATACATACTATAAAATGTTTTTATATATTTAAAATTTATATATATATTTAAATTAAATGTAGTTCAAATTATATATGTAAACAAAGGGAGTGTATATCACTCCATAAATGTTAAACAAAAGCTAAAAAAAAAAAAAAGGATCCTCATATTCTTAGAATAGTGATGTTTATAAGCATACTTTTGCCAATATTGTTGGGAAATCAGAGTAAAATTAATATATCAACCAGTTGCAATATAGCATTTAATAGTTATTACACTAATAATCAATTATATAAGGCTGGAGACAGAATCTATCTTTTAATGATTGATCATAATAATTAAATAAGATTTAGTATGTAAGCATTAAATTAAACAATGCTCAAAGTATATATGTAAATAAAGGAGTTAATTCCTCTCCCGTAGACTATGAATTACCAGCACCTTAGGGAGTGATTTACTCCTTTTGTTTGCACTATATAGTGATAAAAAGTACAGTGTATTTTAAAAAGATTATCTAATTCTGAATTTTTTATACATCATAGATTTGAATTTTTGTACAGTGGTAGGACCTGAGAGCTAAAATCTTTTAAATTGATTCCCAAACTGAGAAAAGTGAAAAGAAATAGCAGTTTCTTCAATTGGTTAGATGCATTCAATCCATTGCCTTGATGCTTTACATAGCTTCCCAGACAATTTATCACCCGACTAACATAAATAAAAGGTCATATGATTATTTAACACAAGTAAAAATTAAATCATAATGAAATATCATTATGATCAATATATATTATAAAATGGAAAAGCTCATGAAGTTCAAATTTATCACCAATGACAACTAAGTATGATATCTTCTACATTGACTTTTAAAAACCATGAGTTCTATAAGAATCATAGTTTTGTTTTTTGTAGATATTGTAATATAAAATTACACAATAAACAAAAAAGCTCCAGCAAAACTGATCAGTCTAAATTCATAAATAGAATATTTTATTTTTTTCATTATGTGCTTATCATATTATAAAATTGATGCCAGTGACTAAACACGTCCTTATAGATATACAGTATCCTTAAAAATTTCACTTGAACATTTGAAATATATGAAATAAATATTCATTTTTTTTAATCGATTTTCAACTTTTTTAAATCATAACTCTTTCAAATTATAAAAACATAAAAAAAAAAAACTCTTTCAAATTGACATAAAATATTGTTAATCTGCTCAATTTTGCAACCAACATCAAGCAATTCCTTGGTAAAGATCTCAATAATAATGATTTAATGACTGCTTCAGTTTTCTTGAATCATGAAAGGGCATGTAAATATAAATTTAAGTTTGATCTTGAAAGTGTTAAGATTCTTTATGAAAAAAGAAACCATAATAAAAGAAAAATTAAGAAGTCAATTTTAATAAATAGAAATAAAATGAATATAATTGATAGGCAAGCTGCTAATGTTAAAATTCAGAATTTGTGGGGTTTGTGTTAATAATGTTTGCTTCTATTATGTTTTTTTTAATTTAACGCAGTTGAGGAGGGTTAAGGAGTTAACCAAAAGTACTTCTGCAGATTAAAAGACTGTATATAATAGTTAATTACAATTATATTTATTATTTTTATTGTTATTATAAATAGATTTAATTAACAGACATTTTATTTATATTACATATATATTATATAATGAGCTATTTGCAAACTCATTATATAATATTTGTAATACAAGTTTGGTAAATTAGATCATGTGGCATATGACTTTATTTCTTTGTGTGTGTGTACATATATAGAGAGAGGAAGAAATCCTATACAGCTCACTGGAGCATGAGCATTTTCCTATAAAGGACCAGTAAAAAGATTATTCTTTAAACTGATCAACTGCTGTTTGGAGAGTTATTTTATGGTTTCTTTCCTCATTTACCTTCTAAATGTGAAGAGCTAAATATTATTTACTGACTAATAATTAAATCGTCAGTTATGATAATTGTGGAATGGCTAAATAAAATAATAAAAAAACCTGAACTCACCATAAAATTGTTTCCAAGTTCCATATGGCTTGAATCTTGTGTTATGGATATGATAAATCACTATTACTTAAGATTCCTAACATATATTGGCATTCATTTTGATATATTTTTGACAAAATAATATTATTTAATATTACTATTTATAAGTATCACTACTATTAGAAAGTATTATTTTTTGTAAAACTTCTTGGTTATAGCAAAAATTCAGTCTCAAACAACAAAGGAGAAATTTTTTTATTTTATTTTTTTTATAAAAATTGAACCTAGAACTTTTTTCTCTTCAAAAAAGACTTATTACAAATTAAATCAATTATATAGCATGATAATAAAAGAATAAAATATTTACTTTATTAACTCTGCTTGTGCTATCTGGTGGGATCAGTTTTGATTATGGCTGAATATATATAAAAATCAATATATTTCTATAAGATAAATAAAAGCACTTTAAAAAAATATTCTGTGCTCATGTAAAAAAAAATGAAGCAATGTTTTCATGAATTGAACAGAACATAAATTTTAAGTAATTTTTTATTGGAGAAGTCAATACAGAAAAGTGTCATTTACTGATTAAATTTATACTTGTCAAATTATATTTAAACTTGTCAAAAGACTATCTAAACTTGAAATAAAACATTTTTATTTTACCCACATTTATATATGTAGGTGTATGTATGATTAAGGACTTCATGGTAGAATGAGAACACATTCACCAGAATAATCTGGCTTAAATTCAAAACTGAATAAACTTTGATACTGGTTTTAGGTTTAAATTAGATTTAGATTTTTCTTTCAGATAATTGGTCTATAACCAATTCTGCTAACGATTCCAATAATAATCAATCAATAAATATCTAATTAGAAAGTAAGACAATGATGGGAAAATGTTCTATCATCATCTACCAGCTGATGCAGTTAGTAATGTTTTCTTTTTTACTGTCTTTCTATGAGAGACTACTGAAAAAGCTTATGCTTTTCAATGGATTACTTAAAAGCAGTTTTATATATACCTATATGCCATAATCTAGTGATTATAAATTTGACAATCAAAATAAATATCCTAGCTTAGGTTTCATTTATATAAAAACTAATAGAAAAAATTAAATAATAAATTTAAATCTAAATAGCTTGAAGATAATGCGATATTTTAATAATAAAATGGATTATCAAAATCTACCAATGGGCCAACCAACTATTCACCATTTCTTAACATATGTTAGAAATACCCATGCATAGATTGGTTGTATTTATCTGCATTTACTCATGCAGAAGTTATTAGTTAATTCATTTGACATCTATGAAATTCAAATAACAGAACTTCGATATAGTTTTTAGATAGCTGCAGATTCTCTAAGCAAGCTATGAGTAGTTTTTGGATAAATAATTCATACCAAGTGATCCCACATTGGTCAAAAAAATGAATACTAGCGAGAAATCTCTTGTATTGGTTGAAAATGGGTATAGTATTGTCCATTCTTAACTGAAGAGTAAATACAAAATATTATTAAAATATGATGTTACCTTCATATTAATGATTGAATCTGATATATCAATGGGTACTAAATTTGTAACTTATTTTACTTAATTGTTTAAATTCAAACATATTTGACATTTGGATATATTACTAGAAAATATAACAATGGATTCAGTGGTCGAAGTTTTAAAGAAGATTACAACAGAATGCAAAAGACTTAGAAATATATCATGTAGTAGTGATGTAAAGAAGGTATGGATTAGAGAAGTTGGCCTTCATTCTGCAGTGGATCGATAATCTTTGACAATGATACTGATTAATTAGTCATTGATAAAAAGAAATAAATTATTTTGTCATTAATGTAAAAGAATGAGTATTTTATTGTAATCAGTAGAACCCACTCATGGGTCAGCTTATTTTAATGCATGAACATCAATTGATTTCATGTTGATAGGTACTGAATAACTAACCACATAATTATATTTTTTATGGCAAATATATTTTAAAGGCTCTTTTAAAATTATATAGCTTTTGTATTAACCTCACACAAAACTATTACATCACAGATAAAATAAACTTTTATTAAATACCTTTAGATTGCTCAAAATATCAAAATAAATGATTTCAAATAACACTAAATATTTCTAATGTAAATGTTTCAGAAATATTAAAATAATAATAATTTATCTATATATAATGACTCATCTTTTTTTTTTTTACAATTCCCCTCTGAAAAGTTAAATGCTTTACAGCGTCAGATTTTTTTTTCAAAAAGGAACAAGATTTGGATAGCTTTTAGCACTTTTTTTTTTTTCCGATTTATTCAGTCAAAATACAGGACAATTCTTTTACTAAAGACATGATTTAGAATTCAATTCTTTTAATAAAGACATAGTTTAGTTTACAATTCACAAGTGAGCTAATATATCTTATTGCACAATGAGCTTATTATAGATAGGGCTTCAATATTCTGCCTCAAATTTTAATGCTTATTTTATCAATCTTATTTTTACAAGAACTATTAAATATCTTTGTTTTTTTAATACACGTTTGTGTGTATAGAGAGTAAAATACTATTTATCTAGTCTAAATTTAAAAAGTCTGATATTTAATCAGATAAAAATACAGATATGAAGGAATGTACAATAAATGAATAAAAGAAAAAATGAACTCTCTATAACTAAACAGAAAAAGAGTATTTCAATTGTATGCATACGTAGAAGTCATTTTATTTTAGCATGCAAAATTCAATCTTATTGTTATCATTATCAAATATTATCAACAAATGGAAATTTCAATAAATGACATTTTAAATATGCTTGCATTATTACAAGTTTATGCTACGAATGAGAAGATAAGATTTAAAAAAAAAACTGTTTAGTATTAAAAAAATTCTTTTACTTATATAAAACTAATGTCATAATTAATGTTTTTGATCTAAAAAAAACTGAAGACAAAATGATTAAATCAAAACTGCATTAACTATGAAAATAGAATTTTAAAATATGCGATTTAGATGATGACTTCTCTGGCTTGGAAGTTAAAAGATAGGTGTCCCTGCAAGTAAATATACTTAAGTCACTTTTTTTACATTATTAATTAATATTATAGGTTACTGCATATAAGATGTTCATATGTTAATTTCGCTATCTTAAGAAGCTAAATAATTAAACAGTATAACATAAAATCAAATTGTAATATATCTACCTTGATTAACAAGAATAACTGGTGTTTCAAAAGGCATTATAAATCAAAAATCTCACATACAAATAAACAATTACAATGGGCTCTTATGGGGGGGGGGGGTTAATTCATTACTTTAAATTCAAAACATAAAAATTTGATTAAAAAAAATAAAACTTAAATTGGAAAATATTAACCAATAAATAAATATTATACTAAATAAATTATTAAAAAAAAATACTAATCTGTGATTAAATATACTGTATAAAAATATATTACTAATTATAATTTAAATATATATATAAATTTTTTATTAATGGTCAGCCATTTTGTTTTTAGAGAGAAAATATTTTCTGATTGATGATTAATTTAAAAAAAAAAAAAAGAAACCTAAACCTATATTTTAAAAATTATTTTAAATGCAGGGATATTCTAATAAGAATTTATATATATATAATATCTAACCAATAAATAATAAACTTTTTTTGCATTGCTGCTATTTGTTTATTTTACAGTGCAATAAAATTAAATAAAAATTTGATAAAAAAATGCAATCTATAGCTGATTATTGAAGCTTTAATAAAGTAAATGATTAAATTTTTTGTTGTTTTTTCCACTGATACGTAATGGTGTATTTTTTTATTCTATATTTATGATAAAAACTGCCATTTTTGGGAAACAACTTTACAATATTGATTTAAACTTATGGTTAATAACCTTTGATTATATAAAGTTGATTATTAACTGCATAATGCATGAAATCATTTTTTCTCTTTTTGCCTCAAAATAATTTACAATTACAATGATTGAATTTTACAGTTATGATTAAGAAGGGGGACTTGAACAAGTATTACATTAAGTTTAGTATAAACAATATACATGTATTTAAATATTAATTACGATTAAGATATTTTTTGCCAGAAGCAAAATAGTCTTCATAACAATTCTAATCCATAAAATTGATAAAATGAATATATATCCAGGTCTTTTGTTGTGCAGATTTTTTTAATGTGATTTTGAAGTTATGCAATTCGTGCTTCTTCTTAATATCTTTTTATGCGGTTTTCTTTTATGCGATAAAGAAGTTCATATTTCATTAAAAATTGGGGTTTCCCCATTTTATATACATGCATTAAATTTTACATACTTTAAATTCCTGTTGGAAAAAGGTTTGGTAATAAATTTAGATACCGTAGAAGATTTAGAAAAAGATAATGAAACAGATGTGGAACCTCTTCGTTTCACAGCAAAAATGATTCGAGAAAGTTTTCAACTTTCTAATCAATTGGAAAATTGTTTTTTGTTAATAACATGAATTATGAATGAGCTCTTAAATTCCAACGAGAGCTAAATAGTTAGTTATATGTCTGTATTATGTATGTATATGTTTATATTTTCTTTTATATACATATATACATGGAGAAACTTTTAGACAGAAAAAAGTTTCAAGTAAAAATATTCAAAAACTTTTAATTTCTACTTTAAAAAATGTATCTTTAAAATGTATATGTTTATATTTTCTTTTATACACATATATACATGGAGAAACTTTTAGACAGAAAAAAGTTACAAATAAAAATATTTAAGAACTTTTAATTTCTACTTAAAAAGAATGTATCTTTAAAATGTGTATGTTTATATTTTATTTAATACACATATATACATGGAGAAACTTTTAGAAAGAAAAAGTTACAAGTAAAAATATTTAAGAACTTAAATATTTTTATTTGTAACTTTTTTCTGTCTAAAAGTTTCTCCGTGTATATATGTGTATAAAAGAAAATTTAACCATTAGTCATTATTAACCCACTCATGAAAGTGTATATATATATATATAGTTGCACTCCTGGAAGTCCATTCTCTAACAGCTAGACATAATCTGGATATTGCAAGCTTCAAAAACAATTAGTAAAATCATCATCTCAAAGTTTAATTACTGATTACATTGTTGATAAAAAACCATTAACACAGCATGAGACTGAAGTTGGCGCTAATTGTATTTCCTCTTGTGACGAATCTGATTTATTATCAGTTCACAAATGAACCTACATATTGTCAAATAGCGATGATTAAAATATATATAAAAAAATGTAAAATAAAGTATACATAAAAACATATTGTTTTGAATAAAATTAAATAGTTAATAAAAAAAAATTAAAAAAGTTTCTCCTGTATCAATTTTTTTCAAATTCTTGAAATTTTTTATTAGTCATACTTTATTTCTTTTCTTTTTTTTTTATGCGAATTTTAAAGTAATTTTACCTTGTTGCTTTTGTTTTATGTGATTTCTGAAAATTAAGGAATGTATCTCACATTTTTCAATATAAGTTAAGTCTATTTTTGTGTGATTTTTTTTAATGCAGGTTTTCTGTGGAACCCTACTGCATAAAAAGAGACCCAGGTGTATTTTATTTAATGTATACATTTAACATTGAATATTATTACACTTTGTTAATTTTTTATTATTTACTATTGTAATGGTATATACCATTACATTAATTTAAAATTAGAATAAAAAAATTTTTAAGTTTCGTAAATAAAAACTAAAAGCTAAAAAATTAAAGAGTTGTTCAATGTATGTATATATATATTCGCACAGATGCAAAACTTTAAAAGTATTTCTTTTTTAAATAAAAAAAAAGTATTTGAACTTACTTTTTTAGAAAAAAGTACAAGATCTAAAAATAAAATATTTTTGTAAATGGAAATGATTGTTTTATAAATTAAATGAAAAGCAAACTAGCCCTTGGGGCTCTTATATAAAAAAAAGTCAGATGAAATATAGATAAGAGAACAAAAATAAATTAGATGTCCAATAGAAGCAGCAATGAAGGCCCGGACCGTAATGAAAATTTGGAACAGAAACCATTGTTCAGTGAATCCGGACGATTGTTATAAAAGGAAAAATATTGAAATTAAGAACAGTTCCAGCTTGATTTTTTTTGAGGGGCATGATAAGATGCACTTGTCACTCTCTCTTTTATTTCAAATGAAATGACTGATGAATTATGAACGGTACTATTGCAGACCCCGAATCATATGGGTTCTGCAATCAAATAGTACCAGGATTGAACCAGCTAAGGCCACCTCCAGAACAACAGACCGGTCTTCAAATAGAGACATCATGGGAATTGGCACCAGGAACCAGGATTCTTCTACTGTAAGACATGAACTGTAAAATTTAAAAGTAATTAAGAACTTTCGTTAAGATTTGACAAGCTTTTAATATTCAGCTAACCTAAATTTTAAAATGAACTTTTATCTGACTTTTAAGTTTTCAAATTAATTATTAATGTTTAATTTTTATACATTTGAGTTTGCTAAAAATCATTTCCATTTTTTTTTATTAATATTTATTGTATAAATTATTTAAATGCATTAAATTTAAGTTGGGTATAGATGCTTGCATAGATTCGTTAACGTTTAATTATGTTTTTATTTTCATATTTGATTAAAATATATAGACATTCGGTAAATAATGATACCTTATGTTGAGTATCTAAAATGTATTTATTCGGATGTCTTTTAAGTTATTGGTGTCAATGCGGCATCTTATGATGAATGCCATTGGGTTTCTTGTAAATTTCCCTCTGCAATTCCATCAATGACTTTATATTTTGATCATTTATGTTTATTTTGAAATGTTTTTAACCATGTAATCTATGTAGCCGATCTATACTCAACATTAAAAAACAAACTTTTATAAAATTCATCTGTGTGAAATTATATAAATGTTAAATTTAAGTCGGGCATGAATGGCTATATAGATTTGTAAAGTTATATTAATTAATTAAGGGAGGGTTAATCTTAGGTTATTTGTTTCATAGTTAGATTGGGTCAATGGATTGGATATATCGGTGTAATTAGTAAATGTAGTATGAGGTTCACTACGTGCAGGATTGCATTATATGCCACACACACCCTTTTTGCCTATGGAAGGGGATAGTAAGACGGAAAACGCAGTCCCTTCCTATGGAGTTTTTTTTTATTGCTCTTCTCGTCAGACAGATGTAGTATTCCTGTCTGGATGAGAGTCAATGTCTTCTTTAACCATGCTGTTCAGATGTACATTCCTGACAGTATGGTATTTGTGCTGTCATATTTCATGCTGCATTGAATACATCGATGTATCAGATGGATTGACATCGGTTTGACTGCGAACTTTTGGCCTAAGGTTAAATAAGGGATAGAATATTTTCTTTTCAAATGCAATCTATGTAGTTTATTCATACTCGACACTCTTAAAAAAATATTATTAAATTCATCTGTGCGGATGGTTTAAAATTTTAAAATAATAATTTAAATTAAAAGTTAATATTAAAATCTAAAATAATAAATGTTATTCCTCAAATTTTAAATGATTATATATGTGCGTTAATAAATGTTGTTTGTGTGTTAATTACTGGCAGTGGCTTTTATTTTTTTATATTTAAGATATAAATTAAATAAAGTTATATATTATTATCTCTGCATCTCCATGAGCTAGTGGCATTGGGCTGACAGTTGGAATAAACTATATATATGTAAAAGTTAGATCTTAACAGTGCGTATCTGCCTACTCTATAAATTTTCCAGGTTCAAATGCCTGGTGGTGCCCTGTCGCACAGATACAGTAAGACTCATATCTATCCAACCGTTATACTATACTGAATGAAACTAGAATTTTTTTCCCACTTCTGTAGACATTAACAATGATCATCTTCTTTTCACTTGAATATGTCATAAACGAAAACACTGACTGTCTTGTAAGACATTGAATAAAAATAAGATAAAATGAACTAATTGTGTTTAAATTCTATAATCAAAACAATATTGTATACTATACTATATATTTTTATTATCAACATCACAATTTTATTTTTAGAACATAGCGTTGATGAAGTCACTATCTTATGACATCGGCAATGTTACAAAATAGCCATCACTTTGAAGAAAAAAATTTTAAGAAAAATATTTCAAAAGTCTTTATTAAGATGATTGCAGTGAATAATTGATTGTAAATCAAAATAATGGGTACAAATTGATGATGATCTTATGGAGAATCCTGGCATAAAAGTCCATCATTTTCTGAGCTGAAGGTTGTGCTTGATCTGCATATCATCACAATCCAGGTTCACTACTATTTACTCCAAAATATTTAGTTCAGAGCTTTTTTCAATTTATGAATTTTTTTTGGAATTTTAACAGAAAATATTTTTCCAAACTCTGTTGAAAATTAAAATAAAATGTTAATTTTAATATCTCTCCTTTATTTTATTAATAACATATATTTTAAGTATCAGGATTATATATAAATATCAATAATAAAAGTAATATTTAAACTTTTTGTTTCAGTAATAGAAGATTTTGACCTTGTGGTGTTCAGATTCATAATAGATTACCTGTATTACTTATTCTAGTATTTCAATTTTAAACCCTAGATCTTTAAGATGTAAAAAGGCATTAAATAATTGTGAGTAAAATATTTTTCACACAAACTTTTCACAGTTAATGATGAGTTATGATTATGGGAACAAAGATTTCCCAAAAGTGCTCAGTTTATTAATTGAGTTTATTAACTACCACAATTTTATTGCTTCATTACATGTGCCCAAAGCACAACTATAGAATTAAAATAAAGAATAAGTCATTCCTATATATAATATTCAAAAATATGGCTACTTCCAGAAATGTAAGGAATGAGGTTGAGTTTTTTAAAACCTGTGTGCCTACATCTTATTTTAACTTTTTAATAGTTGAATAAAGATAGGACCTTAGTAATCTTAATTTGTTAACATCAAAACTCTGAAAAATTAAAAATAGACTTATTAAAACAAGATTTCTTACTTGATGAACAAGAAATGTCATCTGCAAATGTAAAATTTCAAAACACTCTTCAATTACCTAGTTCAACATCTAAAAAGTTTTATAATAAAAATTGGAAAAGAAAATGGAGAAATGTTTATTAATAAAATACATATTAATGAAATATTAATTTATTAAATAAAAAGTTATCATTAAAATATATTGACTAACATGTTTAAAATGATGACATAAAAGTAGAAAAATAATCATGATTAAGTTTTTCTATTTAAAAGACAGTTATTAAATAAATTTCAATGCAATAATATATGTATAATAGATCTTTAAGTGCTCTTTTATTTATTTCCCTGCACATCCACAGTAAATCATATAGCAATGGTTAAAATTAATTTTATATACGATTCTCTTTTTGTATTTTATATCATCTCTTATTTTATAATTACATTTTAATTTTTCTAGATTTTTACTATTTGACTGCTGATTAACCCAATAAACATCACATGATCATCTTTCCTATGCTTGCTTATAACTGTTATTGAAACAGGCAAAACTCATTATATGTATTGCCATACACAGCAAGCTAAAGTAATCAATGGATGCCAGAAGGCTTGTGCATAAAATCCCCATCTAGTGCCTACTCACTGATGAAGGCCACATGCCAGAAACTAGTCTGGGGATATTGGATGAGTAGGCACTAGATGAGGATTTTATGCACAAGCCTTCTTGCATCCATTGATTACTCTAGCTTGCTGTGTGGCAATACGTATAGTGAGTTTTGCCTGTTTTAATGACTATCGATTATTTATATGTTAATTAATATAATTTTTGTTTTTATTAATGTATTATAAATTGGGGATAATATAAAAGTTTGATTTATTGAAACGGTATATTCTGACTTAATATACATTTCACCTATTTTCCTCTTAGCTCCATTTATGCCAGATTTGAACCCTCTGAGTACATGTATATAAGCAATATAGTTATATATGTATCATCACACACATATATGCTAATAAATGATTGTAATATCATCGGTTTGTATATATTACAATGTGTATTTTACTTAAAATCAGATCTCTGAAATTATATTTATTTTATTAAATAAGTCAATTTATTAGTTTTACAATAAAAATTGCATATGTGTGTATGAAATCCACATATCACCATGATACATATATAATGGAATATTATTCAAAGATTAGCTAATAATTCTAAATTTAAATTAGAGTTGTAATAAACAAAAATTATACCACCACACAACTAGACCAATATAGTGTGTGAGTGAGGTTTCTCAAGATTATTTTTATAATAACATTTGACCAAAATATATTTTATAAATAACAAAATTCACTAAACCGGTGCTATTGCAGAGTGTTTAGGGAATTGAGGTGGCTAAGTCAAATTAAAAGTACTTGGTTTAAAACTTAATCAATAGTTAAGTCAATTTTGTAACTTAAAAATAAAATAGTAAATAAATGCTAATGGATTTATCAGCTGTAAATTCAAGTTGTTGACATAATAATATAGGATTCCAAAATCATATAAATATTCTATACTTTTGACACTCTACCAGAATCCACACCCGTTTATACTTAGAAATGTTAGAGTAGGAAGGCTGTAGATTTTCCACTTTTCCTGTGGGAAGTGTTGTCTCAAACCCCATCCTAGGTGCTGAAACATCATGTAATGATCATCACCGAGATGGGAGGTTTCCAGCCATAGCCTGCTGTTGAAAAGAAAGCATCTCAGAACATGCAACCTATCCAGAGAAGAGTGCCACTATGCCTATTGTCTGAAGTGCATCAAGTATTAGCTGCAATAGAGAAGATGGGTAATATTTCTCCAAAAACTGCAGACCTCTTAAATTCATCTTAAAATCTGTAATCTCGAACATTGAGCTAGCTTCTTTAATATAAAATATAATGAACATTCACTAATATTTCTTAAACTCAAATCATTTATATAATTAAACTTGTACAAACCTTGCCTGATTCACCTTTGAAATGTAATTTTGTTTCTCTAATATATAATAGCTGTAATCAGTTATTATCTAAATTTCTTTAAAACCGTAGTTACGCCTATAATTATTGTTCTAGTTATTCTGTTTCCATTTATGTTATAATATGACAAGTATTTTGAGACAGCAAATATTATAATTTTAGTAAACTTTTTAAGGAGAGATAATTATTAAGATCTCCATTTTAATATTAAAATACTGCTACTTAGCATATTAAATTGCTGTTTTGAAATTCTATTACGTTAGATAATAACCGATCGCTCTGCACTCATTATCATTTATTTATATTTACTCTATATTTCATTATGGTTTGCATAGTTATTTGCCATAACTTATGACTTTTTATCTATTAGTTAGAAGTAATATGCTAGCTAGAGATGATATTAAAAGTATATTGCTAATGTTTATTAAAACCCATTAAATATACATACTTTCTCCTCTTTAATTATGATTACATATATGCAGATTCAGTATTTTAACTTGGATTAATAATTATTTTAGCCCTTTCAGTTAGTGTAATTATAATGCTAGTTTTAAGAATTGGGTTGAGATAGTTTACCAGATAGAAGCTATCTTTTTAGGCCCAATTAGTTGATTATTATATATATATATTTACCTATGTGTTGTGAGTGTGTCTTTACTAAGTACACTTGTGCATTGTGTCTTGTTGTCTTTACGGATTTGCAGAGGTAGCTGCTCCCATCCACATAGTTCAAGTATGGCTACCTTTAGAACTGGAACATGAAGGTTCATACCATGTTTAAAGCCTATCCAATTTCCTGAACTAGATATGTTCATATTTATGGTAGCAAGCCATTTGGTCATAGGGCACTGAGCAGCATTCGATGTTGAAGCCTGTAAATAACTACTCATTCACCCTGCAACCTTATTTCTTAGTTTTATTTAGCACCCATAGTATATATATGTGAGTCTAAAAGTAACCAGTTCTTTCTTCCCTATAATTAACTTTTCAGCATTAGACTGAAACCTTAATCTTGGTTACCAGGTTGAATTACATTATTGTGAGCTCATTTACTTGCTCAACTGTTAATATACATGTAACAGCCATCTTTGTGCTGTATTCAGTAATCATCTCAACTATATTATTAACTTGTAATCTTGGAAAATGAATACAAAGTAGGTTTGGCATATTAGAATATTATGGGCATGATTTTAATAACTGCAGAAACACTCATATATATCCATTTAAATGATAAAGATGAGATTGCTGTGTTCATAATCACATCCACTATGTACTACTTGCATGCAATGATTCCATATAATTAATCTACCTAATTAAGGTCAGTTTGTTTTTGTTGACTTATTTAGTTGTTTTAATAAACCTATTTTAATTATAAACTTGTTTCATGTCTGTTTGCTTGCAATCCAAATCCAGATTACCCAATGATTTTTATGAGTTAGATATGCATTACTTTAGTTAAATAATTAGCATGTTAAGTAGTCTATTTAACCCTTAAATTATAGTTTAAATTTCCTCGAGTCTCATGTTTCTCCCTGTTCGGAGCCAGCTTGCTGAAAAAAATTGAGACCGAGTGTAATCTCAGAAATGTCATTCATAATGTATTAAATCACATATTGAAGTTTGGTTAGCTTCAGGATCTCACCATCTCATTCCAGTCGACTTAGGTGTATTTTGCCTGGTCTCTGGATTTTGTTATGTGAATGCACAAATCTGATTGTTACAATATATTAAAATTCACAATTTTTGAATAAATTTAAAATTAATAAATTTTTAAATGCTTACATTTTTTTATTTTATAATAATGACTATACTTTCTGAATTTTATTGTTTATTACAGTAAGTTAATTTTATGGAACACATGATATTTTTTCTTTAACATCAGGTAAATTGAAATTATTGTGAAAATCACATTTTAAGAAAATGCATAAAGATTCAGTGAGGTGCATGAAGTGTTGTTTACAATTTTCCACTTGGTTGGTTGAATATCATTAAGTGTATACTTTTTTATTTGTAAAGTATACACACATCTTACTACACTTAGAAGAGATAATTTTTATAATTAATGAACAATATGTTAATAGAGAGCAATTAAATGCTCTCAATTCATAATAAGCTTTAAAGTATATAAAAGATTTATATCTCCGTAAAAAAACATGCTCAAATAATTTTTTTTTTTACATTTTTTTAAGTACTTATATATAATTCCTTCCCCAGAAGCTTTCCAGGTATTATTTTTTTAATTATCCAATTTTAGGGGTGTCCAGGTATTTGTTTACATTTTTTTCTCAAAATTATTTTGCTGATTATGTATTAAATTTAAAAGATATTAGTAAATCAATTATAAATTCCTGTTGAATTAAAAAAAATATCAATATATCTCTTATCATTTCCATTCACAACAGTTAATTAATTATTTTTTATTTGTATGTATTAGTTAAGATTTACTTCATTAACGCTTAAATAAATTAATATATATATGTGTGCTCTGCGCACAGTTAATGAAAATTTATTAATAGCTTCATTAACTGTGCGCAGAGCACATATATATATATATTAATTTGTATGTATTATAAATATTTACCCAACATGTGTTACTGGTTGAGTTTAAAAATATTAAGAAATAGATTCTAAATTTCTGTTAATTTTCAGAAATAATAATAAAGCTCCTATAAATTCCATTCACAAAATTTACTTATTTTTTCTTCCTTATATTTATTATAATATACAAATGTTAACTGCATGTGAAAACATTATCATGATTTTTTTACATTTGCATAAGATTGTCATGGATCATCTTTGTTATTTTGGTTGTTTTGTTTTTTTTTTTTTTTTTTTGGGGGGGGGACATTTTTCTGAAAGAATTAAAAAGTGGAATCTTCCACTGACAGAAGAAATGCAGTAGAATATTTCCAAAATTATGGGATGCTAACTAACAGTGGAGAATACTTCCACAGAAGTTTTTGTTTGATGGTTTGTACAGAAAGACTGGTGAGTGCTTTATTATAACTATTACAGGTTTACTGCAGTTATATTAAATGTATCTTAATTATAATCATTTGTGGTACTTTTGTGTAATTTATTGAATTTTTATAATAATATTAAAAAAACAAAATAAAAGGAAATGGTAAATATGACAGCTTCTAGTCAGCCATATTGTTTTCAAGATTTATTTGATACCCCTGAAAATGGAGAATTAAAAACAACATCTGCAAGTTTCTGGTGAAGAGATAACACTAAATACTAAATCTTATTATTTCTTCACTTCCTGACTCCTGTACATCTCAATCTGCTCTTCATAAAGAAGTCATATTTATCAAACAGTTCAATGTTAGAATATTTAAATCATTTTCAATTTGGATATATGCAATATAATATACATTATGTTCTCCCCCTGAAATCATTAATGTGTATATTTGAACAAATACAAAATAAAACTTTTAAAACCAGTTTTGAAATAAGGATTTAATAAAATATGAATACTAATCCATTGGTTTAGAAGTGAAAAAATAAAACATATTACTGAAAATTTAGTGCTTTGTTGTTTTTCAGATTATAAGTCCAAGTATAAATTAAGTATGAAAATGGAATGCTCTGAATTGTAAATATTTTCAATATTAGTAATTGAATTTTTAAAATGATTCTTTAATAGGTGATATATATAAACTTTCCATTTAATATTTATTTAAAAGAGTTTACATGAAAATAATTTCATTATAGAATTTTTTTTTTTTAATACAAAAATTTTTTTTTTTAGTTTTAAAAACCACTTTTTTTATGCTTCCTTCTCAATATTTTTCTCTCTTAAGTAAAACAAGATTTTTATCCCGAAGCTGCATACAAATTGAATTTTTTATCCAGAAGATTTAAAAAAGGAGGTGGGGAAACAAAATTCCTTTCTCAATATTTTTCAACTTTTTTTTTCATTTGTTTGTTTTAAATATATTTTATTTATATAAAAATTTGTTTGTTTTTTTATGTAATATTTTTAATTTGTATTATATTTATTCTCATCCTCCTTTAACATTATGTTCAATATTATAATTTAATATCTGATACTAAAATATTTCATGGTAGCACATATATAAAATAAAATGAATTTTAAACTTTAGTAACTTTGGATTTTTGCATAATTTAAAAATGTTAAACTGTTTTGAAAACTTAATCCTTAAAGGGTTAACTCTTTAACACAAACAGTATCCAATTCCCATTTATTTAAAACATTCCTCAAATTATAGCTCGGTGATTTCTTGAACTGCATTTCTCATTTGGATGCATATTTAATTTAATGGGTTTTAATTTAAAAGATATCCATAGGGGCATAATAGCTCTTCCAATAGTAATAACGACCCACATCTTATTAGAGTTATATTTATTTTTTATTTTTCACTACTGATCTAGATCTTATTCACTAATAAAACATAACTACAAATTATTTATTGAAATAGAATTTTGTGAAATAGTACAAAAAGAATTAATAATAATGAGAAGAACTATAGAAGAGGATAAAAGTCTCAAAAGAAAAAAACATTTTTGTGTTGGACGACTTTATGTGGAAGAGTTCTATGAAGAATTATATAATAATTAAAAACAACAAAACAAAATTACCATTACAGTTAGTACATCCTCTATATTGCAAAGCATTTTTCAGTGAAGGAATGAGTTAAGCAATTAAATCTATGAAGAAGTAAGAAACTTTAGGAAATGATACTAACATCTTAAGAAAAGCAAACGAGGAAATAAAAAAATTGTTGAGAAAACTATGTACCAAATGTCTAAATGATAAAAATGTAATAATTGAAGAATGCATTTGTGATATTGGTACTTAAGAAAGATGTTAAAAAGAAAATAACAGACACTACAGAGCAATCTATCTTCTATCAGTCGTATATGAGATCTTTCTTTATATAATTATTAATGCTCTACAGTGAACTTTGAACTGACATCAATCAAAAGAACAAGACAGATTTAAGTAGTTCAAGCATAATGAATAGAGAAGTTATAGACAGGACCAATGAGTATGAGGTTTAGTTTTGGAAAGGCATTTAACTCTATAAGCATTTCCACAATGATTAAAGCTTTGGACCATTGTGTATAAGCATAAAGATTGGTGATCATGTGATGTTAAGATTAACATTGGTAAGGATGCTTGATAAGATGATTCCATGACTTAAAAACTTTTTACAGAAAGTTTATAAGAAGTAATTTATAGATTAAAATGGGAATTTAAGAAGATTAAAAATAAATGGAGATTTATATCATCTAGATTTTGAAGATATGTGGTTATTTTTGCAAATAATGATTTACAGCTTTAGGGTGTGTTGCAAGACTTATCAGATTAAAGTAAAGAAGTATGATTAAAGATAAGTCCCTAAATAAAATAAAAAACTAGATTAAAATTCAATGGATTTTTTCAAAACAAAAAAATAAAGATTGATAATCGTGAATTAAAGGGTAACAAATACAGATGAAAACATTTCAGATGAAATAATTCATAGAATTAAAACTTGGATTGAGTTCTGTTAGCAGAAATAGCTTAGTGTTAAAAGGAAATATGCCTATGTGTTTGAAAAATATTTCAGTAGTTGTGTTTATCAGCTACTATTTATAGATCTAATAGTGGGTCAATGAATAGAAAAAGCAATCTGGAAACTTCAGACCACTCAACAAAGTAAGGAGAAATGTACATTGGAAGTAATAAGATTAAACATAAAATATGTGGATGAGAGAACAAACAGATATCACTGATTTCATTGAAAGAATTAATGTCCTGAAATGGAAAAGACTTAAACAGAGGTCATGTTAATTAGATTGATAAAATAAGGAACATTTGTTGATGTGATATGAAGAAGAGAGGCTATTCATTGAAAAAGTGAATTAAACTGAGTTCTTTCAACCTGAAGTGAATCAATAAGTTTTGAAAATGACAATGAAGATGATTAGATGGACAATTTGGTTGACTATAAGCCAGATAAGTGAAAGAAAATTCTAAGCCTGTTTAACATCTGATAAAATATCAAGGTTTGACCAACCCCACATATAAAATCTATAACATACAGTTGATCTTTTATATATTTTATAAAATTGTCTGAAATGTCAGATGATATTTATCGCTAAAGTGATAGGCAGAACCCAACAACCATTCAATTTATAGAATAAGATTGATTTTTATTTTATTTATATTAAAATTGATTGAGAAACTTTTAGCTCTACAATCAGTGATTCTTACTAATAAGTCACTACTAATGAGTCATCTGCTCAGGGCATTAAATTTTTTTTTTTTTTTAAAAAAAGAATACTATGAATAGTTTTTTATTTCCATTTATTCCATATTTAATATTCAAATATAAGTATACTGCTATATTAAACTTAATGTAATCAGAAGGGACTTGAACTCAGACTTTAAAACTTTTTACAGCTATGCACTCCATCTTATACAACTGATACTCATGACCAAATATATATAAAAAAGATAAATAATCTCCAATATATATATTTTGTGCTGAACCAACCCTCATCAGTTAATCCAGATCATCATTTTCCATATACATACCTAATCACTGCTCAGTTTATATTAATTAATCTTCAAACTTTAATGGATAAGTTTCAATCTTCTCCATCCTCCAACTCTTAATATAAACTGAGCACTGATTGTATAAAGATGGTAATCTGGACTAAATGATGAGGGCTGGTTCAGCGCAAAATATGTATATAGGAGATCATTTGTCCTTTTCACATGTATGTGATCATGTGTATCAGTTGTATAAGATGGAGCACATAACTGTAGGAGGCTTGAAATTCTGAGTTCAAATCCTTTCTAATTATTCCATATTATAAATATATTCAAGATAATGGTACTGCTGAAAGCAAAACAAACAAACAAAATAAGTCCATAACCAGAAATTTAAACTTTTCTCATCTAGATACAGGTAAAACACAATCCAATTAAAATATCTGATTCCAGATCTTTTTGAATTTTTTTTCATTTCAAGAATAAATCTTTTACTCCTCCATCAGAAATCCAAACTCTACTAAAATAAAATAAAAATTCAACTCATTGCAATTAGATTTATAGGTATTTATTTTATTTATTTATTTTTTTTAAAAAAGAATAAACGAAGTATTTTTTTTTTATTATAAAAGAAAATCATTTTTAAAATTTTGTTTGGATAATAAAAGTTTGAATATGTATTCAGATTATTCTAACCATGTTTTAATTTAGAATAGAATTTTTAAAAAAAAATTAAACTTCCCAAACTTTATTAAGACAAAACTGAAAATATATTTGATAATAAAAAAATTTATAAAAAGGGGGATTCTAATGAATTCTGAAATTAATGGAAATAAAAAAAAAGGAAAAATCTGTGCAATCATTAAAATATATTTGCAAGTATTTTCAAAAATTGAATACAATTCAGGTTATGAACATAAAATTTGCTAATTGTATGTATTTGATATATTAATTCAAATAAATTTAAAAAGATCAGTAAAATAACTGAATGTTTATCATTAAGAAAAACATGATGATCAAGCACTAGAAGTAAAAGTCAAGATTCGATTCAAAAATCTTTAGCTCTTAAATCTATCATTTTACCACTACACTAAACCATGAAGAACAATAGTCAGTTATTCACTGGAGATGCAGAAAAAATAATTTATAATAGTAAGGTTTAATACATTGTACAGGCTTAAACCTGCATTTATATATGTAATTAATATATGCGAGATTCGAACTCAGACTTTCACACGACCCACTACTCTCAGTGCCATCTCATATTGCTGACCCACCTGATCACACACATGTTGAAAAGATAAATAATCACCAATATACATATTTCATGCTAAACCAGCAATCATCAGTTGGTCTAGATTACTATCCTCACACATATATACAATCAGTGCTCAGCTTTATATTAAGATAGCCAATCTTCATACTTTAATGGACAGGCTTCAAACTATTCCAACTCACAACTCTTCATCCTTCCATTTCATTGAAAATCTGATGGTGGAACATTCAAAGCCCTTGTTAGTGCCAAGGTCTGCCCATCCCTCACATATGTATGTATAAATGGATTATTCTCTTGTACATGAGGGGTCAGA
Source organism: Epiperipatus broadwayi (assembly GCA_028023455.1). Taxonomy (NCBI): domain Eukaryota; kingdom Metazoa; phylum Onychophora; class Udeonychophora; order Euonychophora; family Peripatidae; genus Epiperipatus; species Epiperipatus broadwayi. Next base: position 532,295 of record JAQFVV010006558.1, on the reverse strand, counting down.
ATGACTAATATGTCAACATGGGTAGGATGACAACCTTGGCATTAACAAGGCCTTTGAACATTCCATCATCAGATTTTCAATGAAGTGGAAGGCTGAAGAGTTGTGAGTTGGAATAGTTTGAAGCCTGTCCATTAAAGTATGAAGATTGGCTATCTTAATATAAAGCTGAGCACTAATTGTATATATGTGTGAGGATAGTAATCTAGACCAACTGATGATTGCTGTTTTAGCATGAAATACATATATTGGTGATTATTTATCTTTTTAACATGTGTATGATCAGGTGGGTCAGCAATATGAGATGGCACTGAGAGTAGTGGGTCATGTGAAAGTCTGAGTTTGAATCCCGAATAGTAAGAATTATAACTTCTATAATTATTATGAATTTTGATTACAATTTCCATTTGATAAATATTTATAAAGTACAGAAATAAAAGTTTTATATATATTTTTTTTTGCTCATCAAAATCATTAGTAATTCTTTTTTGAATTATAGAAATCAATACAGCATTAATGGTGGCACGCGTTCACACAACCACATTTCCATACTTTATTCTGATCTCAATCCTTTCTTATTTTGTTTTTTAACTTCTTTATTCTTTGTCTTGTTCTTAATTTATCTTTATTTTTATTTCTTCTGAAATTAAAAAATAATAATAATCGAATGGTTGTTAACTTGGGTATTTGTATGAAATTCTATTTCATGGAAGTGATGCAATTAAATGGTGATCTATGGGCCTTGAGCTCATAGTCTATCATTCGATCATTGCATTCAATCATAATAAACATATACAAATGATCACTATTGATGGTAATAATGATATTGTAATAATGATAGAATACTATACTTACTAGATTTATTATTGTTTGTTTCTGTTGAAGTGTAAACGTTGAAATGCACATAATAAATTGATATTGAATTGAATTATATTATTGAACTTTTATTATACCATTGCTTTTATATAATTTTTTTTCTCATATGTCATAGCATCGGCCGGGACGCGAACCCACAACCGTCTGCAACCAACTACTTGCTTGCAAGGCAGCTGCGATGACCTCTCGGCTAACAACGCTTGACTGCTTTTATATATTTTAGTTTAATTTATAGTTTTTAACAGAATTTTGCTCACAAATTTATATCATTTTTGAAATAGTGTTAGGAAATGCATTCATTTGAATTATAACAATCCTCAGTACTCAAAAGACATCATTTTGTTAGGATAGAAATCCTTTCTGTTTAAATTACACTTTTAAGTAAATAAAAAGAAATTTACATCTGTATTGTGTGTAAATGAATGTTTATATTTATAAAATTTAAGAATTCACATTTTACAGTTTACAAAAGTTTTTCCACTTTTGATTACCTGTTTATATTTTGTCTTAAAAAATCTATTAACTTTTTCAAGTATTTTGAATAATGAAAACGTACATCAAATAAAATACTGAAAAATGTAATATCTTCAGGAGAAAATCAATTTCTGCATATGGCCTGTTTTAAATTGACGAGTACTCACCTGTAAGCAAAGATTTAAAAAAACAGGTGTACTGAAAAGATCTTTTAAATCTTTGCTTATGGGTGGGTGCTCATCAATTTAAAACAGCGCATGCGCAGAGATTGACTTGCTCCAGAAAACATTGTAATAAATACTGCCCTGTATAAAAGTAAACATATTTATTTATTAATACTGAAATATATATATCAAAAAGATAATGTCCAAATAAAAAAATGGAAAATTAATACCTGACCTTTAAAAAAAATAGTAAAAATAATGTATTTAAATACATGTATATTGTCTATACTAATGTAATAGTGGTTTAGCATGAAATATGCATATTGGAGATCATTTATATTTTTCACATGTATGTGGTCATGTGCATTGGTTGTATAAGATGGAGTAGATAGCTGTAGGGAGCTTGAAAGTCTGAGTTCAAATCCTGTCTAATTACATTAAAAATAATATAATAAAAACAATTAATATAACAGGAAGTGAATAATGCAATAAAGAATAACTATGATGAGATTTGTTGAATTATAATAAAAGATTATAAAAAATATTTTCATTTGTAATTAATAAATCAACAAAAATATAATTTAGTAAATTTATTTATGCACATACATTTTATTTTATTATTCATAGTTTTATAGAATATTTAGTGAATTAAATCTGAAAGTATTTTAAGCTTCACACTCTTAGTTTGAAATGCTTGAGTCTGGCTTATTTATATATAAATTTAAGCATAGAAGAAGGTGGGTCCCATCTTTTTTTTATAGTTCTGGTTTGTGTTTTAAAATTAAGAGTTCCATGTGCAGTTATTATTACATCTGATTGGCTGTCACATAAGCACGTTTAAAGCATATCTTTCGAAGGTTTTAGCCTTTTACATTATTACAATGTTATCTGCTTGTGCTCATTAAATTTGATATATTTACATTTGTTACTATCATTCCATTAAATTTGAAAATTGCTTTATAGTAAATTGAAAGACTTCACATTGTTTATTTATATATAATATTTAGTGAATTACATGTGAAGGTATTTTAAGCTTCACACTCTTAGTTCAAATGCTTGAGTCTGGCTTATTTATATATAAATTTAAGCATAGAAGAAGGTGGCTTGTATTTTAGAATTAAGAGTTCCATATGCAGTCATTATTACATCTGATTGGCTGTCACATAAGCATATTTAAAGTGCATCTTTCGAAGGTTTTAGCCTTTCACATTATTAGAATTCTTTAAGTTATACTCACTATCATATATATTAATTTACTATAACGGTGTTTTTTTTATTCATAATAGCAAATAGGGCCGGGTTACAATTTATGGACTTTGAGTTTTACCATATTACTATGGTAAGAAAACATGTAGAGCATTTTATCATTAATATTATTAAAAAGATAGCTAGAATTTATAGGTTCCTATATGAAATTTCAAAAAAAAATTATTTTTATTATTTATAACATATACCTTAAGATTTTTTTAATATATAGGTCATGTGATATATGACTGATTTTTACTAATATATATATAAATAAAAAAAATCCCTTAAATCCAGGGGCCAATAAATGAATACCTGTTCTTGTTTTTGCAATAAAAGAGATTGAAGATGACGTTTTTTTAAATCAAACTGTTGTTATAAGACTTATATACTTTCTAACTGTTCCTAAAGCTAGTCTATTACTTATTACAACATTAATTAAAATCATAAATCAAATTTATAAACAGACCACATTATACATTTATATATTTAACAGTAATAATGAGCACAGAGTGCAGAGCGATTCGTTATTACTACAAATATAAGATTTTGAAACAGCACATGTAAATGGTGACATTAAGAAATAATTATGTGAAGATAATTTTAATTATATCTTCTCTAAAATTTACTAAATTTAAAGGCTCGCGGGATTTTGAAACAGCACATGTAAATGGTGACATTAAGAAATAATTATGTGAAGATAATTTTAATTATATCTACTCTAAAATTTACTAAATTTAAAGGCTTGCTGTTTCAAAACATTGGCATATAATAAATATATCAAATGTTTTAAATAATTATGAAAAAAGTATACACATAAACGCAGTGATAGATAAAAAGAATTAAATAAAACATTTGATTTAATAAATAGAATTATAAATGTAAGTAGTCAAGTTACATAATTTAAAAATTACTTGATTTGGACAGATTTTAAAATTATATTAATTTGAATGTTCAAAGATTTCTTTAAGTTACATTTAGCTAGCTTTTAAATTAAGAAATGGAATATTAAATATTAATTGATATAGAGCTCTGCAGTTCTGCATCTATATTACCAGTTATTCATTTCATCTGGAGATGTAGGTGCTTGGACTTCAGGCATGGTGGTAATCTTTCTCGGGCAGGTTCATGGTGTCTTCTTCTTCTTCTGGCAGTAGGTTGTGGCTGGAGAATTTCATCTTGCAGTGCTCCAGTTGTTAAGTGCATCAGCTGGCAGTAAACCCTGCCATTTCCCTATGGAGAAACAGCAAAATTTAGCCTTCCTCAGCCAGACCTGTTAAACTTCAGAGTGACATGGAATATGTTAGCAAATGCTCTCATAAAATTGGTGTGTGACCCTACAAGCTCAAAATATGGCCTATTTATACATATTAGTCCCAAGCACTTACTTGTGCTGAATTTATTTCACCTGAAAACCCATTAGCTTAAGAAATTACATTAAAATTCCAGATTGTACAACTTGATTTTAAAACTTTTGTTTAAATTTTCAAGGTGTTAAAAATTCCCTCTGGGACTTACAATAATGCTGGTCTGGTGATTTTACTGTCTAACCATTTTGTTGTAAACAAATTAGAATACAGCAATGACTAAAATCTAATCTGATTTTTACTGCAGGTGTGGCAGTTCAATGCAAATTTTTGTTTACAACTATTTTACTTTAATTAATAAAATTAAAGTTTTTAACAAAACTAAATCATGCCATCCTATATATGTACAATGATATAGGTTGGATTATACATCTACATATGAATTTATAATGAAGCAAATTAATAAATTGACTTTATAATATTAAATCTATAATGTAAACATTTTTCAGTGCACCCATTTTTCTAAAAGCAAAGAAAATTTATCCACCATAATATTTAATATAATGGGTATTTATAGCATCTATTCATATGTACATATATAAGGCCATGTACATAGCCATGATAATATTTATTTAATTATTTGAATGGGGTTTAAAGCCAGCACAGATAGGGTTGGTAATCAAATTGAAGGTGAAATGGTAAAGGATCAAAATCTACCATTTCAGTAGCTTCATGCATGAAAATAATTGCTCACATAAGTATGCACTGTCAAAAAAGCATAAAATTTGTGCAGCAAATTTTTTAATTTCTGGGTATCTTTCACCTAAATAGGAATATATTTTGGGAGTTCCTACTTTTCAATATTTGTTTTTAAAATTGAATCATTTTGGAAATCAATTAATTCCAGTTGTATTGAAGTCGGAGCTTTTTTCAACTTCAAAGACAAATGATCCATTGAAAAGAGAAAAAAAAATTCTAACTCCTTAAAATCATCAAAACATTTATTGAATTCATTTTTTTTTTCAATTTTTGCAGAGTATTGTGAAAATGAGCAACTTTGATTTTGTGATTTTAACTGTTCACACATAGGAAAATATGTCAAAACATTCTTTTGCAAATGAGTTTTAAACAAATTCAGTTTTTGTACAAAGCTTGCAAATGCATTGTACATGTTCATTATCAATTGATCTTTGCCTTGCAATGGTAATATTAAGATTATTCAAATGGCCTGTAATATTTGTTAAAAATGCTAGATCTTGTACCCACAATGGATCTTTTATAACTAATATATTTTCATTGTTTTCATCTTTCATTTAAAAAAATATTATTTCTGCCAAAAGCAGATAGAAGGTCTTTAGAACATTGTGGCAGGACAACCAATGAACTTCTGTGTAATAAGGAAGATCTTTGAATTCAGATTCTAAATCTTTAAGGGACAGAGTAAATTGGCAATGATTAAGTGCTCTCAATTGAATAAAATTGACTATCTTTGTAACTGTTTTAAGTACTTTGTCCATTTTTAATAATTTTAAACAGAGAACTTGTTGGTGAATGAGGCAATGAAAAGCTTTGATTTTCAGTTTATCTGGATACTCATCTTGTAATTTCCTTATCAGTCATAACCTTTAGTTCACCCATCATCGATTTAGCACTGAAGTTGTCACAGAAACAAGCTTGTCAAGAGGCAAGTTAAATTTTTCTAAAATGTTCCATACGGCATCAAAAATATCTTCACCAGTTGTTGTTCTGTGAAGAGGGATGAATTCCAACAATTCTTTGGTGATACTCATGTTATTATTACAACCACAAAAAAAACAGCAACTTGGGCAACATCTCTTATATCTATGCTTTCATCAATCACAATTGAAAAAAACTGGATTTCAGGAGTGAAGTGATGTCATCTGCCATTTCAGTAATTCTATCTGCCACCATATTTCTTGATAATGAAATGTCTCAAAATGCCTGTACCTTTCTTTTCTGGAAAGACAAATTCGGCAGCTTTTATCATACATTCCTTCATTAAAGAACTATTGGAGAATGAATGTTTTGCTAATAAATAGCTTATTTTATAACTAGCTCTTGTTACTGATTCATTACTTTTCATGAATTTTGTACCCACTCCTTGCTGGCTATTTAATGAATTCATCATTGTTTTTAACTTCTCTTATTTTTGCTTCAAAGCACAAAAATTGTCCTTCGTGATTAGTACTATAATGTCCCTTAATGTTATATTCTTTAGCGACACTAATCGTTTCTTTGCAAATTAAGCACATAATCTTATTGTTCACTTCCACACAAAAATAGTTCAGTTCCCACCTTTCTTGAAATTTTCTTCCCTTGTCATTAATCTTTCATTTTTTATTTAGCATTGGAAGTGGCATTTTCTGTAATAAAAATTGGGCTTTAGATTTAAATTTAAAAAATTAAAAAAATTGCAATTACATTTACTTACATTTTTTGAATGAGTTATAAAAGAAAACCCACAAATTTTTAACACACTGATGTTCTTGGAAGCACATTATTAATGTGGTCAGCTTTGGTATTCATCATATCTCAAATGCTTCATCATCATAAAAGCTTGTCGTCAAAAATAGCTATGTGTGTAACTGAGAATTATAAATTAGCTATGCATGTAGCCAACAATTATTGTATATATTTTAGTTCACGTAATTAAATATAAAAGTTTGTTTTTTAAAAAGTATTTTAAAATTAATTTATTGTTTGCAACATATCCTTCTGTTTTCATTTTATTGCATAGCATCTAACTGTGGGCCATGAAAAATCACATTGAGGGGGGCCCATGGGCCGCCAGTTTCACATGTCAGCACTAAATCAAAGATATATATATCAGGATGTTAAGATGAATCTGTAAATTGATTTTAAATCGGCAAATATTGGATTTCTTAAGAGAGTTTCATTATGGAAATTAATGAGTTTATTCTACTGCAATAAAAAAGAATTCAATTGTAAATCTTGCTTCTAAACATTAAAAACATCTCTCAAACTCAAGAGGAAATGCATCTCAACACATTCCTCTCTTCATAATACAATTATTTTTATGCAAATCAGCAGCATTTTTCTTTGATAAGATTGCAACACCTTTATATCATAATTTAAATAACTGATATGCAAAATATTTCCAACAATCATAAATACATTTGTGGAAAATATATATATAAAAATGACACGCATTATAAGTTAATAAAAAATTCTGCTTTAAAAACAATAATAAATCTAATTTTTATCTGAATATATTATGAAAATTTTATTTATTAAGTAATTTTAATAATTATGTTTTTAAATGAACTGTATAAATAACATTTTCAAAAAAATATCAATGATTCATTTTTCTCCCCTCATTTATATTACTTAAGTATTAAAATTGACTATATATATCTATTCAGAATTATTGATTAAAAACGTATTTTATAAATATATAATTTTGCTACAACCACAATATCATAAATCTGGCTTTCTGTAATCTGATAACTATCAATATCTAAACAAAATTATGGGGGGGGGGGGGTTGCTTTAAATCGCTAGTCATTATTATTTCAGCATGAATTATAGTTTACTATTTTTTTTTTTTATTTAATATGCACGCATTAAAATAGATTAATAAACAAAATATATAAACACAATTTAAATTAAGGAAAAATTAAACAAATGCTATTATATCTTAATTAATAAGCAAAATTGAAAAAAACAAAAACAATAAGCATTAACTTATTACAGTATACAGCAGGTAAAAGTTTGCTTTGTCAAGCGTTGGTGGCCTAATGGTTAGCATAGCTGCCTTCCAAGCTGCCGGACCAAGTTCGCTTCCCGGTCAACGCATTTGGCATATATATATAAAAAAGCTTGCTTTCTCATTATCAGATGAAAAAAAAATTTTTTTCCTGCAGCTTATCTACTAATATGAATTGTCTTAATTATTAAGTAACAGAGAGGAGAAGACACTGAGATCCTTTTTTGTTTGTTTGTCTTTCCTTATAAAGATACTGTCAATTTATATATTACACACATAAGTTCCTTCTTTAACAGACTCTCACTGAGAATATTCAAAGACGATTATTTCCAAATGTAAGAATTACTACTTTACTTTAATCTTTTTCATCCTTGGTTTTTGAGATGCCATTTTACTTTTAACCCTAAATTTCAAAAATTAAAATCTCGACCTTAACAAAAATCAAAATTAGTTTGGTTTCTTTACACACTCCCATGATTGTTTTAATCAATTTTAGTATATAATTTATATATTTTTTTATTATATTTTCTATTTTGTTTCCTGTTTTAATGATTCTAAACAAATTGATTTCTTTAATGTACATGTAAGTGCAGAAAAAAATCTGTGTTGATTTAGAGTGCACTCACCACTATTTTTAATTCTAAGAACCATCCAAAACCACCGCTGACACCTACAAGCAATAAATGACATTGAATAATCAACAAAGAGTCACTTGGATGTGTCAGTGGTGATTTTGGGTGGTTCTTAGAATTCAAAATAGCAGTAAGCACAGCCTAAATACTAAAAGCGTATAATTTCTCAAATACAAAAGTTATTACAATAAATGATGGCGCAAAGCACTGAAGTATATGGAGAGGGGAAAGGATGTTTTCAATAATAGAAAGTATCATCCAAAAAATGCAGAAGCCTGATTAAACTAAGGGTACAAGTATCAATGACCATACATGTTGCTTGATAGCGCTGTTGCTAATAGAAAACAATGAAATATAACATTATCTGGCCATGCACTTTTAAGTGCTAATTGACCTTTAATATGGTTTTTTTAATAACATTAAAAACTTATTAATTAAGCATAATTTACTATCAGTACAGTGGCTTTTTAAAAAACGACCTTTTTGGGGGGGTTATTTTATGATTGCAATATACCAAAAATCAATTGGCATTTTCAAAAAAGTATACTTTTTTTTTTTTTTACAGAGCACTTTTAAAAAAGTACATATTTATTTTATACAGCAGATTTTTAAAATAAGTAAATATATTCTTTTTTTTTTGTTTGTTTCAAAACAATATGTTTAAATTATAATTTTTCTTTTATTTTTAATAAGGACAAGTACCCATATTCATTTTAACTTTTAGATTTTTATTAAAACACATTCATTTTAACATTTAGATTTTCAAATGCCATCATCTACTTGGCGCATTTTAATTTTCAACAAAAAAACATTTGATAAATAAATACAATTGGGAACATTTTTAACATTTAGATTTTCAAATGTCGCCTATTTGTTTGTTTTTAATTGCCAACAAAAAACATTTCATTAACAAATACAATTGGGAACAAATTCTTTTTAACTTTTAGATACTTGGCGGAATTTTAATTCTCAATAGAAAAACAATAACATTTCATAAAGAATAAAATTGTGAACAAATTTCTAAACAAGCTATGGTATCAACAAAACAACAGTGGATTATCGTAAAGTCATCTATTTCAAAATTGAGATGAAGATGTCTTCTTCACGATGTAGATACTGCCACATAAATTCGGGGAGGTAGTTATTGACTAATGACCTCAAGACAGCATCTTGTTCTCTAGCCAGAAGTTGATATAACTTCAAATGTTGGCTATTAATTTCAAAATGAAAATTAATAGAAAATGATATTTCAAAAACTTAAAAGTATGTTTGAGGCAAAACTATAGATCTCCTAAAACAATATAGCAACGCCAATAAAGACTATACTACATACTTCTAACATATTCTTTTATCAACAGACACTTGAAGAAAGGCCTGAAGCAAGCAGTTTGCAGAGCAAGATCTATTTTTTACAGAAATGATGTACTTATATCATTTTAAATTAGGATTAGCATTTATATGCAGAATTTACCTACAGGATGTTAAGGATTTACTCAGAAATTCATAACTTTGCCTAGTTTCATTATTTTTCAATAAATACTTCATACATTTTTAAACATTTGATAAAATTTGAAGGTCAATTATGAACAAAACAAAACAATATAAAAAAGGATATAAGCAATCAGTGATAATACATATAATTACATTATTTATTGCCTGGGAGTTCATACAAAGTTTGAGCATTGGAAGTGATAGAAATAGGCTGTGATCCATTTGACTTAGAGTTCCTAAGACTGTTACTCTCCCACTTCACCAAACTATGTAGGATATCAGTGACAGTAATATTCTATTTTTAAACACATTCAAATCAGTAAATTAATATCAAAAAATATTTCTTTCCAAAAAAACGTCTGTAGGATTAAAATATTTTTAAAATAAATATGGGATAAAAGTTTCATTATACTCTGAACAGAATTAAGATTAATTGGTTTTTATTCTATTTTAATGCAAATCATATTTTTTTAAACTATCACTCTATATACATATCTGTGAGTAAAATTGTAATAACACATGAGCTTAAAAATTTAATTTTTACTTCAAGGTGAATTTTATAAAATAATTTGGAATTCAAAAATATTTTGTCATTAGTAGCCTGTCATTATTATAATATCTAATGCACAATATGGGATCAGAAACCATGACCATATTTGCCTCTCCAATCAATCTTAGTGTTTGTTTTTATAGTAAGATTATCGACATTCATTTAACCAATCCAAATACTGGATTGTTCAGGTATTTGTCAATAAGGCAAATACCTAAAAGAAAATTTTAAACTTGCTTGTGAACTGGAAAAAATGTAATGGTTCACTTAGCCTAGACTTGAATCCAAACCAAAGACATAGTAGGTAGGTGCACTCAGTAGAGCACCACTAGACCATTGGTACAGGGTATATTCACATGATTTTCATATCATGACTTAGTAGGTATGCATAAAAACATACTACATCAAAATGTTATCTGACTAAAAGCAAGCCTTATATCAATGATGTAATCAATTATTTTGTACATAATCAAATGGTTCATTATTCAAAATGTCATGTGATATTCCGGTACTAGAAGTGACAGATTGAGCTTCAACCCAGAAACACAACTTTTGAAACTACTTTATATTGTATTACACCACTTTTTCTTTTTACTTCTTCCCTTCTCTGCTCTCACATTATCATTCCATCAATGATTTTTTTCTTCTCAATTGATATTATCTCACTTTGCTTCACCAATTCCTCCTGTTTCTAAAAATAAATGTTAGCAAATTATTTATTATCTTACGAGAGAAAATATCTTATAAAATGAAGGTAAAATGCTATTAAAATACCTTTTATCTATTAATAGATTACTTCTTTTCTTAGATACTTCTAATAATATACACCTAACTTAATTAAAACAATTTTACTTTATCATTAAAAGCATAATTCACAAGTTATAAACTTCTTGATTAGTAAGATAGTTTATCAAATTATATTCCTTCTTAAGTCTTTTTTTGACTTCCTTCTGTAAGATCATTCAATAATTTTTTACTTTATATATAAACTTTTTTATAGCACTTACTATTCCCTCCAAATCTTCATAAACTCAATATTTCAAAATTTTGCAATATTCACACCTTTTTAGATCAAGCTGTCATAGTGCCATAAAAATATACAAAAACTACAATTTCTTTATTATACTCATGAAATGGTTTAACTGTAAAAATTCAGGTCAAAATGTATTATGTGAATATTGTTAATAGGTAAAGATTTTCAACTGCATATATCATAATAACAAAAAAAAATGTTCACTATTCTATGAGAAATATTTAATCTTAAAACAAATGGTAAAAAAAAAAAAAAAAATAGGAATCTTCTAATATTAAATCATTAAACATCATCATTCTTTATGTTACACAAGCTATTTACACAGAGGCAAAACTCTCCATACATTAACCTCTATTGATTACTCTGGCTTGCACTGAGTGGCGCTACTGTATGGAGAATTTTGCCTCTGTGTAACCTAATATCCTGCCACTTTTACATTTGTTATCACAATATAGCACATGCAAACATAAATTATAATTTGCACAGAAATTTTCATTTGTTAAATTTCATGGATGAATCAAATTGAAGCCATTATTAATTCTTAAGTGTATATAAAATATAAAGTAAAAAGATTGTAATTCTATGCAAGGTATTTATTTTCAAAACTAATGACAACAGAAAATAAAAAAAAAAACAGAAATATCCAGTTAGTTTTACATTTGCCACCATAAAGAAACAATTTATGTACAGAGTAACATCTACATAGAATAATACATTTATGAAAAAGGTGAATTATTAAAAAAAAAAAAAATCAGTTTACTCCTTATTGCCTCTGAATGGCATATGGAATATAAAAACAAAAAGTAAAATTGCAATTCTGTGCTAAATATTTATCATCAAAATGTCAATAAAAAATGATAACAAAAAAAAATCTAATAACTATTCAGTACTGCAACAGTGTTATGCCGGAAGATTGCAATTTTTGAAATATATAAAAGGATGTGTCTTTCATTGTCATATTTTCTTCAATGTATATAATATAAAAAAATTTCGTAACTAGCAATAATTTTTTTATTTACCAATTTTTAAGCAATATTTACTAAAAAAATTATCATGAATAAATTACACTAATAAATTGTAAATATTTGAAATACAGGCACTCTTCACAAACCTAGAGCCTAATTGTAAATATAGGGTATTTGAACTCAGACTTTCAAGTGCCCTTTAACTATCCATACTACCTCATACTACTGATACACATAACCACATGCATTTAGAAAAGATTATAATCATATATATATGTATTTTGTGCTAATCCAGCACTCATCTGAATCAACTGAGGAGTGCTGGTTTAGCACAAAATGTTTATTGGTTATTATTTATCTTTTCTACATGTATGGGGTCATGTGTATCAGTGATATGAGATAGTATGGATAGTTGAAGAGTGCTTGAAAGTCTGAGTTCAAATCCTCTATATTTAAATTACTATATATACTAGATAAGTTAAATCCCCTATATTTACTAAAAAATTGTGTTAAAAAGTACTATTTTTTTATTATCACAATTATTTCATAACTTTATTCCAATTCATTCAATTTCTTAATCCAAAAAAAAAGCAAAAATCAAGGATTTCATGATATAGTGTGGTTCCATAATGAAGGCTTATAGACCAAACAAATTGTACAATGAACACTTTTTTCTCACTACATAACAAATACAAATGCATACAATGAACACTAAAATAAATTACCTTTACCATATAAGGCTTAATTAAATTATCATTTTAGCTCATTTATTTGTTTATTTCTATCCTTAAATATATTGTACTTTTTATTATTATGTAATTTTTATGCTGCATTTGTTTAATAATTTTGGTTAAAAATCTGAAAATTTAAGAAAACAGATTAGCTATATCACGGGGGGGGGGACAAAAACAAATGAAAAGATTGTAAAACTGTCAATAAATAAAAATGCTATGATAAATACTATTGACTGGCATAGGATGTGCATGCACAAAATGTTTTGAGATTTTTCTGAAAAGCTAATTAATGTTGTGAAAAAAATCCAACAATAATCTTTTTCACGTGGATGTGATCATGTGTATTGGTTGTGTAAGATGGAGTCGATGACTAAAGGAAGCTTAAAAGTTTGGGTTCAAATCACCTCTAATTATTCACATTTTTATTTTTGATTGTGTTTAATTTTTTTTCTCATTAAATTGTTGTTTTGGTTATGAGCATAAAATGGATTACTTCTAATTACATATACTTCAATGATCATCACAACAAATAGATAATATAAATGAACGATTTGAAAGCAATTAATTCATTATAGAAAACTCTTCTGTAATCATATTTGACTTATATTTTGTATTTTAGCCCTCAATATTATTTTACAACTAAAATACAGGCTTATTATATACCTGTATCAATATATGTAATATATAGGGTATGTGAGCACAGACTTTCACACGACCCACCACTCACCACTCTCTCTCAAATCACTGATACACTTGAACACATATATTGAAAAGATAAATAATCACCAAGTTTATGTGATATGAGATAGAATGGTGAGTGATGGGTCGTGTGAAAGTCTGTGCTCATATACCCTATAAATTAAATATTATTTTATCCATGTACCAGTCCTTTCTGTGCAGCATTTAAAAGTTTTCCAATATATTTTTTCACAAGGTCTTTTTTAAAAAATTGTTTGACTCTGCTTTACAAAGTGCCAAAACTCAAACTAAAGATTTTACTAAAAAAAATTATCTCAATTTTTTATATATAATTTTATTTAACCAGGACAATCCTGCGCTAAATTTCTGTTAATAATATCAAGATTCTTTAATCAGCAATTCAATCTCTTATTAATGAGTTAATCTTTATAACTTTTCACACTCTTTATTCTTTTTGAACTTATTTGTACTTCTTTAATAAGCACTTTATTGTTTGTTATCTTCATTTTTTAATTATTATCCCCAAGGACTAATAAGTACAGTACACTAAACAAATAAATGTATTACATAAAATAAATGAGACAATAATTACGTACACTTCAATTCTAAAATAAAATAATCGTTATTCCACTTACGTTCATAAAGGGTTAAACAAACAAAAAATATAAATATCAATAACTAGAGTAAAAATATTTTCGTTGTTTTTGAAGTTTTTAAAAAGAAAACAAAAAAAAAAATCCTATAAATAATAATATTCTTTATTTGTTAATAAAACAATTTAAAAAGTGGGGAGGGGTGGAAAGAAAAAGCAATAAGAAGGTTTGAAGATTGGGAAATATTTGAATGAATTCTAATAATAGAGATGAAACTTCGTCTTGGAAGAATAAGGTCAAATAGAAAAATAATTGCACATAATGATTTATTCAGTTCTATTTTTCTTTCTCTTTTTTTTTTTTTTTAGATAAAGAGAATGTGTTCTAAGAATAACCAATAGTTTAAAAAAAAATCAAGCGGTGAATTTTTGACTTCACCTGTAAATAAAAACTCGGCTTATTTAAAGAATAGTATTACATTCTAAATTAATGCTAACTTAATTAAGTAATAATAAGCGTATGCGTTTTAGATCTAATATTCACCTGTCAATACTAGTCGAAAACTCATTGCTCGGGGACAAGTAGTAGTATTCGAGAACTAAAATGACAGGTAGAATTTCGATCCAGGAATCTTTACCTCTTAAGTTCCGACACGCTACTGCTAACCTAAACCAGTATCATTAAAATTACTTTCAAGAGTCTATACTTAAAAAGATATTTTTATAAAATTCAGCTTTTTCATTCTAAGAGGAGGGAGGGGATACAGATATGAAGATCATTCTACTTCCCTATTGATTAATTAAATAAATGAACTTTTGTAAATTAAAATTCATAAAAGGTTAAATAGGAAATATATATATATTAATTAAACTGATGATAGATCATACGAAAAATATTCAAATCAAAAGATAAATTACATTCACACAAAATCTTATACAGATTAATAAATAACACCATCGAAAATGAAACGCACCTATAATGAAAGTTACTTTGAAAATTTATAAATGAAACACACAGGATTATTATATACCTGTGTCTATATATGTAATATATAGGGTATATGAGCACAGACTTTCACACGACCCACCACTCTCCACACTATCTCATAACACTGATACACTTGAACACATATACTGTATATTGAAAAGATAAATAATCACCAATATACGTATTTCATGCTAAACCAGCAATCATCAGTTGTCCAGATTACCATCTCTACACATATATGCTATAAGTGCTCATATATATATTAAGTTAGTCAAACCTCATACTTTAATGGACAGGCTTCAGTCTACTCCACACATTCCAACTCTTCAACCGTCCATCCAATTGAAAATCTGATGATGGAATGCTCAAAGGCCACCCTGAGGCCGAGATTCTTGTCACACCCATGTTGACCTAAGGCCAATCTGACCCCTCATGTACAGGACATAATTCATTTAATACATATTTATAAGCACAAACAATATTTACATATAGACATGTATTTTTAATGTAAGAAAAGCTTAGTAATATAAAGTAATGCCCACTAACTGGGGCTCAAATCTAGGTAAAACTTTTTTTTTTTAAATTGTGCCAGACACGCAATGGTTATCTCAATAAATATGTATATGAGTGTTATGTTTTTTTTCTGGACACTTAACATATATATAAATTGTAAAGTTACAGGGTCAAATATTTAAGACAAATAATTTTCATATGTATGTACAGAGGGTATATATATATATATTAAATCATAAGTGCCAATAGCTTATTATTATATTAAATTACATTTACAATTATGCACAAAATGAAAATTGTGTCTTGATAGTTATTGTTTGCTTACATTGGGATAGGGGTCATTATGTAATTTATATATATTAGAACTGCATTTCAATAATAATAATCAAAAAAACAAATAAGCCTCTAAAAATTATGTTATTTGGGAGGCTATAACGGATACTTTTATCTTTGCAATAGGCTAGTTCAGGGGTCCCCAACCTTTTTGCACATAAGAGCACATTCTATAATACCGGCCAGGTAGCGGGCACCATTTATTTTTTTCAACCAGATGGCGCGCACCATTTATTTTTTCAATGTAAATTTATAGTTGGATATTGTTAATAATATATATAATGTACAAAAAAATATTTATTTTTACACGCTATAAAAGTATAGTATGCCCTACAATTTGATTACAATATAATACAATAATTTATAAGAAATTTTAAAAATTAAATTTCTTTTTATCAGATAAATAATTTTTATTGTGTTCGGGATAGTGGCGGGCACATGTAAAATGGTCTGCGGGTACCATGGTGCCCACGGGCATAGGGTTGGGGACCCCTGGGCTAGTTTTTTAAACTTGATTTTGTATATGAAGAAACTTAAAGTGTAGTCCTAAATATATTTGCCTGCTATCCTCATGATCGGGTTCAAATTTTGAAAATATTTTCATGTACTCAGAATTTATCATTTAAGCATAGGACTGTTTTAAATAGTAAGTTCTTAGCCAGCTTGACTAATTAACTAATGTTGGTCAGTAAATGAGTATTTAGCTATTATTTGTTTTGCAAAAATAGATAATTTTTTTTAATCAAATTAGTGTAATGTACTGTCTATAAAACATTATATTTGTAAAGTGTCGATTACTTCACCACTAGTGAAAAGTATTGAATCATTGTTTAATTTCACTTAAATACATAGCGGAAAGGTTTGGTGACTTACTATTTGATAATATTATGATGTACAACAATGTCCCCATTATCTCTAAATAATAATGAACTAAAAAAAGTTATTAACTTTAAATATTTTCATCAAATCATAATCTATCTGTGAGCAGGTTTGGTGATTTACTATTTGATAATATTATGATGTTCAACAATGTTCCCATTATCCTAAATAATAATGAACTAAAAAAAGTTATTAACTAAAAATATTTTGATCAAATTATTAACATAAGAAGTGTAATGAATAGAATTTATCATGCAATTAAATTTGGATAAAAAGCTTTAAGTAGAAATAATTTTGAAAATAGATATTTTTAAAGAGAAAAAACTTTGAAAAAAAAAATTCTTACATATGGACTTGAGACTTGAATGTTTAACAGAAGAGAAATATAAAGGTTTAAGACTGCATAATAAACTATGGAAAGAGTCAAAGAAGAGACTGAAAGCAAAATATCTGGAACCAAAAAAAACAGATGTTATTGATATCACTGAAAGAATTCAAAAGGTGAAATAAAGATGAACTTGATATATTACTGTAAGATGACAATAAATAGTCAGCTAAGGTCTTAAACTGAATTCCAAGAGATATACATGAAAAAGATTTAGAAAAAGCCACAAATAATAATATGTCAGATAAGGAAATTTGTTGAAATGATGTCGGACAAGAAAAACTATGAATAAGAAAAACTGGATTAAATTTGGAGAGATCATCATCTTGAAATAAATCAATAATGTTTAAAAATGATGATGATATAAATAACTTGAATCATGAAGATTAGCACAGCTTATAAAGTATTATAAAACATGGAGAAGGTCCTCTATTAATGATGTTCAACAGAGACCACAAACTTTAATTATAATGCATTACTCTTATAGCAAACTAATCCCATTAATTAATATATAAAAAGGCAAAGTTGCCATGACAGAATAACTCACTTGATTAAAGTATTGCCTTAAAATTCGATATGCAAGCTTATAAAGACATTAGATTTTATAAGTGTGTTAAATTCTCAAAAAAAAAAAAAAACAGGTTTTAACAATCATGATTTGTGTACTTAATTAAAAAAGTTGATTTTTTTATAAATGCATGTAAGTTCAATAAACAAAAATATGTGGAAACATCTTAACAATATAATATAAATTTGCCAGTTAAAATATAAAATCTTTTTTTTAAATACTTTATACTATATATATATGACAGTGAAAAAGATAATATATGTAAACATAACTGTTCTCACCCTTATTATCTACAAATGCCAGCCTGGTTGAATAATGCTTTTTATCTTCACTGTGCCAGAATGAGATGTTAAGGAGATTTTGGCCTGAAGAAAGCTATTTAAAGACTGTTTTATCTTTTTACCTTATTCAAATTCCCTAATAATAATAATTCTGTTTTAATGAACTTATGATCACAAAATATCCATGGTTAATTAATTTTTACTTCATAAATTAATATATGTCCATATGCAATAATTACATTTTTTTGTTTAAAAAATAAAAAATAAAAGGCTCTTTTGATATCCATACTTGAACCATGTCATAGCATGAATGGAATTACATTGAACACTTATCATTATTTGGAATATTTAGAAATTATTTTCATACTACTATTATTCTTTAATGGTCACATGCTCACCAAAATCATTCATTACTTGATAGTTATTATCCATCTATTCCTTAGAATAATTCTTCAAAAGGTTAAAGGTGTAGAATAAAGAAAAATAAGAATATTAATACCATCAAAATGATGCTAGTGCCATCTATTGTAAGATAGAGTAATTAATAAATAATAGATGTCTTACTACAGTTTAAATTATCAAAAACTTTTTTGAGGATGGAGATTTAAAATGCAGTAAGACATCAGGTAATCAGGGATATTCAAGTTTACAATAAATGGCATCAAATGCTCTCAGATCCAAAGCCCCTCACTGATGAAGGCTACAAGCCAGAAAAGAGTCTGGGGATATTGGATGAGTAGGCATTAGATAGGAATTTTATGCATAAGCCTTCTGGCATCTATTGATTACTCTGGTTGGTACAGGGTGGCACTACTGTATAGAGTTTTGCCTTATTTATAATAAATGGCACTGAATTAGAAGGCTGTTCTCACATTATCAAATAAATAATAAACCATTTTGGAGAAATGCCATTCATATAATCATTAGCAATTAATATCAACTTGACAACTCGGTAATAATAACAACAATCTTTTATTTTACTTTTGTAAGCTTCATTTTTAATTTTTTTTTTTAAATGGCTAACTATGATTGTCATCTGCTCTTTGTGATTTAGCATGATAGTAGAGTGATAATGTCAAGAGCTAAAGGTTTCTATATTGAAGCTCAATTTGTCACCTCTGATGCTCAAATTTCATATAATCTTGAATCAATTTGATTAGAGAATTTCCAGTTTGGAAGAACATTAGTTTGATTATACTGACATTTTAACAAATATAGCAGTGCCTTGTTCCTCCAATAGTCAGAAACCTTTTTCCTTTTCTTTTTAAATTTAGAAATTTTAGCTTAACAAAAAGCTAAACTATGATTCAACTAATTAAACAAAATAGCAAAAGACTATGGAAGTAATATAATAATATTTTAAAAAATAATTTTTTATAAATATATATTTCCTAGTGTCATCAGAATATATATTTAAAAATTTTTTTTTATATAATTCCATCTTTACCTAGAACTTTTCCTTTTTTCATAAATTTAATTGCATATCTCACTTCTTCATTTAAAATTCTGGGCAATTCGGAAGATATAATAGATATAGGAAGTACTTGTTCTTTATTACTATATAATTCTTAATAAAGAATAAGTACCTCCTATATCTATTATATCTTCCGAATTGCCAAAAATTTTAAATAAAGAAGTGAGACATGCAACTAAATTTATGAAGAAAGGAAAAGTTCCAGGTAATGATGGAGTAATAATTGATATATTAAAAGAAGCAGGTGAAGAAATATAAATTTTTTTAGCTAAGTTATATACCAAATGTCTAAATGATAAAGATGTACCAGATGATTGGAAGAATGCAGTATTAATATTAATATTTAAAAAAGGTGATACAGAAGATATTAGAAATTACAGACCTATCAGCCTTTTATCAGTTTTATACAAAATTTTTACCAAGATAATTACAACTCATCCACAGAGAACATTAGATTTCTACCAACCAAGAGAACAAGCTGGATTTAAAAGTGGTTTTAGTACAGTAGATCATATTCAGATATTGCGAGAAATTATAGAAAGGACAAATGAATATGAGTTGCCATTATGCTTTGAATTTGTAAATTATGAAAAGGCATTTGATTCTATAAACATTTCTTCAGTGATTAAAGCATTGGATTATCAAGGTGTAGATCCAGGATATTGTCATATTTTAAAGAATATTTATAAAAATGCAACAGCAACAATTAGATTACATAATGATACTAGGAAAGTCACCAGTGAGAAGGGTGTAAGACAGGGTGAATCCATATCTACAAAATTTTTTACAGCAGTGCTGCAAGAAGTATTTGGTGGATTAAAATAGGAAGCTAAAGGAGTGAAAGTAAATGGAGATTATTGAAGTCATTTAGATTTTGCAGATGATGTAGTTGTTTTTGCAAGCTGCAGGAAATGCTGCAGGAGTTATCAGATGAAAGTAGAAAAGTAGGATTAAAGATAAATGTTAAAAAGACTAAAGTAATGTTCAATGGATTTTTTCAAAATATGAAAATAAAGATTGATTATGATGAGTTAGAAGAAGTTAACAGCTACAAATACTTGGTCAGATTATTAATACAGATGGAAACATAATAGATGAAATTAATCATAGAATTAAACTTGGTCGGAATACTTTTGGTAGAAATAATTTGTTACTAAATGGAAGTATGCCTATGTATTTGAAATGGAAGGTTTTTAATAAATGTGTTTTACCAGTTCTTACTTATGGATCTGAGACTTGGACACTTAATAAAAGAGCAATACAGAGACTTCAGATGACTCAAAGAAGTATGGAGAGATGCATGTTAGGAGTAACAAGAAGAGATCAAAAACGCAATATATGGGTAAGAAAACAAGCAGGTGTTACTGACCTCATTAAAAAAATTAAAAGACTGAAGTGGAGTTGGGCTATTGTTAAAAGAGATGATAATAGATGGAAAATTGAAATCTTAAACTGGATTCCAAGAGATTGTAAAAGACCCAGAAAGAGAGCACATATGAAATGGATGGCTGAAATAAGAAAGTGTGCAGGGTGATGTGAAGAAGAGACGCTAAAGATCAGAGATGATGAACTGAACTTGGAGAGACCTTCATCCTACAGTGGATTGATAATAGTTGATGAGGATGACTTATTACATATTCTGATTCACAATATTTATGATATAAAATTTCTGTAAATATACGAAAAAAAATTTGCACAGATAATAATCATTAAAAGAAATAATGGTGTAAACAAATTTGCATATGTAAACCTAAGATGTTATTGCATTCATGCAATATCCATGCCTGAGATTAAAATTTAGATTTTTTTTTTTTTTTTAAAGTTTCAAATGGGGATTAGAATGTTTTTGTTTTTTTTTACATATGACAATCCATTTATTGATAAATGGTACATAGCTAATCTTATTTCACGAATAAAATAAGGTTGAAAACCTGCTAAAATTCTCACCATCCAGAAATTTTCCCTGAAAATTAATTTTCCATATTAAGAGGTTGAATATGAATGAAACTTAGAAAGTTTGCAAGTGATTAAAAATTTACAAGGTGGCTTAACATTTTTCTTTCTGGTAACCAGTAAATAACCGTCCCCATACCATTAAATTATTGGAATGTATATAGTATCTAATTAATATTATTATCTAGACATAAAAACAAAAAAGAATTTCAAAAATTCCTTAGCACTCAGCAATTTACTAGCCAGGTGATTATTACCTTTCTTTTCCTTATTCCTCTGGATAAGTCTCGGACTTGCAGTATGCTTTTTAAAAGAATTTTATATTTTTCTTTCTACATAAAAATGTGATAGTGATTATAGAATTTCTTATAATAAAAAAAATAATAATCATATGATTAAAATATCTTAAAATCAAAAGGACAACATAAATGCATATAATACATATTACAACAGAAAAAAAAAAGTTTATTTCTGCAGGAATATATATCTAAGGTAGGCATGACATATTAGATGATCCAATTATGTTTATCTCAAAGCTCGGTACAGTTTACCTTTTAAAAGTACCGCATTAATCAATAAACTTAGCGTATATTTAATAAGATGTAATACTTGTCAATTTTTTTTAAAAAACAATACAACTTCACTCTTTTTTTTTTCTACCGAAATTTTAAACGGTATTAAAAAATGTACAAATATACACCGTTACCGCTTATTACCAAAAAAAAAAAACATTTTCACTATATATAGTTAAGTTGTCACTAAACCTAAATTACTAAGCAAGTTCGATGTATATGAGTTGTAATCAAGTTTGTGTGCGTTTGC
Source organism: Epiperipatus broadwayi (assembly GCA_028023455.1). Classification (NCBI taxonomy): domain Eukaryota; kingdom Metazoa; phylum Onychophora; class Udeonychophora; order Euonychophora; family Peripatidae; genus Epiperipatus; species Epiperipatus broadwayi. The sequence continues at coordinate 509,592 of JAQFVV010006558.1, read as the reverse complement.
CAATACAAATGAAGAAATTGGAGAAGTGACCGGACTAAAGTAAAAATACCCATTTTATTTAATACAATCAAAATATTTATACCTTTTTTTTTTTTCAAATAGTTTTTTTAAATATTAATATAAATGGTAAATAAATATCAGTGTGTGTGTGTGTGCACAACATATTTTAAAAAATAATTTCAAAGTACTTTTAATTTGAAAATAAAAAATAAATGAATAAAGCCAACTTTTTTTAAATAGTTAAAATAAAATATTGCAATATCTTGCAAAATATTTACTACGACAGTTTTATTTTTTTTCCCCTTTTTAAATAATCAATCCTATTAAGATACATGACGCGATGCCTTCTCAATTTAGATTATTTTCCGGCAAATATGCAATTACATTATTTATCAAATACAAAAGAAACGTTTGTAGGTATCTAAAGTCAAAGGTTATAATGTGGGTGAATTATTTTTTAAAAAAAAAATCTACATACCCCAGCACTGACCATCGCTTGGTAGCCATCTTTTCAGAAAAAAAGAAGACTTGTCATTGAAATAGTCCTATTTCTTTCTCCCCCATTTGAAACTCTTAAAATAGATATAAAATCCTTAGAAATTGCGAGATGTCGTCAAGCGATCGGAATGTCTCCACGAAAACATTGTTTAGGTTTTACAAGAGATGGAGAGAATACTGGCAGCATGGAATCCAGACAAAACTAAGAGAAAATTGTATCACCGCTAAGTAAAAATTGAAAAATAGTATTTCCTTCCTTAAGGATTATTTCATTTTGAGACTAGATCAAAAAATGCCTACGTAAAACTCTGTCATATCTTAATACAACAAATAATGCATAGAAATGACAATTTAATAAATATAAGTGCGATATTTATTTAAATAAAATTAAATGATTTGAAATCACTGAAAACAAAATGAAAGATTTAAATTTCATATTACTTTTAATATATATATTTTTTTTTAAAAATCACATTAACACTTTTATTCCTACTTTATTTTGAACAGAAATTTTCAATCTGACAATTAACGAATCTAGAATGGACAAAGAGAAGTTAAAAAACAATTTATGATCATTTTGTGATAATATATTTAAAATTTTGATAAATTTACCCACAAAATTACTGTGCATTGGTATATATGTGCAGGTATGCGTAAGCCTGTACAGTGTATTAAATTGCATATTGAAATATAGTGCGTTAAAGGTCTACCCATCCCTCGCATATGTATGTAAACGGATTATTCTACAGTACATGAGGGGTCAGAATGACTAAACGTCAACATGGGTAGGATGACAACCCTGGCACTAATGTGGGTTTTGAACGTTCCATCATCAGATTTTCAATGAAATAGATGACTGAAGAGTTGTGAGTTGGAGTAGTTTGAAACCTGTCCATTAAAGTTTGAAGATTGGCTATCTTAATATAAATCTGAACACTGATTGTATATATGTGTGGAGATAGTAATCTGGACCAACTGATGATTGCTGGTTTGAGCATGAAATACGCATATTGGTGATTAATAAATATAATAAACACCTTCATACTTCCCCATTTTTTTTAAATTCATATAAATAAAGATATAATAAAAGACAAATGATCCCCAAGATACATTTCGTGCTGAACCAGCACTCATCCGTTGTCCCAGGTCACTATCTCTCATATATATCTCTATTATATGCAAAGTTTTATCTAGAGTAAATTGTTACATTTTCATTTACCATTGTCAAACTCTCTCTACTCACAACTTTGACGTCATCCATTTCAGATAAATACAATAATGATTATAACTAATCATTTTCAAAACTAGAAATTATCTCTAGCACACATATAAACCTCAGTTAAAGATTAATATATCTAATTTTTTAAATTTACACAAACACGGAGTTATTCATCTTTCTCTGTCCCGTGTGTAATATTTTTCAAGATATAATAAACACCTTCATACTTCCCCATTCTTTTTAAATTCATATAAATAAAGATATAATAAAAAGACAAATGACCCCCAAGATGCATTTCTAATCATTTAACTGAGGTTTAAAGTTTATATCTGTGCTAGAGATAATCTCTAGTTTCGAAAATGATTAGTTATAATCATTGTTGTATTTATCTTAAATGGATGATGTCAAAGTTGTGAGTGGAGAGAGTTTGACAATGGTAAATGAAAATGTAATAATTTACCCTAGATAAATACTTTGCATATAATAGAGATATATATGAGAGATAGTGATGTGCCAACTGATGAGTGCAGGTTCAGCACGAAATGCATCTGGGGGGGGGGGTCATTTGTCTTTTATTATATCTTTATTTATATGAATTTAAAAAGAATGGGGAAGTATGGAGGTGTTTATTATATCTATTAAGATATTATACACGGGACAGAGAAAGGTGAATAACTCTGTGTTTGTGTAAATTTAAAAAATCAGATATTAATCTTTAACTGAGGTTTAACGTTTATATCTGTGCTAGAGATAATCTCTAGTTTCGAAAATGATTAGTTATAATCATTAAACATCACATGATCACCATCTCTATACTAGCACATAATTGTTGTAAACAAAGGCAAAACTCTCCATACAATAGTGCCACCCTGTGCCAAACAGAGTAATCAATGGATGCCAGAAGACTTGTGCATAAAATCTGTATCTAATGCCTACTCAGCCAATATCCTTAGACTAGTTTCTGTCTTGTGGCAGATAGAGATTTTATGCACAAGCCTTCTGGCATTCTTTGATTACTCTGTTTGGCACAGGATGGCACTACTGTATGGAGAGTTTTGCCTTTGTTATAATCATTATTGTATTTATCTGAAATGGATTGCATCAAAGTTGTGAGTGGAGGAAGTTTGACAATGGTAAATGAAAATGTAACAATATTGGTGATTATTTATCTACTCAATATGTGTGTGAGCAGGTGGGTCAGAAATATGAGATAGCATGGAGAATTGATGTTCGTGTGAAAGTCTGAATTCGAACCCCTTATATATTAAGTATTATGGATAATAAAAAAAGTAAATGGTTTATTCATAAGAAGTATAAGAACTGGAAATGATACTGGTATAGTAATCCATGGGCCAAAAATTCCATAATCTGGTACTTTGCTGCTGCAATGAATAGTGCAGGCAAGCATCCTATTAAACATCTGACATAATTCCAAGCAAAATCTACATAAATATATGTGTATATATTAACTCTCATATGTCTATTGTATTAGGAAATAAGAGTTCACAACATCAAATTTAAAATCTGGATATATATATTGTTGTTATTATTATTAGACACCATTGAGTTGAGATTGAGTTGGGCATTATTATAAATTGCATTAGGCATATTCACAAAATTTCAAGATGATATATGAAAATAGTTTATTCTAATATTTTGATAGGGGTACATTATTCATCGGTAACCTGCATCATATGACATTACTGCAGCTTAAAATAAAAATAAATAGAAAAAAAAAACAAGTTAAAATATCAGAAAGATAATAATAATAAATAATTTGCAGATTCTTTGTAAAAAAGGAAATTGAAACTCCATATATATTTCAGTGTAATCACTATTATTTCAAACATTTTTGATTGATGCAAAATGTGTAGTTTTTCTTCTATCACCCCAGCAAATTTCCTCATCCATTAACTTACAGATGGTCTTTTTTAGATTTTTTACGAAGTCCTTGAATTTGAAGAAAGATTTCAAAATGTTCATCTATTGTCATTTCATGGCAATTATGTTTAGTGCAGTTTTGTTTTAACTTCATTTTTTTTAATTATGTCAATGATATTTTTTGTTCTATACTTTCAATCCCACATTTTTGATTAAAAATCTCTGCATTATTCTTTTAATAAACATGCACATTTCAAATGCATCCATAAGATCTGGTGAATCACATTTTGGTGCACTTATATTACATGATTCATTGTCCACTTTTGTTTGGTTCTTTTCTCAAAAAAAAATCATAGTATAGAATTCACTTTTTATGCAAATCTCACAAATCTACTTTTTTTTTTCATTTCTTTCTCCAAAAACAAATTTATCTAGAGCATTTTTATTTTGCAATTGTATTTTGTTGTTGTTGTTTTATTCAAGCATTAAAATCTCTCATAACAATTTTAAAATGTTTGATCTTGGTGTATTACATGTACTTTTTTATATGATCAAAATCTAGAAAGATATCCAACTGTAATTAATTGTGGCCAAAAATTGGCTTTCATTAGATTATATAATCATACCACACTTAGCCAAAGTATGGCTATAAATTGATCTCACGTTTTCAGCCATTAGAATAATGCCTGGTTCTCCCCCCTCCCCTCCAACATATGTTCCTAATTAACAATGTATCCTTATGTTAATTATTGAAAATATGTAAAAATTACTCTGTTGTCATTTTTTTTATTACCTACATTATATTAATCTTTATGGAAAAAACAATAAGTTACTATATGAAAGATAAACATTAATAATAATTATTAGTGAATCATGTTGAGATGGTAATAATTTTCATTTATTTTTCACTCAATCATATACCTTTTTTTATATTAAGAATATAACTTCAAAATTAAATATATATTTTTTTTATTTTTATAAAATAACAAGAACAAAAAAAAATCCATTTATTGGTCAGCAAATGGGTATCTATTCATTTTTAGCTAGAAAATAAAATATTAAAAAAATTGTAAACTTGATTCTTTAGCTAGTCTACTTACTAAAAGAGGCAAAACTCTCAATAGATGCTAAAAGGCTTGTGAATAAAATCCTCATCTAGTGCCTACTCATCCAATATCCCCAGACTAGTTTCTGACTTGTGGAAAGACACCAAAATGTATAGGTACTGAACTGAGTTCAGACCTATATGACTATATAAACTGATGAGCTTGGATTGAAAATATTATGAGGTTTTCAATTTAAGTCTCATAGTTTTATAGTTAAGTAGAGATAAAAGGTGGCTGCTGGAGGGTTGCATTAGATTCTAAGATCTAGGTGCAGTACTCTCAGATCCAAGGTTCCTCACTGATGAAGGCCACAAGCCAGAAACAAGTCTGGGATATTGGATGAGTAGGCACTAGATGGGGATTTTATGTGCAAGCTTTTTGTCATTCACTGATTACTCTGGCTTGCACTGAGTGGTAATATGTATAGAAAGTTTTGCCTGTTTTAATAATAGTTAAGAGCAAGCATAAGAAATAGTGATCATGTGATGTTTATTGGCTAGTATACTTACTATTGTTCTTCTTCATTATTTTGGAAGAATTCTGAAGAGGGCTTTACTTTGTAGTAAACTATTTAATGGTTAATTTGCCTTTTTTTTAATGTATTATCAAGTAACTTGGCATTCATTTCACTTACTTGTAAATATAACTATCTATAAACAGTGCTTAAAATATAAACACTTCCAAAATAAAGAAAGTAACACAGATTTACTTTATAGCTCTAATTTACTGTTTGAGATTCAAGATTTGCCAGAGATGAGAGAAATCTGTCAAAATGACACTGATAAACTATCATCTGCTATAAATGTATTTAACTCTTTCCATTAAGAAAATTGTTTTTAATTTACAGTTTAATCATCATCAATTCTGAGCTCATGCATTATCCCTACTATTATCCAATAAAAACAAATGAGCGAGACTGTAATTTAATTAATGTTTGATATATAGAAATAGTAATACCCAATAGAAAAAATTATTTAAAATTACTACACCTGATAAATATTTTCAGATATTTAAATAAGAAGACTCAATTTTTTTAAATTATCAATCATCACAACCATAGTAATTACAAATATAAAAAAATATGAGAAAAAAGGACAAAAGAGAACAGAAAGTAGGTGAATTTTATGACTACTGTACAAACAAATTTATAAACCACAAAACATCAAGTTCATCATATATGCTGATCCTTTTATTTGTTTAGTTGATAATTTTGCAATAAAACTTTATTTGTTTTTTAAAGTAAACTTCTTATTGACTGTATATATATATATGTTGATACTTTTTCTGATTGTTATTCTCTATTGTATTTTATTTCCTGCCATATCATCTCAATTTTATTTCTTTAGCATATGATTTTTTTTTTAAAGTAAGTATTCACAAATATTATAAAATAATCTGAAAAGATTTAAATCAGATGATGCAATGCTCAAATAGCCATTTTGTGACTTTAATAAGTTCTTTGTTTTTGTCATTAATATCTAAATTAGACATTCATTAACTACCTGTCACATGGTCAGTATGTGACTGCACCCACGTATTGCTACTAAATTCCATTAATGAACCAGAAAAGCATTGTGTTCAAAAGAAATTGATGAGATTCCTGTAACATCTAAAAAAAAGTCAAATCTATCTGGTTTTATTGTCAACAAGAAGTCTATTTATCATGATGTCATATTCTTCAGAAGTAGACTAGTCCAGATTCCTTCCTTATCTGATCATATTGAGCACTCATTGCCACTAACCAATGTGTAAACATGTGGATTATCAATGTATAAACATGTCTAAATGGTAAAAACAAGTATAGCCAATGGGTAAACGTATGTATAAAATCCTACTATTGGTTAGGCTCTCTGAATCTGACTGCTTCCAGTAAGGTAGGGGATCTGAAAATAAATAGTCAACCTTTTTTAGGCAAACTATAGATATATCTATATGGATATATAAAAAGAATGTCTGTCAAACCTTAATGACTGAATGTGCTCTCCATTGAAACCACTTGCAACAGTGAAGGTGTTCTTACTAGTCACTAACCAATACATCTATGCAGGGAGACAAGTCCAAGATAAGGCTGGAAGCTGCTATGACTACAGAAGACTCGAGGCAAGTTGTCTTGTACAGCTGGAAGAATCATTTAACAAACTTGAAGCAAGCTGTCCAGGACAGCCAGAAGAGTTAAGACTAAAACTCACAAGGCAAGCTAATATATTCAGCTGGAAGTGAGTCCAGTTATTCAGCAAGACCAGCACAGTATTAATTATGTTTATCTACATATAAATGCATTTATTGAGTGTTCATATTTTTTTTTGATATTACTATTGGTTTGAGTCTGAACCCTGCAATTCAGCCAAACACAACATATGATATAATTCTTTGGTTGTTTGAAAAGTTTCATGGTTGATATTCAGAAAGAAGAGCTTGATTTGAATCATATCGTATTTAATGAAATAATATCTATAGTTACTGATAAATCTATTTCATTGTTTTTATGCATTTTTTTGTTTAGGTACAATCTGGTAGAGAAATATATAAAAGATTAGAAAGTCTCCACATAAGAATAAATTGCAGTGATTCAGCATTATTTGGAAAATACTAAGTTGCCTAAAAAATTACCAACAATGTTTTAAACCATGAGTAATTAGTGCACTAATTATTAACTTTTAGAACACTATATGTGAATATTATGTTGGATCAAAATCCTTGACACAATTATTCTTAAAAATATATTAAGTATAAATATAAAATATTTATATTTTGTTTAAACCACTCAGAAAAATTTTTCTCTATTTCTCTCATTTCAAAATTGATATAATAAATTATTTTTTCTTAAAAAGAATTTTCCAACAGATAAATTGCGAGTAAAGAACGATTTTTGATTTTTTTAATCTAATGTTACTTAAACCTTTATCTAGATATATGTTAATAATCAAGTGTATGCTTCATGGGTGCAAATGTTGAGATAAAAACATATAACATTTACAATAGTATTTAGCAATTCCCATTTTACCAACTAAATTAGTGTTTAATGTAATTAAACTATGTATTTGTGAGCACTAGTTAAAAATCATCATCATCATCATTAACCATTATCAATCCACTGCAGGATGAAGGTCTCTCCAAGTTTAATCCATCTTCTCCAATCTTTAGCTTCTCTTTTCCACAACACCCCTGCACATTTTCTTATTTCATCCATCCATCTCACATGTGGCCTCTTTCTGGGTCTTTTACAATCTCTTGGAATCCAGTTTAAAATTTCAATTGTCCATCTATTATCATTTCTTCTAGCAATATGTCCAGCCCAACTCCATTTCAATCTTTTAATTTTTTCAATAAGGTCAGTAACACCTGTTTGTTATCTTACGCATACATTGCATTTTCGATCTCTTCTTGTTACTCCCAACATACATCTCTCCATACTTCTTTGAGTGGTCTGAAGTCTCTGTATTTCTCTTCTATTAAGTGTCCAAGTCTCAGATCCATAAGTAAGAACTGGTAAAACACATTTGTTAAAAACCATTCTTTTCAAACACATAGGCATATTTCCTTTTAGTATCAAGTTATTTCTACCAAAAGCACTCCAACCAAGTTTAATTCTATGATTAATTTCCTCCATTATGTTTCCATCTGTATTAATAATCTGACCAAGGTATTTGTAACTCTTAACTTCTTCTAATTCTTCATAATCAATCTTTATTTTCATATTTTGAGCAAATCGAGTAAACATTACTTTAGTCTTTTTAACATTTATCTTTAGACCTACTTTTCTACTTTCATCTGCTAAATCCTGCAACATTTCCTGCAGCTCTGAAGCATTATTTGCAAAAACAACTACATCATCTGCAAAATCTAAATGACTTAAATACTCTCCATTTACTTTCATTCCTTTAGTTTCCCATTTTAATCCACAAAATACTTCTTGCAGCACTGCTGTAAAAAGTTTTGGAGATATGGAGTCACCTTGTCTTACACCTTTCTCGGTGTTGATTTTTCCAATATCATTATGTAATGTAATTGTTGCTGTTGCATTTTTATAAATATTCTTTAAAATATGACAATATCCTGGATCTATACCTTGATGATCCAATGCTTTAATCACTGAAGAAATGTGTATAGAATTGAATGCCTTTTCATAATCTACAAATCCAAAACATAATGACAGCTCATATTCATTTGTCCTTTCTATGACTTCTTTCAATACCTGGATATGATCTATTGTACTAAAACCACTTTTAAATCCAGCTTGTTCTCTTGGCTGGTGGAAATCCAAAGTTCTCTGTAGATGAGTTGTAATTAATTATCTTGGTAAAAATTTTATATAAAACTGATAAAAGGCTGATAGGTCTGTAATTTCTAATATCTTCTTTATCACCTTTTTTAAATATTAATATTACTACTGCATTCTTCCAATCTTCTGGTACATCTTTATCATTTAGACATTTGGTATATAACTTTGCTAAAATTGTTTCTATTTCTTCACCTGCTTCTTTTAATATATCAATTATAATTCAATCATTTCCTGGAGCCTTTCCTTTCTTCATACATTTAATTGCATGTCTCACTTCTTCATTTAAAATTCTGGACAATTCGGAAGATGTAATAGATATAGGAGGTACTTGTTCTTTATTACTATATAATTCTTGATAAAAATCTTCTACCAATTTCATGATGTCATCTCTCTTTTCAGTAATAATTCCATCTTTTTTTCTTATTGCAGATATAAATTTCCTACCAATACCAAAATGTTGTTTAACATTCTTGAGGCTTTTATTTTCTTCTACAGCTTTCCTTGCTATTTCACAGTTATACTTTCTTATATCATTTTCAACTCTTTTCTGTACCATTTTACAAAATTCAAGATATTCAATTCTTTTTGATACATCATTTTTGTATATCTTCATATTCCTTCTTTTCTTCATAAATTCTCTAGTCTCGATAGAAATTTTATTACTCAATTGCTGCTTTTTTCTACCAGCTGTCTTTGTTGCAGTTTTTAAAAGTGTATCAGTTATTTTCATATTAATTTCATTCAAATCTGAATCATGTTCAAAATCTCCTAACACTCGAAACCTATTTGTAAGTTCTAATTTAAATTCATTAGAATGTTTTTGAAGATTAGGAATATCAACTGTAAATATTGTTTTTCTTAATAATTTTTGTCTCTCTAGTTTTACATTAACACATAACTTACACCTTACTAATCGATGATCACTTCCTGTGTTAAATTTATTAAGAACATTACAATCTTGAAATATGTATTTCCTGTTAGTCAAAATATAATCCAATTCTGCTGTACCTTCATTTGGATGCTTCTATGTCCATTTCCTTTTAACATTTTTCTCAAAAAATGAATTCATAATATAAAGTTTTTCTTTTTCTGCAAACTCCACAAGTCTATGTCCTCTCTCATTTCTATTAACATAACCAAAATTACCTACAGCAATTTCATCTTTCATTTGTCTACCAATTCCAGCATTAAAGTCTCCCATAACAATTTTAAAATGTTGTTTACTCTGATCAAAAGCCTTTTGTACATTCCATATAAAAATCTTCTATTACTTCATCACTATGAGAACTTGTTGGGGCATAAACCTGAATTATCTGCATTTGGTATCTGCTATTAAGTTGTATAACTAATCTTGCAACTCTGTCTGATACCATCATTCTCCACAATATTGTTCTTCCACTTTTTATTTATAATGAATCCTACTCCACTTGTATTTCCAATATGTGTGCCTTTATAATAGAGTATATGTCCACTTTTTAAATCAATTGTTTCTTCACCTTTTCTTCTAACTTCACAAAACCCAATAATGTCCCATTTAATATAAGACAATTCTTCTTCTAATTCTTGCAATCTTCCTTCACTTGAAAGTGATCTGCAGTTGTAAGTACCTAAATAAAAAGTCATTAAATGGCAGCCTGGGTCCGCAATCAGGGGATTCTTATCACCCTCCGCCTTCGGCCACCAACAGCTGCCTTGGTTGGTGACTTTACAGCCTTCTGGGAATAAGGGCCATGCTTTATTTTTGTCTGTCATAATTGTATATATGTATTGGAAAAATATTTATCATTTACACAAACATTCATTCTGCCTTATCAGGCACTGAGAAGAAAGACCATGGTGTTTCTTGATCTTAAACTCAGAGATAAAAAGTCAATAAACTCACCACGCTGACTAATGCGTGTTGGTGAGCAGCCCATCCATGTTCGTATACTATATGAATAATCACATAGTAATAACAGCTGCAACGACAAGAACGTATGGAGTGGACCTTAGGAATTTGCCCTGCTCGGTTCCTTTAAGGCCTCCAAGAGGAATCAAAGGGTCTCCTTTCAGTTAATAGCAAACTCCTTTCTGCAGCTACTAGTTAAAAATATCATTATATATATATTATAAACTAATTATGCAAATATCCAGCCAGGTATAAGATTCTTTATATAATACATTCCATACAACAATCGTATTGAGAATCAAAAATAATTCACCAATAATAATCAAATATCTATAAAAGCATAATCCCAGCATACACTTTGTAAAATGACTGTAAAATCTAAAACTCTAAGAGAGTCAAAACCCAAAGGAGAAAAATTTTCAAAACTCATTTGGTGTACTTCTTTATACAACTTTTATTGATGATCTTTCAAACTATTGATATATATTTTACATAGACAAGCCTTTGTATTATTTAGTAATGGTTTATTAATATATACTGAATTGAATGGCATATTTGTAATCTGGAGATGAATATCTCCAGATTATTGTACTAAACTGTTTAAATAAATATTTTCATAAGATGTTACTAAGAAGATTTGAACATTGGAAATAACAGAACTGAATATGCAATCCATGGATCTTGAGTTCCTAATATTGCCACTCTATCTCTGGACCAAGTCAAACAGAACATATATAATAAAAAAATAAAAATTAGAAAATACTGAATGGAAATTGAATATTGTTTGGATGATATCGCATAATAAAGCAATTAGTATTCATTACATTATATTAACATTGCAAGTGTGAGGACGGCCTTAGCTAAGCTTGTAACATTAAGCCCTTTTTTGCATATAATTATTTTTTTAAAAAATAACTTATAGAATATCAAAATAGTATAGAAAATTGGATAGATATTTATTTTAAAACATTTATTATCCACTTTGTTTGTAGGATATTTCATTTAAAAAAAAAAAAAAACAGAGAAAGATAAAAATTAAAGTTTTAGCTATTCTTTTTCTTTTGAACCGGAATTTTAAATCTTTCTCTTTTTTTTGGTGGCCTTTCACGATAATTTACGATCCAAAGATTTTTATCTTTTTATTAAAGCGTTTGACTCCAAACTACTTTTATAGGTGATTTGCGACTGCTTTAGAATTTGAGGACAGTTTAAGTATCTCTTTATTGACAAAAGAACAATGATAAGAATGCGAAGAATTCTTTAAATAAATAAACCTGGAATTTACTTACTTCATTTTTGAAAATGTATCTATACAAAACTTGAGAAAATATTACAAATTATTAAAATTATACTACCCAATTAGTTAATCTACTAAACTTTGTAAATTAAATACCTGTTGTTTAAAAAATAAAAAAAACACTTAACATCATAATTTGACTATTCTCTCATTTCTTCGTTGACTCATTTTATTTTTTTATACTACTGTGAGTGAGGCATGCGTTCCAAGCATGGGAAGATGTAAAACTCATAAGAAAGGTGGGGATGGTGGTTGGAAATCACTCTTACTATAAATAAATACTCTTCATATAATAGAGATGTATATGAGAGGTAGTGAACTGGGCCAACTGATGAGTGCTGGTTCAGCATGAAATGCATCTTGGGGGGCATTTGTCTTTTATTGTATCTTTATTTATAAGAATTTAAAAAGAATGGGGAAGTAGATTAAAAAGCAAATCACCAAAAATGGGGATTATTGAGGTTGTTTAATATATCTATAAAGATATTACACACGGGAAAGAGAACGGTGAATAACTCCACGTGTGTGTATGCTTAAAATTAAAAAATCAGATATATTAATCTTTAATTGAGATTTAAAGTTTATATCTGTGCTAAAGATAATCTCTAGTTTAGAAAATGATTAGTAATAATCATTATTATATTTATCTGAAGTGGATAGTGTCAACGTTGTGAGTGGAGTGAGTTTGACAGCTGTAAATAAAAATTAAATAAATAAAATACGAGTGTTTATCTGGATTTAAAAAAAGTAGAGGATTTCAGAATCTAATAGATTCATAAATACTTATCAATGATTAAAGACCAATTGTTTGGGAATTGATCATTCATTTTTATCATGATGAAATGAGAGATGGGAAATCTGCCGCATTTAAAATTAAAAGCTAGACTTGAATTTATATTACAAACCATAAATCCATTTTTATGACAATCATATTGTAGATGATTCCATGAACCAGACATCAAAATGGGATATAAGTTCAATTGTGTGTGAACTGACTAAAAGCAACAACTTCATCTTCTTGCCTTCCAGCTTTACACTATGCTGAGTGTGCCATTCTTGTCAATTCCAAAAACAATCTACAGAATGTTTTCAAAGTTTTAAGAAATAAAAATAACCAAATCCAGCACTTTACAATTGTGATTTATAAAAGATATTGTGATGTGATGCACTGTGACTTCTCTTTAAACAGAGTCAGGAATCTTTCAGCAGCTATGCCCAGAGAAACCTGTTAGCCACTTTACCTTCCCTTTCCATTGTCCATCCTAAGTTTTCTCATAACCTGCTCCATCCCATTTCCACAACATAATCTTTGTCAACTCCATGACCTTCATATCTAAATCCCCCCTATCTTTTTCCCAAACCTATCATATTTGTAAAATAAATTCAAGTACTCCATCAGTGATATAAAAAAAAAATCAACAATTTCAATATGGATTTGGAAATTGAAGCTAATCATGAAATCCTAAAATCTTACTCCTACATTCCTCAAGTTAAATAGTCATATATAAATAGAGAGCCATTACTTTGCTTGATATAATTGCATAGAATTGAGATATTAATATCTTATCAGCACTATGTATATTAACCAGAAAATTTTTTTTAAGAATTCCTTTAAAAATGTCAAAATTATAATGGTAAGATCACAAAAATTAATGCTGCTTTCTTTAGTTTTCTGATGTGGTGCAATTAAACCTTGTATTATAAAATTACTTCTTCATTGGATTGGATATGAAAAGTAAATAAACAGTAACAGACTTCTTTAATAAAGTTTTTATGACAAATATAAACATGATTTCATGGAAGAGGCAGGCATTGTTTACTTAGTAATGATTATGGCTGTGATAAATAAAATGAAGAATTATAATAAGGAAAAGTGTTAAAGCCTTTTGTGAAGTAAAGCTCATTGCAGAGATTAAAGTGCAGATTATAGGATCAACATAAGATAAAATGATCAACATAAGACAGAGAAAAAACTCAAAAAATAGAAATAAAACAATAAAAGAGACTTTGATATAAATCAGTTCCTGAAAATCATATATAAGTTAGAATAAATATACTCGTTCATAAAGTTGTGATGATAATGGAGATAGTTATATGATCTTTTAATCTAGACAAATTATGGCAGACTCTTCAAATTTTCATTACCATGGGATTTTATTCTTTTGGTATTATTATCATTTTTAGTCACTTGTAAATCTGGTCATTATGAATAAATAAGAAAAACAGAAAGACCAAGAATAAAAGATTTTAAGATAAAATTTGTATTAACTATACAAACCAATCCATTAATATGTTCACATATATCGCATATCAGTTCTTTAATTGGATTATCTGATATTTTGTAATATTGGCTATTAATGGTGGGGGGGAGGGTGCAGAAAATTTTACTTTTTTGCAAGATTACAGTGCTTTTCTAATTTTAATTCTCTGTTTTCATTATCTTCACTTATATCTTTCAACTGAAGCAAAAAAAAATGCATTTCTTTAAAGTGCAGTTAATATAAACTTTATAAATAGACAAGGTCTACCTTTTCCATGAACGCCATGCTCAAATTTGCCATAAAATCTTTTTAATAAATATGTTACCATTCCAAAACAAAAATATATCTTTACAATCGCTTTTCAGTATTATAATTTAATCAAATGATAATAATGAGGAACATATCTTAGATAAACCTGATTTTAATAAATATCTCAAAATACTTGATAGTTATAATTTAATTGATACCATATTATAATAAAACTCAGAAAGAATTAGCCAAGAGCTGAATAAAAGAATTACAAGGATGCAAAATTTATTGTATTACTAAAGAGCCCAATCCTTTGATTTATGGAAGAAATATTGCATTCAGCTCCACATTTTAATGAAGAATTTTTTCATAGTGAAATAAATAAATATGCTGGCAACATCAGAATGGAAAAGGAATTGGTTCCTATTATTCTTTTTAAAATTCCATCTAATGAATGGTGAATATAATTTAAATTTAAAAAAAAGGAATATCAAAAGAACAAATTCCTCATAAAATTTTAAAGGATAAAATACCCATTTCCATCATATTAAAAGATAGAAATCCTTCCTGTTTCATATGTAACAGAGAGGAGCACATAGCAGTTAATTGTGATGTTGGAAACTGTGAAAGGTGTAATCAAATTAATAGACTAAATCATTTATGGATAATGATAAAACCTGGGCTAGTGTGGGTACATCTCAAACATATGAAACAAATTAAAATTAATTTTGAAGAGAAAACAATTAAAAGAATTAATGGTAGTCCAAAACTTTCTCAAACATATGAAACTAAAGAACTAATAATAGTTCTAAATCTTCAATCTCATATGTTTTAGATGGGACTGAGTTGAATGAGATACTCAATAAAAGAGAAGATGAGCTGATCATATTAGCAATAATGAAATAACTCATCTCACTTAAAAAGACTAGAATTTTAAAAAGACATACTAAACTGCTACCTAGTATATTAAAAAATCAGGAATGCAAACAATGCACATGGGGAAAAACCTTGTTGAGTCAAAACAAAACAATAAATGAACAAAAGTGTTAACTAATGGTTCAACAAATTAATAATAATGAACAAATAATAATAGATACAGCTTTTAAAGATAAACTGGAAACTAGTTATATATAAAAAATCATGAATAGAATATTAAAAATAATGATACTAAATATCAGAGGAATTAATGGTTCAAATAAAATAAAATAAAATTTACACTACACAAAAGATAAGAAAAATGATAGGACTATACTCACAGAAATAAAGATAAATACTAATACATCAGTTTATATAACAAATTTTCTGGTTAAACACCATATCACCTTACATAAACCTAATAATAGGTCAGCTCAAGGATAGCAGTGTGCTCAGTATTAATTCAAATTTAAACAACATTCAGATTTTAATTTTGCAAAAAAATTACAGTATATAATTGTTCCCTTCATTTTTCGAAAAGTATTGCATTATTTGATTGCAGTTTATTCCATAGCAAAGAGCATAGATATTTTTAATGTTCTACATAAAGCTCAAAACAAATTGCTTTATTGCTCAGATATGACATTAGGTGGCGATCTTAATTGTATATATTAAAATCTTCCAATCAAATTAAACTATAAAATGAAATAGTTGTCCATCTTTTTATTGCGAAATATGTATTCCACTAAAGCATACTCTTTTTTCAATAATAGATTTTCATCACTCATTGATTTGTTTTTTATTTCAGGGCATAAATTAAATAATGCTAAAATTAATGCATTGTTGGTGTGATTTATTGATCATTTAAGTATACAACTAGTAATTGATCACTATGAGAAAGATAAGAATTTTTATAAATATTATTTAATAATCAAAAAAAAAGTCATATAAAACATAATATTACTTTTATAAGCTTGTATTTACAAAAATATAATACAGAGAGTGTATCAATAGCTCAAACAAACTCTTAATTGATAAGTGCAGTAAGAGAAAACATTTAAAATCTCTATCCAGAACATTCCTATCTCCAGACCAATTGGTTTAGAGCTTATGGCTCACCTCAATAAAGAGCTAAAATATTCAGACACTAGATCTAAAATATCAACTCAAAACCCAGCACTTATTTCATATGTAATCACTTAAGAAAAAATTAAATCAATAACCAACAAACACAGTCTTATATTTTAAAAATAGCCCATTAATTTCAATTTATAACTAAAAGACATGCTTTTTTTCTTTATAACTTTTGTTGTATTATATGAACTATTATAAAATAAATAAATAACACTCCAACATTTCGACTATATTCTTTTATAGTTTTTATCAAGGAACAAATTAAAAAAATACATAAAAAAAATACAAATATTTCATAATAATCCAAATAACTCTTACCTTAAAAATCTTCTAACAAACAATCTTAAATTTCCATTGCATTTGTTTCTTAAATACCTTTCTTAAAATAATCTCCTATAAATATTTAATTAAATCAATTTATTATTCCTCTTTTTTTTTTCAATTAATAACCTATTCGTTACAGGTTTTATTTCTGTAGTGTAAATTCCTTATTTTATAATTTTTTCATAATATGATGTAATGCATTCTAAAGATTCTGTTTTAAAATCCTTATGTTTAAATTTACTCATATGACCATAAACTGCAGAATTTTTATCATTTAAATG
The DNA here is from genome assembly GCA_028023455.1 of Epiperipatus broadwayi. Lineage (NCBI taxonomy): Eukaryota > Metazoa > Onychophora > Udeonychophora > Euonychophora > Peripatidae > Epiperipatus > Epiperipatus broadwayi. The sequence goes on along the minus strand of JAQFVV010006558.1, from coordinate 492,257 downwards.
CTGTTTTAATCTTGTTTATATTATAAAATGTTTACATTGTTTTAAAGATAATAAAGAAATATCATATGTTGGAACTACAAAAAATAAATTGGCAACAAGATTAAAACAGCATTTAAATGATAAAAATTCTGCAGTTTATAATCATATGAGTAAATTTAAACAGAAGGATTTTAAAATAGAACATTTAAAATGTATTAGATCTTATTATGAAAGAATTATAAAAGAAGGAATTTATATTGCTGAAATGAACCCCATAAAAGAGAGCCAAAAATATTGACACAAAATCAAATGAAATAGGGGATTTTAGATATACAGAATAAGTTCCAATTGTTATCATCTTTTAAACCAAATTATGAACTAATTAATAATCTACAAGAGAAATATGATAAAATTATATCAACAAATTCAGCAGAAAAACCCAACCAAAAAAATAAGAAAGATAATCCCCAACTTACAATTCATAACAAAATTTATATGACTCATACAAAAGTGTTTCTACAATACTAGAAGCTCAAATAAACTTGTATCTGGTTTACATGTTGATGAATATATTTTTATGATGTTAAAAATCAAGTTTAGTGAGGCTGAAAATGAAATAAAAATATATGAAAGCACAACTACAGGTGAGCATAAATAATACATAACTAAAGAAGAAATAAAAGAGATTAATAAATTAAATATGAAAACAACTCTTGCAAATAATGCAATCCTTTCATTTATTTATAACATTTAGATTATGTCTTGATACCAGCAAAATGAGGTTTTATAATCAGTTGTGTTATGAAAAACTTGATTGGCTACACATTAATAAAACAATAGTGTTTAGTATAGTAAAAAAAAAAAAGAGCTAAACAGATACCTACCATAGAAGACTTAAGACATATCTCAATTTAAGACATTGACTAAAATATTAGGTAGAATATTATTGAAAAGAGTACATTAGTTCAGTGGTCCCCAACCTTTTTGCACTTAAAAGCACATTCTATAATACTGGCCAGGTGGTGGGCACCATTTATTTTTTCAATGTAAATTTATAGTTGGATATTGTTAATAATACACATAATGTACAAAAAAATATTTATTTCAAAAATAAAATTTTAACTTTTGATTACAATATAATACAATAATTTATAAGAAATTTAAAAAATTAAATTTATTTGTATCAGATAAATATTATTTTAGCGTGTTCGGATAGCAGTGGGCACACATAAAATGGTATGCGGGCACCATGGTGCCCACGAGCATAGAGTTGGGGACACCTGCATTAGTTGATAAATAAATAAACTATCAACTGCACTTCATACCATAAAATGAAGAAGAGCACTGAATGCTGTTTTGAAAATTCAAGAAACAATTAAGTATATCAGAGAATTAAAATTTTCAGAATATTGTGCAATGAAACTTGATTTTTAAATTAACTTTTGATTTGTTAAATAGACATTCTTATTTAAAGGGCTAAAGCAATTGTTATCAAAACATAAATATTTAGTTCAGGCAATAGAAAACTATAATAAAAACAGTAGAATCTCAAGAGCTACATAAGATATTCAGATTTTTTTGCTCTAGAAAAAGGAATGTCACAAGGATCATCATTAGCTGCTCACTCTTTTCACTATACGTAGATAAGATGGTTGGAGATATTGGAAACCATGTGTCAAGTGTCTGTCTTTCTCATTTAGGTGTGAAGATAATAGCAATAGCCTTTATTGACAATGTTAAAATAATTTTTCAGAATGTTTATAATATTCAAATTGTTATCAATATCCTAAATAGTATTCAAAGAGAGATAAGATCTTCTATACAACCATTAAAATCTGCAGTTTGACAACTAGCTACAGGTAGAAAGATACCATCTGAATACCAGACAATTTCAACAATCCCACTTTATATGTCAAAAACAAGCATGTTTCAATACTTAAACAAGTTGGTAACTGATAAAATAAAATACATTTCTCTCATAAGTTAAGCTGCATATTTTAATGTCATTGCCATGGGAGTCCTAGATTATTATGCGCAATGGATGATATTTTCAATATAACAGTAAATAAATTGAATCAGATAGCAAAAAAGCTATATTTGAGGAAAGTCTTCACACTTATTATCAATTTCAATATTATAATTATCAATTAGTCAAGGAGGCTTCAATCTTATTGATCCAAAAAAATATGTATCATATATAAAAGCACAAACATTTAGTAATATACCATCACAAGATACTAAGTTAATTAATAAAATTGGAAAAGACAGAAGATCATTTTATGGTGACTTATTTATGGCATATAAACACTTAAAGGATGACTTCAACATAAATAGCTTGGTTAACATTAAATACAATGATTTAAAAAAACTAAATAAACAATGTTCAGTACACTTGGACAGAAGTCCCACTGATTAAGATTATCAAGAATCTTCATAAAATATATGCTCCATGACCATATATCAAATTTTGTTTCAAATTTTTAAATGGTTTCTTACCAACGATCACTTATTTAAATGCTCATCTAAAAATGAATTTGGAATCTTCATATATTTTTTGTAAGATAAAAGAGGAAACCTTCTTTCACTTATTTGAAGAAAGTGCAGCATTTAAATTCTTAAGATCAAAAGTATTTCATGCACGATACATATAATTAAAAAGAGAAATAAAAAATATTAAAAGATTTAATCCACATAATGCAATAGTTTTGCTACATGCTCTAAAAACTATATGGATAATAAGATATGAAGTGGTTTTTGATCATAAAAAATATAATTGGTTAAAAAAAATGACAATGATTGGAATAAATATTTTAATAACTGTATCAGATATACCCTCTCCCCCCCCCCCAAATTAACAGAAAAAATATGATCAAGCATTGGTCTGTCTCTATGTGAACTATGGTAATAATATAAAAATCAAAAAAGTATTATATAATTAAAGAACAACACTTTGAAATTCTTGATTGTTATCTATATTGGGATTATCTAAGTGTTTGACTGTTTCTAATGGTTACTTATAAAGCCCTTTAGCCTTGAACATTATTACACTTATTATAAAATAATATATAAATAAGTATGAAGATCTGTAATTTAAAATTTGTGTAAATAATTATTACTAATACGCTAAATGAATTGTGTTACGGTGAAACTTTTAAGTTTATTAATTAGTAGGCTTTTTTTTATCTATTCTATCTTTTAGACTTAGCCCTTTCAGAGCCCTTGCAGCTCCATATTCATAGTCCTTTTCATATTGTTAACTATATGCAAATGCATGCAAATTGCTTATATCATCCATTTTTTGAAATTGCGAAGCATGTGTCCTTTTTGTTTATTGCTCTGGCATCGCTGGTGATGAAACATGCTTCTTTGACCTTCCTCTTGACATAGTTTCTTTCTGTGCATATGATGTTGGCTTTAGAGGGCTCAAATTTGTGGTTATGTTCCTGCTAATGGTCAGCAAATACTGAGCTGCTTTTTTTTTTTTTGGTTATAGCTCTTGTGTATACATATTTATGCTGGGCCAGTCTATTGCCCACAATTATTGTAAAAATGTATATAATTTTTGTTAATAAATTAGTCAAAATAATATTCTTTATATATATAATATTTAGTTATGATAGTTTTATCACTATGATGAAGTATTTTAATTTATTAAATGCAAAAAAGCAGCATAATTGATGTCTATGTTGTACTTCTCTGGAGTCTGGCTTTACCTTGATATCAAAATTTGATTCTTTTTTCTAATAAACTATTTCTTGAATGATAAAGCATTCAAGTATTTTTATAACATTTGTTACTAAACTAGTATAGGTTATAGTTTAAAAAATTAAGACTTTTTGTCGATCATGTTTTAATTTGAATCACACAATCATTCATCATCAACCAGTACCAATCCACTGCAGAATGGTCTCATTAAAATGGTGTAAATCTAATAGCCAAAATGATGTTTTTGTTTTTCTTTGATCAGATTAAAACCCTCACCAATAAACTTATATTGCATTTTATTCCTCTCATGAAAACACTTATAAAGTCTTCCAAGTGAAAAATAGCATAATTATCAATATATTGTAAATATAGCAGCCAAAAAAAATGTATTATTTTTGCATTAGCTTAACATATTTTGACCTGACCTGTTTATAAAACAGAAGTATTTTAAGAGATCACATACCTCTATTTAATATCAGTTTTTAACTGCCCTCACATTTTTATTACAGCTAAAGCACTTCATTTTATTTTAACAAGAAGAAACTGAACAATATAAATAAAGTTCAGTGAACAGCCAGAAAATTTATAATATTTGTATAAACCTTTTTTTTATTAACTAAGCCAAATAGACTGACAAAACATATAAAAATCATACTTGGCTTGCATTTGTCTGGCAAAAAAAATTATGTCTATATTGATTCATAATTACTTATAATGATATTGATTCTTTTATAATCTTTCATCTATGACTGAACACAACCTATTCAACAATATCCCTGAACTCTAGACTTTTTTCTATTTATTTTTATAAATTGAAATAATTGAAGCATTATTAAACTCAGGTGGATCAATATCATAGATCTATATTATCTTAAAAAATTCTTATAGTTTTGAACAAAATGTATTATTTATTTAAATTTCCTTCAGATATTTTACTAAAATTTTTAGGGTTATAAAACCTGTTTTAATTTTATTAAGGAATATATTTTTGTTCTAGTACACATGATAGATATATTATTCAATTTGAGATCATTATCTTAATTTTTGCATCATTATTCAAAAGGTCATCAAAATAATGCCTTTATCAGCTTGAAATAATATTGTTATCAATAACTATATTTTAATATTTATTGAACTGGCTTTCATCTCCAGTGAGATCTTCTCAAGATATTATACTATACAATTCACATAACTAATTAACTATATCTACTTCATCTACTGGACATTATTTACATTAAATTGCAATTCTTTTAAACATATATTTATATATTATAATTAAATAACTAAATATATTTAATATAAATAATGTCCAGTAGATGGAGTAGATATAGTTAATTGGTTATGTGAATTCTATGGCATAATATCTTGAGAAGGTCTCAATGGAGATGAAAGCTGGTCGTTTATTTCAATCTTGTTTTAATTGATTATTTATTTATGTATTTGTGACAACAATGGACAAATAAATTATATTGGATATTTTACCTTTATAGTAATATTGTTATCATACAGAAATTTTATCTATGTATTTAAAAAAGTGTGATATCACTCTTCAGGTCCATATAGTATTTGTAATACATCTATAATTTTTGATTAAAATGTAGAAGTATTTTAGTTTTTAATGAATATTAATGTGAGCACAGCTATTTTTTGTATTTGAGCATAGTCTAATTTTTCTATGTATGCACATATGTAAGATTTTAATTTTTTATTTTTATATTTATTTTAATTTAAATAGAATTTAAGTTTGATTAGGAGGGAATGTAGTTTTTTTTGTTTGAATTTTGTCATTGATTGGGTAGATAATAAATATATATATATAAATAAATATATAAATATAAATATATATATATATAAACAAAAAAAAAGACTTATAAATCCAATAAATAATATTATATTTCAACCAGAGGACTGGTTTTCATCAGAAAGAAAAAAAAATACACAGTAAAATGGCGATAATCAAAAATTACACATTTGGTAAAAGATTAAAAGATTAAAAATTTAACAAAACCCCCCTGATTGGTCACAAAATCTAACACAGAATATCTACCCAATCAATGACAAAATTCAAACAAAAAAAAAAACTACATTCCCTCCTAATCAAGCTTAAATTCTATTTAAATTAAAATAAATATAAAAATAAAAAATTAAAATATACATATGTGCATACATAGAAAAATTAGACTATGCTCACATACAAAAAATAGCTGTGCTCACATTAATATTCATTAAAAACTAAAATACTTATACATTTTAATCAAAAATTATAGTTAGTGCAAAGTACAATAATTTATAATAACTAATTATTTATCTATAAACCAATTAAACACAGATATTAAACATCCATATAACCAATCTTTACATAAAAAACCTCATATAAGAAAATTTTCACATAAAAAACTCACATATAGAAATCATTTAGGAGACCAGGTAACCCAGAGATGTAATAGTTCCAGTGTTCAAATTCAATCCATGTGGTTCTAAGGTCTTGAATTTAAAAATAAAAAAACTCTCCTTTTGTTTCCTCTCCCTTGTAGAAGAAAAACCTTCCTGAAGAATCACTACTTTTAAATCATCAATTGAATGATTCGGTAAGTTAAAATGTTTTGAAACTGGTCTATCTTTATTCTTATGCAAAATGTCAAATCTATGATTAGTCATTCTGACATGTAAACTATTTGCTGACTCACCTATATACTGGTTTAAACATCTACTACACTCTATCAAATATATCAAATTAACACTTTTACATGTAACATAATTAGGAATATACCATTTAAAATTATGATTCTTAGTACTAAAGACCACTTTTGTCACAACAATATGTTTACATGTAAAACATCTTTTATCCTCACATGGAGAACATCCTTTTTCCTGTACAGAACTACTAATAAAATTTGTTTTGACAAGTATATCTCTAAGTGATCTATGTTTTCGATATACAACCTTAGGTGGATCAGAAAAAATAGATTTTAAATAATCTGTGGACTGTAATATGTTAAAATGTTTCGCCAATATCCGGTTAATATTAGGTAAATCTCTATTAAAAGTAAGAACCAATGGTGGAACATCTAATTGTTTTTTACTCTTTTCAGATAAAAGAAGTTTCTTTCTATCAATTAAAGAAGATCTCCTTACTGCATTATCCAACAATGTCTTAGGATACCTCATATTGAGCAATCTATTATATAAAATACTATTATTTTGTTGAAGAAATTTCTCATCATTACAAATCCTCTTCATCCTTAAAAATTGACTATAAGGAATATTAGCCTTTAAATGTTTAGGATGGTTACTATAAAAATGTAGATAGCGGTTATTATCAGTTGGTTTCCTATATACAGTAGTAGTAAGAACTCTATTAGTGTAAATAACTTCAACATCAAGAAAATGAGCAATTGATTTTGAAAAATTCATTGTGAAATTAATATGTTTATTAAAATTATTTAAATAACTTAAAAAATTATGAAGTTCAACTTCACTATGTGGCCATATCATGAAAATGTCATCTATATATCTAAGCCAAGTGTGAGGTTTCAGCTTAGCATTATCAAGTATAGAGGACTCTAGTTTTGACATAAAAATATTCGCATAACTTGGTGCCATCTTTGTACCCATTGCAGTACCTTGTTTCTGTAAATAGTATCTAGAATCAAAAGTAAAAAAATTATTTCTTAAAACCAAATATATTAATTCAACCATAGTAGTAATAAGACCATGATCATACTCTCTATCTTGTAAAGCACATTTAATAGCCTCAACTCCATCATCATGAGGTATATTTGTGTATAATGATACAATATCCAAAGTAACCAAAAAACAATCAACTGGTAATTCAGATTTAATATTTTCTAACACACAAAGAAAATGAGTAGTATCTTTAACATAAGAATTAAATGATGGTGGAATAAATTTAATAATATTATCAACATATGCTGAAATATTTTCTGTAGGACTACCAATACTAGCTACAATAGGTCTGCCTGGACAACCAGGTTTATGAATCTTTGGCAAAATATAAAAACTACTAGGATGAATTTTGGTTGGTACTAAAAAGTTATATACATTATTATTTATAAGACCCCTAGCTCTCATATCTTTTAAACTAAAAAGTATACCCTTGAATAATGAATTAATAGTGGTTAGTGAAATAGGCTCATAAAAAATTTTATCATCTAAAAGCTCCAGAGCTTTTTTAACATAATCATCTTTATTCATAATTACTATTGATCCACCTTTGTCAGCTGGTTTTATAATAATATCCTGTCTTTTCACTAAATTGCGTAATGCATTCATCTCTCTCAATGTTAAATTACTCTTATACTTACTATGTTGTTTAAGTCTAATTTCATTAATAATATCCTGATATACATTATCAATGTACGTATCTAATAACACATTCCTTTGATGTGGTGGTGTCCAATCAGATCGTAATTTCCCAATAGTATCACATTCTTGGTTTCCAAAAAATTCTCTTAATCTAAGTCTTCTTGAAAAATTATCTAAATCCTGATGAATTTTAAATTCATTTTTTTGATAAAATGACTGAACTGTAGGGCAAAAAGATAAACCTTTATTTAACAGTGAACATTCTGCCTCACTAAGATTAATGTTAGTTAGATTAATCACATTGTTTTCCTTATTAGCTAAACATAAAAAGTCATTGCTATAAATATTTGAGTTAGATTTATTAGTATTTGTATTTCCAGAAACTAAAATATTGTTAGTGCATTCAGAAGAATCTGTAACTCTATGAACCAATGCTAAACCAGCATCACTATTAAGAACAGATGGTAACATTTCAGCACAATCTAATGAATGTGAAGATGATATAAATGATTGATCAGTATCAATTGGAATCATATCCGATGTAGAAATATCCGACACAGTATGATTATCAGAAGTCATACAATTAATTAGTGTTTGTGACTGATTAGTAACTAATTCAAATCTTGGCTCATTACCCATAACTTTGAACCAATGATACATTTTATTATGAAATTTCTTCACCAATAACTTCTCTCTCAAAAAAACCCATTCCTGTAATTCCTTCTGTTCATCTATATTCATTAAATTACAACTACCAAAATGTATAATTTCTTTTTCAATTAATTTAAGTCTTACCAAAAATGCATCTTTCAAAATATGTATTAATGCAACAGATGCTTCTCTTATTGTATTATCCCATTTAATTGCATGTTCCCTAGGAAATTGGTCTATGTTAGCAATAATTTTTATTCTGAGGCCTTTAGGAATTATGTTATTGTTAATAAAATATGCAAAATTACTAATATGTTGTCTATATCTAACTAATTTATCATATAATTTCCTAAGTTTAAGAAACGATGTACTATGTAATGTTTGTCAATTACTTATAACCTGCTTATTATTTAGACGTCTAGAAAAACGTTTAGGGATTGCCCCTGTATTAATTAATGTTAGACCCTGTAAATGTTGTTTACTAGAATAATCCCTATTAATATCAAACTCTGTATCTACGCTAGATATTGTATTAAAATCAGTGCCAATTATCAATCCATTATCTATTTGGTTAACTACACCCACCTCTAAATTACCCAGATCTCCTTTACCACCATCTATATGTTGATCTGAAGCAGCAAAACCATCAATCTGTTGAACATCAGAAATAGTCATTGTTAAAAAGTTCTTCTGTTTGGAAATGTTACAAATTATATCATCCAATGAAAGGTCTAAAGAATCATCTTTACGTTGAGTATGATCTTCTTTAAAAACTTTTGGAGATCTATCCCGTAATGATTCCTCCAAAACGTTCCCTGGCAAGCAAGATTGTTCAACATCTACTAGGATCCCGTTAGTATCACGCGGTATAATAATTTGCGATTCCTGACAATTACATATCTCAGTCTGCGTCCCCATTTCACATGTCAACACAGCTTCCATTTGAGTTCCAACATTAGCAAAACTATATTCCCTCGCACTCAACACTGAATTTACATTATAAACTCTGTTACATCCCATCAATGACATTATGTATTTAAAACCGTCCGCTAAACATCTAGCTCCATACATGTTCAAATGACGGCCATCACGGGCTAAAAATCTAAAAAGATTCTCTCTTTTTATAAAATCCGTATGCTGTAAGAAAAATACATTATGACGCGTATAACTTAAAAAATGACAATGTCTATTAAATGCAAAAATTTTTTCATTAATAATTCTCAATTTAATCCGATCCATTGGGTAATATTTATTCTGCAATTGTGGTAAAACTTGAGAAATTATAATTGTAATCTCCGGTGAATAAGTACGTATATGTCGAATCAATTTCAAAATCTGCACATATTCGTTATTTCTAAACGAAAAAATATTGTTAGATCCAAGATGAACGAACAAAAACTTAATGTTATGCTTATTAATTAACTTGTTAAAAAGATCAATACCGTCCAGAATAGAAGCTCCTCGTCTATAACTAATTTGTACACCATCTTGAGTATTAAATATATATATATATCATTGAAATATAAAACAAGTGATTTGAGATGATATGGGCCATATTTTTGTCCATAGCACAACAGGGTATATATACAAATAATACATATATATATATATATATGCATTATTTGTTTATATGCATATATATACATATATATATATATATATGCATGTATGCATTATTTGTATATATACCCTGCTGTGCTATGGACAAAAATATGGCCCATATAATCTCAAATCACTTGTTTTATATTTCAATGATGATTGATAAAGTTTTAAACAAGAAATTTCTTGAATTTATCTTTATAGTGTAAATCATTCTTTTTTTTTCTTTTTTTTTCATATGTCATAGCATCAGCCGGGACGCGAACCCACACCCGTCTGCAACCAACTACTTGCTTGCAAGGCAGGTGCGATGACCTCTCGGCTAACAACGCTTGATGTAAATCATTCTTGATCGAATTGTCTTAATGGATTTATAAAAATATATACATTATTAAAATGTAACATAATTCTTGATCGAATTGTCTTAATGGATTTATAAAAATGTATACATTATTAAAATGTAACATATGATAATAATTAAATAGTTAATTACTAGGAAAGTCTTGTGAAAATACATTTGTGTTATTTTTAATCCACCTGCAGTTCATGGCTGTCTGGATTAAATATACACAAGAAAACTCTTAGTCAAATTATGCTAAAAAAACAATAGTAACTGAAAATTACAAATATTTTCAATTAACCAATATTTGATATTTTACATTAAGTTTATCGTTTCATTAAAATGAATTTGCTGTTTTGCAAACATTATTATCATCAATTACATACACGCACTAATATACATATATCCCCAATAAATATTTCAGCAATATACTGTTAAAGCAGAACTATACATATGCAGAAAATGGAAATCCATTTTTCATTCTTTTCTAAATATTTGAGTATACCGTAAATGCAAGCAAAGATAAGTAATAATTTGAAATTATGATTCAACTATAGAAGTTTAAAGTGGCCAAAAAAAAAAAAAAACTATTTTTAAATAGATTAAGAAGTAATCATTTTTACATTTCAAACTATTCTATAATACTTTAAATGCAATAAACTGTAAATGCCAAAGCCCTCATATTTATTAAATGTTTAATAATCCATTGTTAAGGCAACAGTATGCAAGATAGACAAATTTAATTCCTATCTTTTTCTAAATATTTAAATAGAATATCAGCAGTTGGCAACCACATGATGTAATTTTAATGGTCCACAAAGAAATGCAGATATTATTTAAGTTCACTAAACTCATTTAATAAAATTTTAAATAAAAAATAAATTTTGTTTAAGCTGTATTTATTATGTGTAAAATAAAACAAGAACTTTACATTGCTAATTGATTTGTTACAAAATACTACTGTGACTTGCAAAACATCTACCTCTAAGGCATTTAATTAACCCCTACTCGGACAGCACCATACAAAAAGTACCAAAATAAGAATATCGAATTCTGTACAATTGACTAAGCCTCAAATTTGACTGCAGTTCACGCTTGTGTTAAAATTAAAATTATTAATATATATATATATATATCATACTCAATGCTCCTATTAATTCGTACCTTTAAAAATTGTGTTAGTGGTCTGCAATATCTAAAAGGTTTTTGACTGCTGAAATAGATGACAAATACTGAGTAAAATTATAAACCAAATGAGAAATATAAATACATTTAATTTAAATTGGCCAAAATAAAGTATTTGTAAGCGGATTAATAAATAATCATTTTTTTCAACATTTCAAACAAATTACTTTACAAAACCTTAAATGCAATACACTAAGTAAGTGTCAATCAAGTGTTACCTAGTCATTATATATAAATTACGTAACCATAACCCTCCTGTTTGTATTTTACCAAAAAACACTCAAAAAAAAAAATCTCATGACAATATTAAATTAACTAGAAAATAAAAATTTACATTTTATTCTTAGCTAATTACTTTAGACCAAAATGATAAAATTGTTTTATTTAAATTAAGTTTATTTAAATTATTTACTTTATTTATAATTTTATTTTTTATTTATCACTGCTTGCTTTTATAGTATATTTAATTATCTAGATATTGGTAGAAAATGGATTTTCCATTTTTGCCTGCTTATAAAGTTGCCTTCACATCTGATCGTTAAAGTATTTATTGGTAAAATATAACTAAGAAGACTATGGTAACATAATTTATATGTAATTTCTTGAAGAGATATTAAAACTTTAAGATCGTCTACTGTATTTTTTAAATCTCTAAGTGCTACTAAATGATAAAAACATGATCTAGCTCATTGATTGGTAATAAAATTATATATATGATTACTCACACACTCACATATGCACTTGTGCACACACACACATATATATATATATGAGAGAGATTTATGCTGCATACAGTTGTTAGCGTGAAAAAATAAAAGATTTTTATATAGATGTACAAAACACTTTTGATTAAATCAAGCAATATTTTAAAATGATCATGTAAGATTCTATTTAGAATTGATAAATGATTGAAAGATAAAAATGTTGTTAATAAATACGCTTATTGTGATAGTAAAGTAAGAAAATACACATTTTTGAAAATTTATTAGGAATTCTTTTTTTGAAAAAAAAAATGCAAATAAAAATAGACCTGGAAACATCTTAACGGTGATACCAAAGAATTGCATTATATATTGATTGATAGAAGATATGTATTTCAAGACTGTAATGTTTTTAATATATCACAACAAAAAGAAATCATCAATTAATAAGATATAAAAATATAAAAACTATTAATGAAAACATCATTAACAGTTTCTATTCCTAACCTTCAGAAACATTTTTACTGGATTTAAATTAAAAATTTCAAATCGTTTTAAAATATTAACAGACTTTGAAAAGAATTTAAACATGTGTAAAATCTAAGAAAGTAACAGATTCTTTATTGATTACTGCAAGAATGAGAGGTAATATAAAAAGTAGAAATTTACCAATAATTTTTTTACTAGGACATGAAAATATTTTTAAATATTCCATTAAAAAAATTTGAATATCTATTCTTTTGTAAAATAGTATGATAAGTGTTAATAATAATATAAGAAAATATAATTGTAAATTGACAAAGGAAAGCTATAAAAACAACATTTTGGTGTTGTAAGAAAAGTTTCAATAATAAAAATACATAAAATGGACCTATTATTAAAATAAAATTTTTTATTAAAAAACTCTACAGTAATAAAAACAATAAAACAAATTATTATCTACAATTACTATATTTTGTGAGTTGCTACACATTTTAAATGAAGAAAAGAGATATGCAATTAAGCCTATAAAAAAGAGAAAAGCTGCTGAAAATAAGGGTGAAAACAGGGGGGGGTGTGTGTGCTGAAAAAGCTGTATACTAAATGTTGAATTGATAATAATATATATTACATGATTAGAAGAATTGATATTTAAGAAAGATAAGGAGAAGGTATTACAAATTACAGATCAATTATTTTTCTATCATTTCTATGCAAAATCTTTACCAAAAAAATTACAATATACCTAATGTGAAATTTGGATTTAAACCCACTGGTACAGGTGGATTATATCTAAATATTTGGGGAATTTATAAAAAAGATCTGTGAATATAAATTGTCATTATAATTGGGACTTGTTAATTATGATAATTCATTTGATTCTAGAAGTATTTTATGATGGTTACATCTTTTGATACAGAATGAAAATATTATAATATTCTAAAGAACATCTATCATGTTTCATTAAAAGTGGTTGCATCCAATGATAATATTAAAGATTAACACTGAGCAAGGGCACAACAAATTGATTCCATTTCTCCAACACATTTTTTAGCACTTTTGTAAAAAAAATATTTTATGGATTAAAATGGGATGCTAAAAGAGTAGAAGTAAATGAAGATTATTTGCAAATGATAGCTTCAGAAGATGTTACAAGAATTATCATATAAAAGTAAAAAAGTGAAACTAAAGATAAAAAAAATGTAAAAAATAAAGTAATGTTCAATGAATTTTCTCTGACAAAAATAAAGATTAAAAATTATGAATTAGAAAGAGCCTGCAACTACTAATAACCTTGGTTATATTATTGATATAGATTCAAACATAATGGATGAAATTACTCTTAAAATTAAACTTGGATAGAATACTTTTAGTAGAAATAGTATTTGAAGCAAATATGATTATGTGTTTAAAAAGGAAGATTTTTACATGTATATTATTTACTATTTAGATATATTTGAACACTTAAAGAAGTTCTATACAAAGACTTCTTATTAGATAACAATATTTAACATGACTAATATTAGTCACCATATAAATATTAAATCATTTTTTGAAATTTATATACATTTATCTTATTACATCTGCTATGATTTTTATTTAAAAATCAAGTATGCACACATTCTAGTACTATTCATATATTATTGAAGTATTAATTATTACTTACTTTTGCTTTTATTTTCATGTTTAACCTTTCTGTAATTAAAATCACAGTATTGTATTCATGTCTGAATATTGCAATAATTTGTTTAAAAAAAAGTCTCAAAACTATTGATTCAATATGAATGTGCTGTAAAATTATATAAATGCCAGCTATGAATTTCAGATATATTATCTATAGGTATGTAGACGCCATAATTTTGAGAAAAAAAACTACATTTACAATACTGATATTAAATTAAATTTATAAAACTTTTAGCTGAATTTTTATTACAGCTTCATTAATTATTGAAGACATTTTTTATCTGACATTAAAACATGATGCTCTAATAAATAATTTTGAAAATATATAAAATATAGTTTTTCTTTGATATTATGCAAAGTAATGAATATTTTCTGCATGTTTTATGGTAGAAATTATTTGTTTTCAAAAATTTGGTTTGATAATCACTTAAACCAATTTTATAAAGAGGTTAAAAGGCATTTACTTTTATATAATAGCTGTTTCAATAAGATTTGCAATTGCTATTTCTTTTAAATGATTATTAAAATCAATTTTCCTTGCTTTTAATCACATCACTTTAGGCGATTCATTTTTAGATTCTACTCACGAAACGATTTTGAAATATGAAATATTTTATTACTAGTCTATTCATATGAATAATGATAATAATTTCTTAAGCTAAAATTACAACCATTTTAAGTGGTACAATTTAACGATTTTAGAATAACATACAAATAAATATATCAATAAAGATTTCGAGCTGATTTTATATTAAATAACCATATCAAATAAGTTTTCAACTTTCATCAGTATTTATATAATTTTCGGAACGATTACCATATGACTAATAGAATGATTGAATTTTCGTTTTCTTACTGCAAAATTGCACTGATTACAATTTTTTTTCTGTTTTTACTATTTCTTTTTAAAATAATAAATTAACTAAATGTTTTATTTAAAATAAACATTAAAAACATTGAAAATTATAGACACACACGTGCATAAAACTTTCTATATATATTTACAGTCATTCTAATCTTATAGTAGTTGTAATTAAAATACTAATTTATGAATTAAATTAAATATGGTATTAAAATCAATTTTAAACTTCAATTAGTGTTATATAAAGACTGTCTAACATGGCTGGAGATTTCTAGCATGAAATTTATGTTATCCTTAAAAACTACTGACATATTATGAAGAAGTAGATATAATATTTAGCCAAATATTTTTAATTTAAAACATTGTTATACATTTTTTAAAGTCTATAACTTTAAATACTGGGAGAATATTAAAATAAATATTGCAAGAAATAAAATATTCTGAAAAATAAAGAAATATTTTAAATTTGTACTTTTCATTTGAGAATGAAAATAAATAAGTAAACTTTAGTTTATATTTCTCAAGAAAATTAAACTAATATATAATCTTTCTTCTGGTATTGTACTTTTGAAAATACTTGTCTTTTTTTTCAATGATGAAAAAAAAAATTCATTGTTCTGATGCATCTGAAATTAAAAAAAAAACCCAAATTTTTTTTACGTAATTTTAATATTTAAAAATGATGTAATATTTCATTTGCATTCTTGTAGATATCTTAATTTTATCAGTGGACATTTTAAATTAAAGCATATTTTGAATTTTTCTATATTAACCACATAGATTTCATCTCATTAGTGAGTTTTGTCATCATACTGTCAAAATCACATGAAAAAGGATTACAAATTAAAAATTTTGTAAAGAAAGCAAATTTGCACATTATTTTTATTAAAAAAAAAGCTTTTATTTTTATAATGTTCCACACAAGTATAAATATGCCATCTTTGTTGACTTCTTTTTTCTCTATTAGAAATTCATCTAGGAATTGTTTAATCAATTTTTAAAATTATTTTTACCAAAGCAGACAATTTAATTAGTGAATATCACAGTATTTTTCTGGTGAGAATTTACTTTTTATAAAATGATATTCAAATTATTGCCATTAAAACTGTTTGATTTATAGACTTTCTTGAATAAAGATAAAGCTTCTATTTCAATTTAAATTTCAGATCTTGGATAATAAGTTATATATATATATCACTGAATTGAATATGTAAATATAATCAATTTAATAAACAACTATATATTTTAATTCATATATTTATTTTCATCTAATCAACTTCCATTCAAAAATTGAACTGTGTCAAGATGTTGTCATTTATTCAAAATGTGCCATGATTTACATACCATCTTAGCACACTATCTATTGCCCAATCTCAACTTTAAAAAATGTTTTTATACTTTTGAATTTTTATTCAATGTCTATTTTCTCCTCCCAACTTTATTGAGCCTTATACTAATTTCATATATTTCTCTTTATTTTCTTGTATATACATTGTCTCATACATTTTTATTTCTTTATCTACAATATTTGATTACTTCAATATTGTCTTTACATTTCATAACATACCCTGTTTTTAAAAATGGCAAAATTCTTTTGACTTAATATCTCTCTTATTTATTGCTCTGCCATGCTCATTATTTCTTTCTATCTTATTTTTCACTTGACTGACCTTTATATACCACCATACATCCCTTACACATAATTTTATGAGTATTCCTTTTTTATCACTCCTATTATTTTTTTATTTTTGAATTTCTCACTAACTTTTTAATGACTTACTATTTTTTCATCCTATACCTATATTCTCATTTACTTTTTTTCCCTATCATTCAGAATTTTATATACCCTGTTTCAAATATGAAATAGAAAGCCTTTTCTTATTCTTTCTATCATTTTTATTAATAACTTTTTTATATCTACTTCTATCCCTCAATATATTTTTTATAAGCCTACCATTATATCCATATTCAATGTATTACTTCTGGATCTACATCTTTTGGTCCTTTGCCTCCTCTTCATTCAATGTAACCCTACCATTTTTTCTCCTTTATCCCTTTATACCCCCCTCCCCCATTTTTTGATACCAAAGTTGATAAGATCTTGGGTGTATCATTCCTCTGATAGGTTTATTCTGTATATAATGCTTTATCTTAATTCTCTCCATTCTTATCCTTTTTCACTATTAAATCTAAAGATTTAATTCCTTCTTCATTATTTTCCATTGTAAATTTAATATTAAACAATATTTTTTATTTAGTTCATTAAATTCTTTCATTATGCTTTTCTCTATTTTCTACTACTAATGGACTCATCTACAGTATTTTATAATTTCCCCAGTCTCAATATATTTACTAACTACTTTCTGCTCAATCCAATCTACAATGCTTGATGCCATAATCCACTTATTAAATATCCCATTATCTATTCTTTCTTAATATTCCAATATTCATTATTATATTTTACAATACCTCTTCTATTATCTTTATTCATTCCTTTGAAATTTCCTTTTCATTTTTGATCTCTCTTACAACAATTTCAATACATTTCTTCCTAGACACAGTTTGATACAATTTCTCTATACAAATGATGTTATATTACCATTTCTCCATGATTTAACCATTTTAACCCTTCTACCATTACATCAGAATTTTTATACATTACTTCCCACATCCCATATTATTAGCATCTTTTGATATAGAGAAAATGTATCAACCTATGGCTAGGAAGAAAAGTATTGAAATTGTGGTGATAAAGATAAAAAATGAGAGGAAATTTTCCAAGGAGTGGGCAGGGATATTAAAATACATAATATTAATAAGAATGTATATAAAATATAATAATGATTATTTTTGGATAGAGAAAGGATGGATAATGG
Source organism: Epiperipatus broadwayi (assembly GCA_028023455.1). Lineage (NCBI taxonomy): Eukaryota > Metazoa > Onychophora > Udeonychophora > Euonychophora > Peripatidae > Epiperipatus > Epiperipatus broadwayi. The sequence goes on along the minus strand of JAQFVV010006558.1, from coordinate 473,870 downwards.
GATGTTTTGATAATAATGACATCAAGTATGACAGATTGGATTGAGCAGGGAGTAGTTACTAAATATATTAAAGGATGATGAAATTATAGTGTTAAAAGTTTGCTTCAACTAAAGAATAATGTTTATGTGGTTATCAATGCCACAAGTATGATCAAATATATTATTTAATCTTCATAGACTCATTAAGTACCTCTTTATGTTAAAAAATAAGAAGGGTAATCTTAACAAATATTTAAATGTATAATCTAGATGTCTTTATTATATAAAACATGAGGTTACATCAAGAGATCAATAAACTATATAAAATATTAAATATTATCTTGGCCACAAGTGATTTTTAATTAACATAAAATCTAGATTCAACCAGTCTTCAAGGTAGAACAAATTGAGTAACATACATTTATATTAAATTATACTATTAAATATATGTTATCTTTACCTTTTTTATAATATCTTTCTTCTTTGAGAACTTTTATAAAATAATGAAGCTTTAAATATTAAAAAATTTAATAACTATATTTCACCCTTAAAATTATAATTCTTAATTTTTAAATATATTTAAAAATAATTATAGAAGTACAATCATTTAGTTATTCACAATTTTAAATTATTGGTGTTACAAGGTTAAAGGAATCCTGATGGATAAGTTTAATAACATTTATTTATTCATTATAAAAATGCTTAGTAACAAAGACTAAGTTTGTAAGTACAAATCCACTAATGGTTAGTTTCTGGAAAACATTTAATGTGCTTATAATTATTTGTTTTATATTCTTTAAATATAAAATACAGCAATTAATCTTTTAAGACATAGTTTTCATTGATTATATTTCTGAAGATAAAATATTGATGAATATAAATCTATTTATTAACAGATTATCTATAACATTAGATTACTGTGATCATTGTAGTATTAAATAGTATTTAATGTACTGAATTACTTTTAAACTAATATCCAATGTTTTAGGTAGTTTTTTGTAAATGTAATATAAAGCAATTTATTAATCTGCATTAGCTTTATAATGTACATCTGAAAACTTAATGCTGATATAGCAAATATATATTCTAAGCAATTAATTACTGGTTTGAAGAAGAAATGAATAAATAATTTAGTTCAAATGAAAAATATAGTATTACATGAAGTATTCTTAAAAGTTTTCATAGTTAAAATTCAAATATTTGATTTTTATGTCTTTTACATTCATTATTGAATGATATACATTGTGAGACACTTAGTTTCTTTAACTGGGACAATGTAGAGGAACATTTGCCATTAAAGAGGGAAATAGTTGATAGTCTGTTCAGACATTTTAGTACAGGGTATCAGGATGGCTAATTTTGCATTTAAATCCAATACAATCCTTCTGCATATAATTACTAAAAGACTAAACAGTTTTTAATATGTAGATTTATTTATAAATTCTTATCATATGATTAGTGAGTTCATACATTTTATCCTAAATTCTCCAGTTTTTGTATTTTTACGGGAATATTCTATCAATATTGCTTAGCAATTGTAAAAAGCAGACGATGTTGGAAACTTTATAAGTTTATAGCACCAAAATTTGTGATGATTTAATTTTAGACAAATATTATTTCGATATATTAAAATACCAGATTTAATTAATTAATGATTAAAATAAAATAAATACACATTATTATTTTATGAATAAATTACTTATATTATTAAGATATTAAATTATTTTTTTCTTTTCATTTTATTTTGTTTTCTTTAAAGTATCATAATTAATAATAAATCTAATTATTACTTTAATAATAAATTTTTAATACATTTTATGATTATACCTTTTAATTTTAAAAACATTCAACCACATAAAAGATTCAGGCATGCTCAGACATGTTTGAATATTATGCTAAAGTCTTATATTAATATTAAATGTAGTTTAAAAATCTAGCTGAAATAATAAAGTTGCTATTATACCATAAATATTTTTAAATATTTTATTCCCATTATAGTTACTGTTGTATCTTTTTCTTCTGTCTATTATTCTTTCAAACTTAACTTTACATATGTGGGTGTGTATCTTTTCAATAAAATTTTAATTGCGATAAAACAAAATTTAATACATATAATTTTATAAGATGCTGAGTATTTATAAATTTTGCAGGGAAAGATATCTTGGATAAATTTAATAGTTTGCTTCTCTTGGTAGAAGTACCAATAATATTAATATCACTGTCAATCATTTTATTTGCAACAATAATAACAGTAAAATCAATAATATTTGCTTTATTGATAAGCCAGTAATTTTTTTTTAGAATTTATGATTGTGACTATTAATTTAGCCATCAAAAATATTATTACAATATATACACTTTAAAATGTCCCTACTTTTATTATACTTCAAACAAATAAATAAAAACATTTAAAAAAGGAAAATCACTAACCAAGATGTATTTCTGGGTGAAACGGCTTTTTTCTGTTTTGTAGATCACAACTTATTATATTTGTTCAGTATTTACTACAAACTCAATTTACAGGGTGAAACATTTTACATTCACTTATTTTATAACAATATTCTTAGCTAGATAAATTAATGATTATCACAAGTTATTCTTTAGCCTAGATATTATTATATTATTTCAACTCAGAGACACAAACTTCAAACTTAATTAAGAATATATATATATATATATATATATATATTCTAACTCTGTCTTGTATGCATCTTCACTTCAGAATAGTATATGATATAAAATAAAATGGGTTCTAGCTCAGTTAATAATTAATAAATAAAATATTCAGCATTAAAATTAAAATGTTTCACTAGCTCAAATTTAAAATACGAATAAGGTTCAGTTTATAAAAATAAATTAAATAAATATTTAATATTTTCATGAGACTTGAAGTGAAAATACAGGTGACAAGATAGATTACATTGAGCCAATATCCCACAGGATACTACCTCAATGGCATAAGAACACTATCCCCCCTTATTACTATTTCAAATAACAAACTCATAGTATTCTTACGACTTTAATAACTTCTACTCACTAAGATTAAACTAATAATTAAGTCTTAATCTTCTATTTGTAATAATCTAGCTCAATAAAATAATCTCAGGTTCATAAAGTTTATTCTAAGTTAATTTAAAAATACGGTAGTAAAATATGAGAAGGGATTTTATGTCATAATCTACTACACTGAAACTAATAATAATAAATAATAATAATAATATTCTTCATTGTTTAACTACTACTGGATATCTTTTCTTTTCATTATATTTTTATTACCATAATAAAATAATAAAATAATTTTATATAATCTTTTATCTTCATGTAATAATATAATAAATACGTGGTAGCATATGATAATCTGATAAACAAAGGATGTGTGGCAACTGATAGCATATAATTCAGTATACTATTGTGATAACTGATTTATGACCAATAAAACAATGTAAAATTATAATTATTTAATTAAAAGAATACCAATAAAATATTTAAAATTCTTAAATAATTCTCTATTTATCTTTTTGTGCAAAATTATATATTTGTTTCAATTGTTATGAATATATCATGATTTCATGCAGTGAAGTGGAGAAATAAACAATCAAGACACAAAAATTTTGAAAAACAAATTTTAACAAAGTTTATTAACAAC